>CP135578.1:4207812-4520718 GCA_032401905.1 Swietenia macrophylla | reverse complement strand
TACCTTTTATAACTTTTTCTCATTGAAGTTATAATTATCTCGAGAATTAAGCAAAAAACTTTTGCAAAAAATCAGAAGAACTGTTGACCAAGAAATAGAAACTTAGAATGTAATGGGATTAGGGATTTTTGAAGTTGATAAGTACTAGTTATTAAGTAAAAGTAGATGGCTATTGAGCATTTGAACACTTGTATTTTTAAAATTACTCTGAAAAACTAAAATCAGGATGCTTTCTCACCTGATTTTTCTGAATATATTTGTGATTTAAAAATATTTTTATGAAAAACACCCATACACATATTCAATGCCAAATGTTATTTGTGATAAGGAGACATATGTCCCATTCAATGAAACGAGAAAAGCAAAGTCTTTGTGATGAACCACATATATATTTTCCACCCTACATAACTTTTCTCACTGAAGTCATGATTTTCTCGAGAAATTAAGCAGAAAACCTTTTTAGAAAACCAGAAGAACTGTTGACTAGGAAATAGCAATTCATTCTGCCATATTTCTCCATTTTACACCATGCCAACACCTTGCAAGCTCAAGAGACTACGTGTTTAAATCTGAATAACCAGAAGCTTGGCACTAAGAAAGATTATCGAAAACAAAGTGGGGTTTTCTGAAAAATCAGAACCAGAACCCCGAAATTTGAAAACAGTGTGTTGTGTGAGTGCGTGCGCGTGTTTTCTTGTGTGTTCAGAATACTGTTGCGAGTACTGCATGCAGCAGAAAGCGTACAAATCCTTCGTGTTTTGGGAATACAAACAAGTGGTTTCACCAAACACTTTGGCCATTTGTTTCTTTACAGAAGTTTACGTTCCAATAAATGCACAATGTAAGTATGAACCTAAGTTGCATGAGTTCAAGAACATGTTCTTTTTGCATGCCTAAAAGGCAAACACTAGTCTAGGGTTTTGTTTTCTTCATTGAAAGTTTTGAAAACTAACCTTTTTATCAGAAATACTTCCTGTTCACTTATTTAAAACCGAAATGGCTTGATTTCCCATCTTATCCTTGTACTTAGATCTTAGATTTTGATTAAAAATGGCCATTTTTTGGTTAGTAATAAAGGGCTATCTTTGTTGTTAGGGAAAGGCTTTTCGTGAGTTATAATTATTTGCAAATGGTTATTTTACTTTTCAAGATTTTCAGTGTTAACCAAACATATTATATACTGGGAACATATACTAGAATTTTAAATATATATAATTCATGTTTCTATAATTAATATGTTATTAACAATTAAGGTTTGAAGTTATTTGATAGAAAAGAAAAACCGTATGAATTATAAAAGGTAAAGAAAAACTAGGCTTTGGGACTAAATATCTTTGGGTTACTTGATTAATTAGTAATTTTAAGATTAATGTCTATATAAGTAAATTTATGCTTCTTTTTGGGTTAATAAAATTAGTTTACGCTTTAACTACATATAAATAAAGTGTTATATATTAAAAAAAGTATTATGTATATTAAAATTTTATTTTTATTATGAGCATGATATCAACGTATAAATCCATTCACACACACACACACACACACACACACACACACATATATATATATATATATTCTTTTATAGTCGTTCCATCATATATCAATAAAAATCTAAATGCTCATCTTCTCTATCGCTTGACAACAAGTAACTAAAGTATACAAATATTGATCAATGAAAGAAAAAATGTCAAGTTTTTTTTATCTATTGGGTATGTTTGTGAATTGAAATTTTTTTTATCGTTTTGTCTGCGTAAATTAGATGAAATAATTTGAAAGATGTGAGTTTTGGTAGGTAATGTTGATTTCATTTTGATATAGATTTGTGATTTGTGAATTGAAAATCTATATTTCAATGCCTGTTTTGAACTTATGTTTGAATTAATGCATATCATTTTTATCTGAAAATATAAGTTGAAACTTGATATGATTAATTATTTCCTTCTCAATTTTCATTATTATCAAAAGAAAGAAAAATATATGGCGATTAACAAATAAATTTAAAAACTATTTTATTTTTTCAATTAACATATTTTATTTTTGATGTTTTTAATTTTTTTCTTATACTACTGTAAGTTGTTTTATGATAGTGCAAAAAAAAAAAAAAGGTAAATTTATTTATTTGTTTTTATATTGTTTTAAAAAATGTTTTGATATTTTCATTATGTATGATTTGATCGCAGGAGTTAGATGTTGGCCTATGTTCGAATTGATAATAAATTTTAATAAATTTTATAAATACATAAAAGATTTTTAATGAATTTTTCTCGCACTTATTTTAATTAAAAGTAAGGGAATTTTTTAAATTTTTGTCTCTTATTTTTAAGATATATTTTTTTGGTAATATGTTTTGCTATTTTTGTGAAATATCCTTCCTTGAATGAGATATATTTACAAGATAGTCTGCTTAAACGTGGAGAATATTTTGATCATTTGATTAGTTCCTAAAACTTGACCAAATTTGAAAATTAATAATTGGATACGATGATCTGATTGCATGCATTATCATGCAGCCATTGCGGCTGCACAAATCATTCACACACGCAATTCAGGGCTCATTTTACGTGTGTGTGTGTGTGTGTGTATATATATATTTATAAATTTTTGTACAAATTATAAACATAAATTGACGTTATAATATTATAATATCATTATATATCCTACTTTTTTAAGAACAAGCAAAAATTTTAAAAAATAAAAGACAAATAAATTTTACGAGAGATAAGATAGTAATATAATTTTATGTATTAGTTTATATAAAAAAAATTTATATAAGAATTTATATTAAAATGTTATTTTATATATATTAAAAAAATCATAATTTTTTTCTTTATACGATAAAATTTATTTACCAATTTTAAGCCTTTTTCCACAATATTATCCAAAAAAATGAACTACTAATTAAGCTGATTACTTTCAAAAAATTATCATTTTTACATAATAAAAAAAGATATTCTATTAAAATTACTATTTTTTTGCTCATATAGATGGATCGATATATGAGAAAAGCATGTTAGTAAAGCAAGTAGAGTACTTCCAACCAAGTAAAATTTGCCTAACTATATACTATAGAGAATATTTGAACCAAATATTTCTTTATATACATGGAATATCTAACTCTCCATGTAATTCCCAAATTTGTAAAGATTTCCTAAACACACACCCAAATCTCAATTTCACATTATTAGAGAGGTAAAATTGCAATTAACAAATAATCCCATTTGAGGAAGATAAAAGAGAAACAATGTATTGCCTTTTGTCATTCAAATTTCAAACATGGAAGTAAATTAATAGTGTTTTATGAAAATATTTTTCAAAATCATTACAAAAGCTTTCAAATAATTAAAGGGTTCTCTTCTATATATATTGCCTGTATTCCAAAATGAAAACATTATTATTGCTCAATAGTTCTTTTCATGAACATAATTTCAAAGAGATTAATGTTTGTTTTTGTGAAATTAAAAAATAAGTGGACTAGAAATGCAATTATAAAAAAACCCTTTCACACACATGTTTCTAAAAAGAATAGAAAATAAAAACAACCTCTTTCTTCCTTTTGGAATTTGAATCTTGTTCTTATCATAATTTAGTTTATATTAGTGAATTGGGATTGTTTCTGGTACATCATATGTACCTTATATTTAAAATTTAAATTTTTTATTAATTATTTTAAATATTTTATTTGTATTTTAATTTTTTAATTATATAAAATACATAAAATATATATTTCTAATTATTTGAACAATTATTGTTATTCTTAATGATCAAAATATGGGAATAAATTAATAGTTAATAGTATAAAATAGGTACGAGAGTGTTATAAAGGGAAAAATATAAGGGCAAAAATGGAAAGGAAAAATTGAAAAGAATGGATAAAAATCCGCTGTTGGAAGTATTGCCCATAGAATTAAGCCAAAACATGGCCCCTGGTTTTCCCTCCGCCTACTCCAACTGTATTTCCCTTTCAGCTTTAACCCAAAGACCAAATCCTCCCTCTTATATACACTCACCGCTTCATTCCTTCTCCTGCATCTTCAAAAACTACAGAGATGCATCATTTCACATCTCTGTACTTCTCGTTTTAACTCTTTACGCAGAAAAAGTGGAAAAAAACAGTGTTTTCTACTTCAAAAAATGAAAATATAAAATTTTACTCTGTTTTCCTGTGAAAATTTTTAGTTTTTGAAAATGCCCAGATCGTAATTTTTTGTTTTTGAAGAGTTATGTAATACCCATCTGGTGTTTGTTTGTGTTGTTGGTGTTTCTTCGTTTACTTCACTGTTTTTGAGGTGAAGTTGGAATTCTGTTGTTTCTTGGGAGGGTTGTTGAATGGGGATTGAGAGGAAGCTGGCGAATTTGAAAGGGAAAGAGTTGAGTGAATTACCAGAGGAAACAAAGACGGAAGCGAATTCAGTATCGAATTCCTTTGGAAGTAGTAGGAACACGAATAAGAATAGGCAGTCGAGGAAGAACCGGCGACGACAGAAGAAGGTAATGTTGTCGCCGGTTCAGAGGCTGTATGATACTTGCAAAGACGTGTTTGCCTTTGTTGGGGCTGGGGCCATTCCCTCTCCTGAGAAAATCGAAAGCCTACGGGCTGTTTTGGGTATGTTGTGATTTACAAATGTTTTTTTGTGTTTGAAATGAGGTTTATTCTTTTGGGCATATCTCAGGATTTCAAATTTCGATTGCATTGTAGATGGTTTTTTTCCTTTTTTTTTTTTGGACAATCCAGATTGGTTTCCACTAAAATTTTATCGAAATTTGGTTTTTACTTGTGTGTTGTTTGATGATCATGTATTTGTATGTGAATTCTATGGTCTTCTCTGGTGTTTCAATTCTTTTATATGGAAATTCTGCTTCCTGGTTTAAATTCTCTGTCCGAATTCTCATGGTTTTTGTGATTTTTTTGTGGCTGCCATTGTTTCATCTTCTAGTATTGTAGTGTCCTTTTGACGTTGATATTTTATAATTTCTGTATGGTTGGAATTTGTGCTTGTCTGTTTTTTTGTGTCATATTCTTCTACTCCCTTTTATGTGGTGCATGCATTTGTATTTTGCGGGTATCCATGCACATTTCTGTTCTTTTTTGTGCTACGCTGTATTGGATCAATTATGAAATGGAAATGGCCCTCAATTTATACCATGTGTTTCTTATGCATCAACTAGTACTATTTCTTGCTGTTCTTTATTCTTGAGGAACATATTTTGTTAGATTTTCGGGTGGTATTTGAAAATGGAAGTTCTAAGAAAGCTAGGCAATGGATAGCTTTACTTTTAATCATCTTCTATTTGTAATTTAGGCACTTTTTTTTGTAGCATATGGAAAAGATATTGTCGATCCTCATGCTGAGGATGGATTTTATGATTTTGAGAAGTAAAAGTTCCTTCTTTTCCTTTTTCTCATATTTGTTTTCTTTGATGCTAACGAGGCTAACTTCCATTTGTCTAGATGACATCAAACCGGTGGATGTTGACCTGAACCCGGAATTGCCATATTTCCGCGAAAAGAATCCTAAGATAACATACCTGCACATCTATGAATGTGACAAATTCTCAGTAAGTTGCTTTCATCAAGTTCCCGTTTGCATACTCGGGGAGATGGAAAGTTGTTTTTCTTATTTTTCTGTTTGGATTCTAACCTTTTATTGTAGATGGGAATCTTCTGCTTGCCACCATCAGGTGTCATTCCTCTTCACAATCACCCTGGAATGACAGTTTTCAGCAAACTTCTGTTTGGGACGATGCACATCAAATCGTATGATTGGGTGGTAGATGTCCCTTGCAACACATCTGCTAGTGCGGGTTCCTCAGGAAGTAAGTATTTTCTTCAAGTTCACCATTCTTCAATAGATGCAGTAGATGTTTGCACAATGCTCCTTAAATAATGGCAGAGATCGTAGACAAGGAAAGTGTTGCTACTTTTTTAATACACAAAAAGGAAAAGCAATAGATCTGTAATGTAGATCGTATATGAAAGACACGGATCCTTGGGCTAAAGCTTAATTTTCTCAAACCTGTGAATACTCGCGCATTCATCACTAAATTGATCTTTTGTCCTTTACCTAGATTTGGAATCTGATCAAAAAACATAATTTCAATGGCGTCAAATCGATTCTGTTATTAGTTTCCTTTACCATTTGCAATTCGTGTCAACTGCCGGGCATTTTTTCTTCTTTAGGTGTTAATTTAAGGGTAGAATTTGTGAGAAATTCCAGCATTAAGTGGGATTAGAGAAAGGCTTTAAATGGTTACACCTTAAAATTAGATTCGTATTTATCATTGGACAACTTTCTTGGAATTGACACATTTTGATGCTTCTGGATGCCTTGTCTTTAATGTATGTTCTCTGCTGGATCCATGGAATTTTTTTCCCTCTTGATCTGGTGTTATTCTTGATTCAGCAAAGCAGCCTGAAACAAGGCAGCCTGAAATGCGGTTGGCAAAGGTTAAGGTCGACTCCGATTTTTCCGCTCCTTGCAACCCTTCCATCCTATATCCTGCTGATGGAGGCAACATGCATTGCTTCACAGCTGTAACAGCATGTGCCGTGCTTGACGTCCTCGGCCCTCCATACTCCGATCCTGACGGGCGTCCCTGCTCATATTACCTCGACTTCCCATTTACCGATTTCTCGGGTACCCCGTTGCTTCTTCACCTTCAGAATAATCAATTGTTGTTACACGAACTAAAATCTCGATGACCTGATTCTGTTCAAAATTTCCAGTTGATGGAGTGTCAGTTCCCGAAGAAGAGAGAGAAAGCTATGCATGGCTTCAAGAGAGGGAAAAGCCCGAAGAGTTTGCTGCAGGTGGAGGTGTATACAGTGGCCCGGAGATTGTGGAGAAATGAGCTCACAAGTCTACCTCATCACTTTGCTTCCCATATTGCAAAAGGCCTGCTGCTTCTGCTTTCAGTTCTATGCATTTAGAATTTTTAATGTCGTTTTCTTTCTGCGTTTTCTTTCTGTTTTTCATTTTCGTTTTTCTTCCTCTTTTTTTTTTTTTTTTTCATCAAAACACCTGCTGCTTTTTCAGTCTACAGTTCTGTACATAAAGAAAAGAGAAAAGAAAAAACCACAGTCGTCAGTGCACCGGAATATATTTGTAGTAGCTCAGCTCAATCAATGACTACATGTTAAAAGTGCACGTTCTTTCCTGCTTCATCATCTGTCTTCTCTTCAATCTCTCTCTCTCTCTAGTTGGCATGACATGGATGGGTAAAAATATATACATATATATAAAAAGGGCCAAGGGCTACTTTTAATTTTACAGTACAATTGGTGTAATGTTACAGTTCATACAAGTTTTTCATTTTTTAAATTTTAGCCGTCTGAGAAATGTAACCCGAAAATATGGTGAGCGATAATCATGAGTTAGTATTTTTTAACCAATGAAAAGATTTGGGTTGTTGATCGAATTTCCCAAATTGAATGTTTCTGCTACAGCCAGGACATGGTCGCTAGGCAGAATTGAATGATAGGAAGAAAACAAAAGTCTTGCAAGTACTTTTGGGGACAGGCTAACATTTTATCACAATTTCCTACTTTGGTACCTTTTGCAGTACAGACAGAAACATTGATGTTTGGATGTTTTGGAGTAAATTTTTCTTTCTATCACAATAACCACGATGGAAAATTTGGATAGGTTTTTGTCTCCTATGTTAATGATGTCATTTTCTCTGTTAACTGTTTGTGTAAATGATTTTTCCATGGATATGTCATATGGATTTCATCATGCTATAATCAGGTGGGCTTGGTTTTCTTTCTTTTCCCATCAAAATCATTTGCTGTTCCATTTATAGGCACAACTGCTTGGAGGAAAGTTGCTTCTCATATGCCTGTTTTCTGTGGTATAATTCCATCTTTAAGAGCACTTTTGTCAGCAGTCCCAGGGAACGTGATTTTTGAAGAAGTTTTAATGTGCACAAATGCCTCAGACAAAACCAGAAGCCAGCAAATCTGCCAATATTGCGTTGATTGCAACGAAGCAACCATAACCCTAACGCAATAATGAAAGCAACTCCATTGGATAATCTTATATCTAAATTTAACACCAAAGGTAAATCTCTCCATCTCTTCGTAATCTCAGCCTTTCATGGCTTTCTGGTTCTTCTCTTTGCTGCTCTTTCTCTTTTGCTCCAGATCTACTGCCGAACTGATAACAGCTTTACCGTGACAACCCACAAATGTTTCTTTCAAACAATATTCTGGGTAAATTCTAACAGATGCTCACCGTGGCAGAGCTCTATCTATTACTTTGTTGAAGCTGAATCCGATTGCCATCTTTCACTTCTCTTAACTTTGTGAGTCAATGGAGGTACATTTTTTTAGCTGAAATTTTCTTCCAAGTATCAAAGAAATTGATGCTGTTTTGATTGATTGTGCTTGGAATTGTAACACTGGCATGGGTCCCGCATGTTCTTCCCTTGGTTTCGGTGCTTTCATGGAACATGGTCCATTCCAACCTGACGAAAAGGACTGCTTCTCAAAATGAATATTCCTGGAAATTGTGTAATAATATTTCCATTAGATTCATGAAATTGGCTTGCTTTGTTGGCTGTTCATAACTAAATCTTTTGCAGAATCAAATATGTTATAGTCTAGGATTTTCATACTCAAAACACAAGCTCGGATTACTACATCTCATGGAATGATACCGCAACCGGTACACAATTTCTTCCTACTTAATTGAAGATGAATCTGTGTTTAGCAGATCAATCAGTTTCCATAACGGTTTGCTGTTTTTGGGACATTATTGCAGCTGACGATAATCTGAAATTTATTCTGAGCTGGTTGGAAGAGTTTCCGCAGCAAAAGGATTCCTCTGGTGGTAACTAGGTTAACAGATATGTTGTCAAGTAAATAAAAGGACTTTCTGAAATATGAACTTTCTATTTTCAGGCCACCATATTCCACAACATGCAACTTTGAAAATGGAGTCCAAGAAGCAGCCTAATGTTAATCCCATCATGCTCAAATCCTTTGCAGTAAGAACAAATTGTCCAGAATTATTCACTTCTCCAACCGAATTTCCAAATTGTAGCAGAAAGCTTCAATTAATTCGCTCTTGTCCCAAACTTGTAGCTCGAAACTCCACTTCTAGACCTTGCCATCAGTGTGTTGGCTGGCGATTTTACGTGGTCACACGGTCCAATATCGGATGAAACGCTGATATTGGAGAATACAGTATGCAATGGCTCTTAAGTATCTGCAAGAATTTGTTCGCAGATGCAACGATGTGTTCATAGAGTTGCAGAAGAAGTAAGTTTGATATCGACAGTGGAGACTTAGCATTCTTGTTCTCATGCTTATCGTCAAGCTCTGCGGTGCAATTTAAACCCAAATGCAAGCGTGCATGCAAAGATACATAAAATGTTATACGAACGCAGTCTTGTAGCATTCTTGGAATTGCATTTGTCATGGCATTCAAAAGTGTATGCTGCATACGATACCGTAGCACGAAATGGTTGATGACAAGAGGGTGATATCATTAAATTAAATTTGGATATTCTGAATTTTGTTCCATTTGCATGCTTAATTTTCTTCCTTCTTCTCTCTATTTCAATGATGAAGCTAACATTTTCTTTCATTCTTGTAATAGAAAGTAGAACCACCCACCCAAATATATCCGCGAATGATTTGGTGGATTTTCAAAGGAAAACAAATTCTATGCAGCCATTAATTAATTTCTATACGTGATTTGTTAAAGTCTTAAGTGAGATTTTGCTATATTAGTCATGCTAATAGTGTGAGATTACTTAATTGATAATAAAAGAGGACAATTAATTTTATTAATAAAAATTTAAAAATTTAAATAATTCTACAATTTATTTTTTTTATTCGACTTAAATGAGATCTATTTTTATTTCTTTTAAAATTTTTACAATTAAAAATAATTTTTTATTCATTGATTGAGTAAGAATAATACATTACATTATTATAATCATCCAGTGACATAACTTTACCTAAAACCCTTTAACATCTACGTGATTTTATTTAATAATATTATAGCCATTATGTTTGACATTGTGTGGCTAATTACCACACAAATTATTGGCCTCTCCAAGTCATGTTTTGTAATAAAGTATCGTATAGATCGAGATATGCTACATGATTATTGGTTAATATTTGCACAATTCAACAATCATGCTAAAATCATGGTGATTTAAGTAGTCCAAATAATCATCTAATGAGTCCAAAAATATTGTTTTAAATTATCTTCTGTTTCAAATGAACGATTAAAATTAATCAACAAGTTGTGGGGTTCGGCACCCTAGGTAAGAAATTGAAGAGATATCTATTTTATAAGCAATTGTCACAGCCAAATTACAGAGAGGATGAAGCTGTAGAACCCACAGTATCTGCAGATAAACCATTGGAAAAACCGGTTTTCACAACAGTATCAAATTTGCAGCTTGGTTTGGTTGTGGATTTGGAGAGGCAATACGAAAAAGGAACGAGTATAAGTTGGGACAGTCATAATTGACAGCTTAGATAAGATAATAAGACCATTCAATTAGAGAGAAAGATATGAATAAATAAAAAAAATTAAAAAATTAATAAAAAATAAATAAATTATCAAAAACAAGTTGCATGTTTGATACTGTTGGGAAAACCGGGGATTCTTAGGCTTTACAATGACTTATCTGCGGTTATTGTGGGTTTTACAGCTTCATCCGCTCTGTAATTTACCTGTGATAATTGCCTACAATTTGGCTGAGGCGTTGAGGCTGCTTCCTTTTCCAGCTTATGATTATTGGCATGACAAAAAGCAGGTAAGTTACGAGACTCTGAAAGCACCTCTTCATTGTTAAAAAGATGCTCCTAACACTGTGCAGTATGCTTGCAGTACATGTGCTGCCATGGGCTTCCACATGGTAAGTCCAAAATAAAACCTTTAAAAAGGAATTAATAAATGGCTTAACCCAAACTTTCCATAGGTTAGCGAAAGTGAAATCAATTACATTCCATGCACCAGCCTGTAAAACTTGATAGCAACATTTATCTCATGGGCATATACTTTATATTATGTCCAGAATCCAAGGTTTTTTGCAAACGGGAGACTGAACTATTTATCCCAAATAAATAAATAAATAAAGGTTCATGGGATTAATCCCTTTATAATAAATCAACACTCACTTTTTTATTTCCAGACAAAAGGAAGAAGACATGGGTCCATATACATTGACTTGTGAAGGCTTTGAATTATTTTAGTTTGCCTGCTGGTTGCTACTTCGAGACTGAGAAGCCTTTAGGATAAGTTGTAATTATCTGTTTCACTAGTTTTTGTGGTTTAGATCGGGCAATACAGTACTCAAGAAACCTTAAATATACTAGTAACACAGCGAAAGTCTCTCCCTATTTCGGTATATAATGGCTTTTTGGTTCTTCTCTTTGTTGTTCTATTTTTTAGTCTGCAAATCTTCTGCTGAACTGATAACAGCTTTACCAGGACAACCCACCAATGTTTCTTTTAAGCAGTATTCCGGGTACATCGTAACAGATGCTCATCATGGCAGGGCTCTGTTTTATTACTTCGTTGAAGCTCAATCCGTTCACAACCTTCAACTTCCCTTGACCTTGTGGCTTAATGGAGGTTCATATTTAGAATGAATTTTTTCATCTGTGTGTAATTGATTAGATTTCCTACATTTACGCATATGATTGGAGTAATTTATGTTTGAAATTCTAACAATAGGTCCTGGATGTTCTTCATTGGGTTTTGGTGCATTCATGGAACATGGTCCATTCCAACCAGAAGCAAATGGACTCCTTGGCAAGAACATTTACTCATGGAACTTGGGTATGACTATGATTTGGTTCGTATGTTTAGTTCCTTATAAACTGTTTAATTTGTTTTTGTAGAGTCTATAACTAAATTTTGTGCAGAATCGAATATGTTATATGTTGAGTCACCAATTGGAGTTGGATTTTCATACTCAAATACGAGCTCAGATTATATGTTCTGGAATGATACCATGACTGGTATGCATTTTCTTCTTATCAACTGGATTTATGCTTAAAATTAGTTTTCATAATGGAGGTTATATTGGGCTATTGCAGCTAAGGATAATTTGAGATTTATTGTGAACTGGTTGGAAGAATTTCCACAGTACAAGGACTCCGAACTCTTTCTAACTGGTGAAAGCTATGCAGGTAAGTAAAGTGGTTAAAGTCATGATGAAAACAGAGCAGAAATGATCTTCAAGGATTTGATCACGACAGATAGATCATTTAATTTCAATTCTGATTCTTTCTTTTATATATGAATTTCTATTTTCAGGTCACTATATTCCACAACTTGCAAGCTTGTTAATGGAGTACAACAAGCAGCCAAATATTAGACCCATCAAGCTCAAAGCCATTGCTGTGATTAACTAATTAGTGACAATTATGCAACTTTTCTTACTGAACTTCCATATTTATGCAGATAGGTTCAATTCAATTTTCTCTCTTCTCTGTAGCTTGGAAATCCACTACTCGACTTTGACATCAGTGTGTTGGCCGGTGATTATTTGTGGTCACATGGTGCAATATCAGATGAAACACTACTGTTGGAGAAGACTCTATGCAATGACTCTAAGTTCTTCCGAGAATCTGTTCATAATCTACGTTCTCCAGGATGCAACGAGGTGTTCACTCGAGTCTCAGAAGAAGTTGGTGGTGATATCGATCGTGCAGATTTACTCTCTCCCTTGTGCTTATTGTCAATTTCTACAGAGCAATTCAAACTCCAAGGTTTGCATGGGAAGATATATAAAACAATGGTATGCATATATAGATTATAGCACTCTATTGTCAGAAATACAAGTTGTGAGAGCAGATTATTGATTTTTTTTAAATTTCTTTTTAATGTTGGTGTCAATAACCATCGGCAGATGGCTAGGAGTGAAGCTAGTGGTGATCCATGTCTGCCAGGGATGATATTTATTTACCTCAACATGCCTCAAGTTCATAAAGCACTTCATGCCAACACGACTCATCTGCCATACAACTGGAACTTTTGTGCTGGGTGCGTAGCTCTTTATGTTTCTCTCCCTAATCAGTGTTTTATTTTTGTTCTTACCTTTTTGATGGTCAAACAAGAATACTTCGTTTAATGCAATCGACATTCTATCATTTAGTCACCAGTAGATAAAAGAAAAAAATTATGTGTTTTGCAGGCCACTTGTGTATCAAAGAGATAATTTGGACATGAACATCATACCACTCCTTTCAGACCTTGTCAGGGAAGGCATTCCCATCCTGCTTTACAGGTTTGTTTTTGGTCGTGTTCAGCTTCTCTTTCTGGCATTACGGTGTCGTGCTAATTATGTGTTATCTGCTATTTTCTCAGTGGAGACCAGGATGCAAAAGTACCTCTGACTCAAACAAGGATAATCGCTAATAAGCTGGCTAAGGAATTGAAATTGATTCCTTTTACTACGTATGCTCCTTGGTATGATCATAAGCAGGTATGCCATATTTCATGTTCAAAGTATATGCTTCTGACACTATGCATTATAGTCCTTGAGTGAATTATCAAATGCCAGCATCCTCTGTGCTCGAGAAAAATCTATTGGACAAAGATGTGTAGAAGGTATCAGTTCATGATTTGAAATGGGCAAGTTTTAGAAGTGTGTTGTGATGCCTAATCTGGTAACAAAAACAAGGTCTTAAAACTCCTAATAATGAATCATTGAGTGATTTAAGTTTCCGCATTGCAGGTGGGAGGATGGTCACAGTCATTTGGTGCATTTAAAAATGGCAAGAACACAACATATTTAACGTTCGCAACAGTTAGAGGTGCAGCTCATGAAGTCCCATTCACATCTCCTTCACAGGCTCTCACATTGTTCCGATCGTTTCTCACAGGATCTCCTCTACCTCGACCTCATAACTGACTTCTTGAATCTTGATCAAGGCCAGGAATTGAAGCTCATTCCTTAAATAAATTTTCCTTCAAGTTTTCTCTTTCATTTTCTCAGAAATCTCCTGCAAAATGTTCATGCAGTTATACTTGAATGACACTACTGCCCGCTGATCAAATGGGATTGAATGATAAAATGGGGATATCCCCAAGATTCCATCGCTTATTCTTCATTTCTTCTCTCTTTTACAGTTTTTCAACCATCAAATTTCTTCTCTTTTACAGTTTTTCAACTATCAATCTAACATTTTATTTGAATTTTCTAAAATAAAATGGCACCGTGGCCGACAGTTCAAGCCTAAATCAAGAGTCAATTTATTGTAATTCAAATCTAATAAAGCAAAGATAACCTTAGAATATGAACCTTGTTCGTACCTTTAATTAAAGAGTAAACATCACATGGCAGGTAGACATGGCAGATGACTTAAACTAAATATATCTATAAAATTAGCATTAAAAATTACATAAGCCTGAATCTCACATTCAAATAATCAATTCAAAACCTAAACTAAACCATTCACTAATTGAGTTTGGTAATCACAACTTGCCCCAAAAGTCTGTGTGCAGCAAAGCAACTAGCACCGAGATTGAAAAAATAAATTCCAAGTCTTCATAACCCAATGTGCATGGACCACCATGCCCTCCTCCCCTTATTTCTTTCAGTAATAAGCAATTGAACATTATGGATTGTATATAATATGGATTAACTAATTAATGAGGCAATAACATTTGGGTTCTCAAACTTTTGTTTTTATGAATAAAAATATGATTTATTTATTTATAACAAATAGATCCATGATGTCTTAAGTTCTAATCATTCTATAATCTTAAGAATAAAGATGTTGGCACTTTTAAAAGACCTTTGTTAGTATGAAATACCAAGTTTAGCTTTAATTGATTCATGGTTTAAACTATTTCTTAGAGGTTTAGTGGCTCCTCAAAATAAATCAAAGTCTATGAAGTCATTATAACTAATTTGTTAATTAAACGTTGATAACTTAATTCAAAATATTAGTGCCACAATCTTTGACCTTGGTGGTTAATTACACTATGCAATATGAACTTTCTCTATCCATGTCATGTTTATGATAAAACACAGATAGAGTAAGATATGTTATATTACTATTATTTATTAATACTAAGAATTTTGGTAACCGAAATAGTCATTTCACTGATTTAATTAAGTTTACTCAACTTTCAAATGGATGATACTGTTGACAAAGTATACGTAAATGAACCAATTGAGTTCTGGATTTCAGATCCCTAGATATATTGGGTTAGAATTGGTAATATGAAACTTAGAAGTTAATTAAAGGAATTATATGAAAAGATAATATAGAGATATTAATTAATGCATCGATCGAATTGAATCGGTCCTATTTCTTTCAGTGTGTATGTATGTCGTATAAAAATAATAATTAGACACAGGTAAATGTTGTTGGTATATGGATACATACATATCCTTCGAATTGGTATACATTCATGTTGAAAAAATGAAATAAAATGAAATTAGTATGGAAGAGGATGTGAAAATAGTTCTTCAATTTCAGTTTATTGGGTCCTATTTCACCATGGAAAAGCACAGATTTTCTTCCTTCAAAAAATTCTCAATTTCACATAGTTCTTCCATCGTCATCATAATTAGTCATGTTTTGATTACTAGCTCTAAAGGGCAACTTCATTTCGAAGAACCCTAACAAATTAAAAGTCATATGCTTGGTGCCCTAATAATATAGCCCGGCAAGCTAACCCTAGCTTAGCTAGAAGAAGAATTATATATTATAGTATAGACAACGAGAAGGTCAATGAAATTATAGACGTATTCATTTTTACATATAACATTGTCTTCAGACACGCCGTGACAACTAAACGAGGCTGCACCATTTGAAAATCTGACCCAGAAAAATATTATGGCCACCGGCCAACCAAGCCACCAACATCACCACCGGAAACTAATGTAGTTTGACTGCTATCCCTCTGTGACGTCGTCTTAGAACGAAGCTTCAACGATAGTACAATTACATTATATAAAGTACTGAGAATTCAGCTTAATCTGATCATATTTTTCTTCCATGTGTGCTAATAATGTCTTAACTGTGAAACCGTTGAAGTTGAATTCTTCTAATAAACTGTTTGGAAGTGTAGTTGGGCAGTTGACATTTTGTGCTGTGTCTGCGTAATGAGTAGGATTTTTGAAGAGGGTAATATTATTTGTAGTTGAAAAAAACAAATGGGGTTTTAATATTATAATTGGAAGAGAAGTGCATTGGAGATTATATTCAAATTTGTATACAAGAAAAATTTATTTCAAGAGCAAAACAAAGAGAAATCCTTTAGAGCTTCAATGGAGATTTTGTTGAAAATGCCTGCTAGTTCTTCTTCTGGTTGCGTGGTTAAGGCAGAAAAGAGTTGTGATGAAGAAGGTTGCAGTCAAGAAGCTAGAAATGTATGCATGTTTAAGCAATTAATTGTCGATTTGGTTTTTCTTCTTAGTCTTCAGTTTCCGTTGTCTGTCCGTTGTCTTAGAAGTTGGATTTGTAAGAATTTTACGTTCCGGTCATCTTTTAAAAGTTCGATTTGTAAGAATTTTGCGTTCCGGTTTTCTTGCAAATCATCTTCTTTAAGTGGCTGTTGAGATGTAGGTATTGAAGTTCTACTGTTTGCTGTAGTTAAAGTAATTTTGTTTTCTTTTGTTTTAATTGGCTTCATGGTGTTCCAGAAACATTGCTTTAGCCAAATAAAACCAATTAATAATATGATTGTTCTTCTGTGTTTCAGGTTGGAATTGGAGGACAATTCCATGAGGTCAATGATCAGAAATTATCTTCACCCAGGCACGAGGACTTGGCAGATAGCAAAGAGGTAATTCACACTTCAGGAATATTTATTTACAGCTAAATTTCTTCTTCACTAATGTATCATCTCCTTCTCTCTCCCATACATGCATAAATCATATGCACAGAAACTCTAATTTTATTCAGAAATTTTGGTATATTTACCCAATGTTAAATAAGAATTGCATATTGCATATACAGTTGCTAGTACAATACCCATTCAGCAAAGAAATTCAATTTCATTACTTCGATTTTCCTTGTTGCCTCCTGAATTGTACAACAAGATCTTTCTTTCCTTTCGGAAGCATGTTTAATCTGTGCATCGTTAGATCTGATTGCTCTTGATTTTTAATCATGAAGTCTCCAAATTATGCCATAAGAATCCTTCTCTCATGGGCCTTCAGTTGGTAATTCAGATGACTTTTTTTTTTTTTCATTTATCTATATAGGAAGATGAGCTTGAATCTGCCAAAGCTGAAATGGGTGAGGTGAGAAAAGAAAATGAAAGATTAAAAAAATTGTTAGAGCAAATCGAGAAGGATTACAAGTCTCTCCAATTAAAATTCTTCCGTATCCTGCATCAAGAGCCTTCTGCCAAGAAACCTAGTTCAGATTCAACTCCTCCATTTTCCCAAGACGAAATCGTGGAACCTGAACTTGTTTCACTTTGCCTTGGAAGAAGCAGTAGTCCAAGTAAAAAAGATGAGAAAAGAAGCAATAGTTCAAGCAAAACCGGCAGGGAATCGGATGAAGAGTTGAAGCCTACTCTGAGTCTTGCATTAGACTCTAAAATTAAGCCATCTTTAGAGCTTGCTGTGTCGAATTTAAGCCCTGAGAATAGTTCTGAAGAGCCCAAGGAAGAGGAAGCAGGAGAAACATGGCCGCCAAGTAAAGCTTTGAAGACTATGAGAAACAATAGTGGAGATGATGAAGTTTCACAACAAAACCATTTGAAAAGAGCTAGGGTTTCGGTGAGAGCACGATGTGACACCACCACGGTTAGTAATCAAGATTTTTATTGATTGCAGTCAAGTTGTTCTGATCATTTTGAGAACTTAAGCTAAATGAATGTTGTGTGATTCTTCTGTTGTACTCAGATGAATGATGGATGTCAATGGAGGAAATATGGACAGAAAATTGCAAAAGGAAATCCATGTCCAAGAGCTTACTATCGCTGCACATTTGCACCGGGATGTCCCGTAAGAAAACAGGTATTAAATTTCAATTTTCGTGTTAAGAATTTTTCATTTGTAAAATTTCGTGTTAAAATTTTTAAGTTTGTAGCAAAGTACTGCATATGAAAATGTTTTGATTGTGTTTTTATTCTCTAATAAAGAATTCAGGTGCAAAGATGTGCTAAAGACATGTCAATATTGATCACAACCTATGAAGGAACACACAACCACCCACTTCCAGTCTCGGCCAGCGCCATGGCTTCCACCACCTCCGCCGCAGCTTCCATGCTACTGTCTGGCTCGTCGACATCTCTGCCGGGCCTAAGTTCCACAGCCACGACTACTGCTGCCACAGTTCAGAATGGATTGAACTTCAGTAATCTCTATGATAGCTCAAGAATAAAACAATTCTGCTCCCCAAATAATTCCACACCTTTACTCCCAACAATTACTCTAGATCTTACAAATCCATAATCTTCATTTTCTAGTTTCGATAGATACTATTCAGGCCTTATTTCAACCCCAAGATTTTCTCAAACAAATCTCAACTTTTCTTCTTTCTCAGAATCCAGTATTTTACCGACACTCTGGGGCAATGGGCACCAATCTTTTGGCCCTTATAATCAAACTCTAAATGGGTCAGTATTAAACCTGGGAAAACCATCCCAAGAACAGTTTTATCAAACCTTCATGGATAAAAACCAACGAGGAGCTGCTGCTTCTCAACAATCTTTGGCAGAAGCCCTAACCAAAGCTATCACATCGAACCCAACTTTTCGTTCAGTGATAGCTGCTGCCATTTCAACAATGGTAACAAATAATGGAGAAAAAAGTGGAGGAGGAGAACAAAATTTTGTCCAGAATTTGTTGCAGAAGACTGTTAATTCTCCAAGCAATTCACTCATGACACAAAATGGAAAAGCTTGTGCTTCAAGTTACTTTGATGGTCTGTATCTTCTTCAAATTCTCAAACAGGATTGCCATTTCCAATCTCCAAGAGTAATAATACAACCCCAACAAGCAATGTTAGTAAGGATCCGAGCAGTTGAAGGAGTTGAAATTTGATTACTGGGTGTGAAAGTTTTGCTAATAACAAATAAAGTTAATGCTGGATCAAAGTGTAAAAAATTTTCTTATTTTGTTTAGATAAATAAATAATTTCTGTAATATTGTCGTTCATACACAACTATTTAGATCAGTCTTGAACCAGTCCATGTATGGACCTGATCATACACAGTTACACACTTCTATATATATATTTATATTATCATGAAAAGCAACAAGTTGAATTCTTGGTGGTAGATTTCTTAAATTTCTCATACTTCCTTGATAATATATATATATATATATATATATGTTGTTAATTATATTGAGCATGCATGCTGAGGTCTAAGTCAACTTTACAGGAGAACTGTGCATAAAAATCTGAGCAAGCTGATGCACTTTCGAAAACATAGTAATTGAAATTTTTAATAAATAATTCTGAAGAATTCGATTGAGCATCCAAGAGCTCAGGGTTTCAAAACTTTTTAGGGTCACCTACTGCATTATTCATTCTAGGATCATATAATAATTTCCAATTTAGAACTTTTTAAACACTAACGTTTTTTAATTGCCCACGCACTTAACAATTTAATCCCAATTGTTAAACAATTTATAATGGAATTTGGATGATTTCATATGGCAGCATTGAAGCGTGTAACGTGCATGCTAGAATATGTAGGAAACCCTAGTTATTTTCCGAGGAGAAAGAAAAGCTGACAGTCCTTTGGCTGGATTTGATTCTCGAATTTAACTTGGTATCCGAAGAGGAGACTTTCCCATCATTGTATGACGTCCAATAAAATTCTATTGTATTTATAGATGCATGAAATCCGGAGAACTTTTGATAGTATTTATGTAGAGAAATTACATTAATCTACAGAAAGATCAGAGTAATCTAAGAAAACAATAAACGAACAATGAGACTTGTGTCTCATCAAAACAGAACAAGTAATATGGCGATTCAATCTTTTTTGGGATATTGATATTAGGATTCTATAATGTATGATTTACACAGAAAACTGTAATTCGATGCATTATGTAATTGTTTACGCAAGACAGCTACCTGCAAAAAGGCCTGGCAAAGTCCTCGCAACAGCTCTTTGCAAGAAAGTTTCTGTGGCGGAACTCCAAAAAAAAAAAAACAAAAAGATATGAACAGATCAAAAGGTTACTCGCGTTCATTCTCAACAAATAATCTGAAAGCAAAAGACCTTGGTGACCTCCAAAATTATGGCTGTTCTTTAAAAAGTTTTTTCTTCATGACACCTTCAATAGTTGACGAAAAGCTTCCTGAGGTATATCACTTTGCAAGGACATTCTTTCTTATGGACCAACTCCTAAAAGTCTGCAGAGAGGATTAGCTAAGGGTTAAGATATAAGAATATATATGTTAAAACAAATGCGGAAAAATGTGTAGACGAAAATGTCTTTTGATTTATTAATGTACATAAAAAACTGCCAGAATTGCTATCCAAAGATTTTTCATTTGACTAGTCATTTATGTTTCCCTTGCAAAAACCTTCGATCCAATAGCAGATTATATGGTTATCTTGAACCCTGCACAGATACAAATTGCATGAGGTACTGCAGAAAGAAGCAAATAAACCACAAAATCCAAAATTTTTGTGTTAAACGAGAAGACCTGTCTATGAATTTCTGCAGCTTCACCACTAGTTCACAACCAACTCGTTTTTGGTGAACAACTGCTGCCATTGCATCAACTTGTTGACCGTTCAAGAGGATATCGAGTTTCACCACATCAGATTGTTGACATTTGTTAATGACAACCATCAAATGTGCCAAGGAGGGAAAATAAAGTGCGGGACATATAAATGCCTTCTTATGACTGCAAAAATGTATTGAAGAGAAAGCGACAGAAGAAGAAATTACTCTGAATCCTCATAATCAAATGATGCATAACCAGATGTTATACTCTTCAATTCATTGTAGAAATCAACAACAATTTCCCTAAGAGGTAGGCGATGCTACATAAAAGCCCGTTGACTGCATATATGAAACTCAGACAATCAGTTCAGCTGTGTAACAGTTTATGGAGGGGTGTATATAGCTCACAATTAAAATCACAAAACATGAGTAACAAACACAGAAATTGATGGGACAATTTAGTATCATAGGGAGTCAAAATTTATCAACTGCAAGTTTTACGATGTGCATGAGATCAATGTTCCATGGATATTACAAATTTTACTCTTCAATTTAAAAGCATCACCATCCTGGCAACCAAAATTACCTGTCAATAATCTGCTGTCCACTCCGCTCAGAGCAAAGTGTAATCACAGGTCTGACATACCTTAAAGCAGAAAACAATTCATTCAGAATGAATAAATACTCAGCACAGTGCAAAATAAATTATTTATTGAAGGACTCACTAGGAATGATAATTGTAGCTAATACTGTAGGTTCCCAGCAGGCTGTAACCCCTTTTTTGGGATTGGACAGCAATGAAGCAGGAATCTGAACTTCTACTTTGCTGAAAAGGCATCACACATTGTTAGATAAAGCTCTTTTAAAATAATTTTAGAAGCAATGCTACAAGACATACCTATCATCAGAATACTTACATACACATAGGGAACAGTTGAAACTGCAGAGATGACATGAGCTCCATACTCCTATCAATATTAACAGATTGGTTTATGAGAGTAAGAATTGAGGAATTACAAAGTCAAATATAGGTTATATGAGTAAGTGTTATAGTTAAACACACTCAAAATGCACATAGGATGGACGTGCAGATAAAAGAGATTGAACTTGGTAAGACATATGTTGGTCTGGTAAATGTAATGAACATGATATTGGATTAGATTATTGACAATATGTGCCATCTAGATCTGATCCACCAAGAACAATGGAAAGACATTGCAAAGATGATTATTAAACTACAAAAGGCAGCCAATTAATCATATTTTCATCAATTACAGTAACACCTATATGCAAATTATGGTGCTTGAATGAGTACAGAGAAAAGACCTAATTTCTCAAAATCAAAAAAATTGTTTTCGATAGGATGGAAAGGAGGAAGAAAATTCATGAATCTGACTCCAACTAGTATGTAAGTGTGATTTCAGTGAAATAGTATAGTTTACATAATATCTTTTACAAAAAAGAGACCATTTCAATATGTTAAGAATTTATGCTGACAAATGTGCATCTCATTTCATGCTGCATTTGAGGACTATGTCAATTGCCAAACATAAAAGGGGAAATAACTGTTCAAGTCATTGATGAAAAACATCCATGTGAAATAAGCCTAAGAATCCATACCTGTAGCATAACAGCTAAGCATTACCAAAAAAATATAATAAAAAAGCATACTCCATAGATAATTAGTTTCAAATTTAGTGATAAAAGAAGCAGGTTTTGAGTTTTAAGTGTAAAATAGATGGATCACTAAGTAGAGGATGCTACACCTGAAAACCAGTCCAAGTGAGTCTCTCTATAGCATGGTTGAGAGCTTCAAAGTCAGATCTATCTGCAGGATATTGACCGGAGAACACCATATGTTTTGCATGCTTAAAACCTACATTTTGGGGAACATAAAAATACATGTGAGAGGGAAGAAATGAGGACCACCGCAAACAAAACTACTTGATTCAAGTAGAAAATTAAGGCACAGAGTAAAAAGTAACGTGTTAGGGCAGTAGCAGCCACAACAACTGCACATTGCACTATTAAGAAGATACAGCAAAGCAGCCAAATAATCCCTTTGTCAAAACAAAATTAGAAATAGGGAGTAAACAATAGTAATCCTTCCTCAGCTAAAACTCCAATGCTAGAGACTATTCTCTTTATTGTTTGCAAAACCTCTGTGAAGAGGCAAGAAACAAAACTTGTAGATAATGTTAAAGTGGGCAAAAATGGAGAAGATATACCTGGAAGAGGCTCTACAATGCTTTTAATGTGATGAAGAGTGTCACCAACCCATGCCTCTTTTGTTGAACGCATGCCAGTACAACATCACCCACTTGTCCAGTTAGGACTCCAGTAGGAGTGAGTTCAGGATGCATGATTCCAACATCCAGAACTTCATAAGTTTGGCTTGTCACAGCAGATGAAATCTTATCTCCTTTGCGCAGCATACCGTTAACAACTGCAACATAACAAATTACTCCTTTGTACTCGTCATAATAGGGATCCAACAAAAGCATACGCAAAGTTGTATCTATTATCGCCGGAGGGGGAGGTATCTGCTCCATGACTACAGGAAGGACATGCTCAAGACCGTGCCCTCTTTTTGCAGAAGTTAAAAGGGCATTACTAGGCTCAAGATCAAACATCGATTCAGCTGAGCTTTGACACAATAATGATCAGCAGTTGGTTGATCAATTTTGTTTATGACAGGTATCATTGTCAGGTTAGATTCAAAAGCAAGATTACAATTAGCAACAGTTTGTGCCTGAACAACCTTGAGCAGCATTGACAACCAAAAGTCCGCCTTGGCAAGCTGCCAGTGATCTTGACACTCCATATCTGAAATCTACATGATCAGGAGTGTCGACAAGATTTAGTAGAAAACTTGACAGTTCTAGAGCTGCACTAAAGCCCGGACCATTCAACTTGTCTCTGTAGAACATAGTTGCTGTCCGAGCTTTAACAGTTATTCCCATAGACAAGAGGCAGTACATAAATTCTGGGATCAATAGTTTCTCAAATATAAAAACAACATTTCCAGTAGTGCAGTACCAGTGGGGAGGAAAACATACAAGTCTAAAATAGGAAGTAACTTTCACATTTCTGAGATGGCATGCAGCAAACAAAGCATCAAAGATATAAATTAAGAAAAATAGAAAAGAATAAAAAACTGGCAATTACACCAGTATGAATTAATATTTCCTCCTTTAATTCTTAATTTATATATAATTTGAACGAAGATTCACCTAGCTCACCTACATAAACTACTTTCTGAAGCAAAATCTATAAAAATTGACCCTCACACTTGTATAAAAGAACTTTCGAGTGACAGTTATTATGCCAAAAATCCTACTCTCACAGACTAAAACGAACCAACGCACATTGAATTAACACCCGCAAAATTAAAAGACATCTTTTCATATTTTATGCAAAGTGATAATTTTCAAAGAACTAAAATTTTCAAATTTATAACTGTAACTTATCAAGCTACTGCAGCTGCCCATGCCCTCTTGTCATAGCTCAAGTCAGCTCCAAAAGCCGGTCAGCCAGAGTAGACTTTTCACGGTCAACATGGGAAGTTATAGAGAAGCTTCACATCCTTTCAGGCGGATATTGAGTCAGGTCTACATGAGTGTTTTCTCGGTTGCTGTGTTGCCGAGAATGAGAAGAAAATGGACGGACTAAGTTAAGGAAATAATGGTGGTTCTGGCTCTGGGTGATTCTGGGGGTTTACTGGGGTTGGTTTAAGGACTGAACAGAGCATGTCGTGAGATTTTCATAGCGTTTTTGAGGCTCTGCAAAGAGAACCCATTGGACGGGGTTTACCAGAGTTCAGACAATGTAGAAACTCTCAAGGAAATTGATTTGATCAAGTATTTGTCTTTGACAACGAGCAATCGCATCTTTCATCATATAGGATTATTTTCAAATGCTCCTTCAAATTTGACGTAATTACACTTAGTTTCACACAAAAAAATATTTTATAAAAAAAGACATAGGATAATGTTGTTCAGGTCCGTAAATTTTATAATTTTACAAATGAATATATAATTTATTTAATTTTATGAAAAAAAATTTTAACTCCTTATAAAATGACCAAATTGATGACATATCAAACAAAATTTTAAAGAATTTTTTTAATATTTATGACAATTCTTTTGAAGATTTCTTGGCCTATTTACGTCACATTAATTAAACAAATCAATACTATAATTGATTATAATAAATAAAATATGTTATAAAAAATAAATTTTTTAATCATTAATTTTCTTCTATACATTAAAATTTAAAACGAGTTATATACTTTTTTTTAATGTAATTCTTTATAAATAAATCTTATCAAATTAAATTTTTATAATTACAAATATGGAATATGGAATTCAAGAATATTTTATTTATTACAATGGGAGGCATAAATTTATTTGATATGAATAAAGAAATTTTTAAATTCAAAGATGCAGAGTCTAGTTTTAATCTCAAAAATACTTTGAGAAAAATTGTATTATAGCCAAACCTCAGGGGGGAAAAGTAATTATCCTTTTTCATTGTTAAATAAGTTCCTCCCAAAGCAGGACAATAATGGATACCGAGGAAATGTACCATTACATGCAAGTACAATCCAACGGCTTAAAGTTTCAATTTCTCATTTCAGTCAATCACTCTCAGTTTCTGTTCTCTGGTAGAACTCTCCCTTCGTGTTAGCTGTTTCTCTTCTATACTCCTGTTTCTCTGTTTTCCTCGCACGTCACACTGTTGGTAGCATATCCACAAGCTTCCTAGTGGTTATGACACTAATTACGTGCCTGACGGAGAATTTGGAAAAAAAAAAAAAAACCTGAGGAAGTTAGCGGTCGTATACGGTAAGAAATCGGGAAGAGTTATGGAGCTGTCGGCAAATCCCTCCGGTGTTCAGTTCTACACTGGTGGCCTCGTCAAGGATATGAAAAGGGAAGGTTGCTCCGTGTACAAGAAACACGCAGAGCTATGTCTGGAGACCCAAGCCTTACCGTGTTCGGTAAATCAGTCTTGACTTTCCTTCTACTACTGTGCATCCTGGAAAGTGATACAAACATCTAATGGTGTGTAAGTTTGACGCATGTCATAGTTGATGTTTCATAATCAAGAGTTCTTTTGTCGCAAAATTCGGATGTTTTTGTCTGGTTAGCTGCACTATCCACAATAAGTTTACAGTTTAATCTTCATTCTCTGCAACTTTTTGAGATTCTGTAAGAAAAAAAACATAGGACATAAAAACAAAGAAAAATCAGTCTCCAAGTTAATGAATGAATTAATGGCAACGAATGTACGTACTTGCCATTTCAATATCTGTTCTTGTTTCCCTTCTATTGTCAAAGACTTTTCTTCTACATCCTTAGCAATGTTTTGAACTTGTTATTCTTATTACTACCGACAGCTCCACTGATGACAACACGAAACAGAGTCCATGTTTCTGCTTTCTCCTCCAGTTGGAATCTCCAACTCAGTTTTCCTGCCAATTCACTTTCAATACAGGTATTCTCAATTTGGATAATGCACGTCTAAACATTATGCTGCCTACGTCCAATTCTTAATGTAAGCCATATGAAATGATCCCACAATAATACTTAATAACTTATGCTGTATCAAATGAACGGAAGTATGACCACATGATCATATGACAAAATGACAATCCACTAGATCATAATCATAGGAAGAATCCCATTTAATTTCACATATTACCATAATCTAATCAAGTCCGGCATATTAAAAAAATTGCAACTTTCATATTAAATTAGCTTGATGGTCAATAAGATTAAGAATGTGAGATGGAAAATAAGGAATCTTGACATAATGTGCTGCCTCCAGCAAAGCTAACAAGTAATCGGCGAAAACCACAATAACAAATGACCAGAAAAAGACCAACTTGCCGCTTATGCAGCGTTTACTTGGAAACTTTTTCATTCACAAGTCTTATCTCTTACATATATATAAAGCGTTGGGGCCTGAGTAAAGAGATTAAAGAGGCAAAACTGGTCACAGTTTTTTGTGTGTGAGAAAAAATGGTGAAGATTTCTGTTGTGTTGTGTCTTGCTGTGTTGGCTGCTTTCGGGTTTGTTGTTCATGGTTCTGCAGCCACTGAAGAAGTTGGTGTGTACGAAATCAAGAAGGGAAATTTCTCTGTGAAACTCACAAACTGGGGTGCCACTGTTATTTCTGTCATTCTTCCTGACAAGAATGGTCTGTCTTTTGAGTTGTTTCTTTAGTTGGTTTCAATTAAAATTCTGCTTTCTCTTTCTCTCTTGTGGGTTGATTTTGTTTTTGGGCTTCATTCTGCTTTTGTGTTAAATTCTTCAGGAAAGCTGGCTGATGTTGCTCTCGGATTTGATTCAGTCTATGACTACAAGGTGAGCCTTTTCCATCTTTTCTTCATTGTTTTTCTCACTTTTCCTTGTTTCTTGCTCTAGCTTTGTTTGTCAAACCAAAATCACAGAATTTCCGTTGAAGAACGACACACACAAAACACACAAAACAAACTGCTGGTACTCAGTTATTGCCATTTAGGACAAAACTGTAGGCTAAAGTTTGCTGTCTAATTTGTCTTATGCATACATGTTCCTTATAAGAAAATTATATCTGCTGGGAAGCTGAGCTTTGGTCTTATCAACTCATTAATTTTTTTAAAGGCTTGTTTCATTTCTGCTTTTGTTTTCGTTTCTTTCACTGTTAATAAGAAGATCAATTCGATTGACTTCACTAGAGAGCATCCCAGAATCAATTTTTATAAAGGTAGTATAATTGTCCTGATAGCAATTACAACTAAGAAAACAAGCCTAATCGATCAATCTTTTCTACCAGAAAACTTCAATATTATAATGCACAACCTTTGGCATAAAACTTTCTAACTTCTGATCTATTTTATAGTAGCTAAAGTCCTTGATTTTGGGAATCAGTGCTTGAATTTCTGGAAGAAATACACATGGCAAACAAGTTGGCTATTAAAATACCGGTTGTTGATTATAATAAGCTGAAGAGGTGGAAACCTTGAGCTATACGCTGTGATTCCTTTTAAATTTCTTCTCATTGACTTCAAATGTCAGCCTTATCTTTGAAATTTGCATCATTGATTGTCACATGGCATGGAGAAGCTGATCTGTTTGTATGCTATCTGCTTTGCCTTGACCTTTGAATTTTCTTTTCCTGCCACATTCGTAAACAACTTGTTACGAGGAAAACTTGCCTCATTGGTGGTAATAAACATATGGTGGATAATGATAAACATTTTTTTAGTGAATTAACTTCATGCATTGATCCAAGAGAAGATAAGGTCTTCTTCTTCCTCTTTTGGTTTCATTGGGACTGAGATCATTTCTGTTGAATCATTCAATGAAAATGAACCGTCAATCATTTAACAAAATTGCCAATGTTATGCAGAATGATTCATCGTACATTGGCTCAATTGTTGGACGCGTTGCTAACAGAATCGGAGGTGCCCAATTTACTTTAAATGGAACCCTCTATAAGCTAGTTGCTAATGAAGGGAAAAACATGCTTCATGGTACATTTCTGCTTCCCATTTGTATTCACTCATTCTTGCCATCAAAAGGAAGAACCAAACAAAAAAAAAATCACTTACTGAATTCATCTATATGACAATATTAGGTGGCACTAGAGGCTTTAGTGATGTTGTTTGGAAAGTGAAAAAGTATGAGAAAGAAGGCCATGCTCCTCATATTGTCTTTGCCTATCATAGCTTTGACGGCGAAGAAGGTTGGTATATTTTTATTTTCACTCTAATTTTTCCAAATTTGCTTGTTGTGAATGTTCTTTTTCTCCAATATTTCACAGGATTCCCCGGTGCTCTCAGTGTCACTGTGGGCTACACTCTCGTTGGAGACAAGCAACTGAGAGTGACAATGAAAGCCAAGGCTCTAAACAAAGCTACTCCAGTAAATTTAGCACAACACACATACTGGAATCTAGGTGGACACAACAGTGGTGATATCCTGTCCGAAGAAATCCAAATCTTTGCTTCCCACTTCACACCTGTTGACAGCAGTCTAATCCCAACCGGCAAAATTGCATCAGTGAAAGGAACTCCCTACGATTTCCTCAAGCCTCACACTGTTGGCAGCAGAATCAACAAGCTTCCTCACGGCTATGACATTAACTATGTGCTTGATGGCTCCCCAGGAAAGAAATTGAAGAAGGTAGCAGTTGTACACGATAAGAAATCCGGAAGAGTGATGGAGCTGTTGACGAATCAACCTGGTGTGCAGTTTTACACAAGTAATTTTCTCAAGGATGTGAAGGGGAAAGGAGGATTTGTGTATCAACCTCATGCCGCGCTGTGCCTTGAGACTCAAGCTTTCCCTGATTCAGTGAATCATCCCAATTTTCCTTCAACTATTGTGACTCCAGGACGAACTTACAAGCATCATATGGTGTTCAAGTTTTCAACTTCTACTAGTTAGAAGAAACCTTTTATCATGACAAAACTGAAATGTGTCCATCTGTTCTGTTGGGTTATTGAGAATTGGGGAATAAGATTTTTAGCCTCACGGTCTGAGATATCTTGTATCATTTTGATTCAACAGAATGAATAAATTTGGAGAAGGGAAACGTAGTGCAATTATCACTATCTTTGAAAATCAAACATATACTGAACCATACGAGATGCATGTGCATTTGTCCTGGAAAGTGGGCATCTCATTATTGTCTCCTCTAGTGCTAAATACTCTCCACTAACCCCCTTTTTTTTCAAAATTTTATCTTAAATTAGAATTACATTTATCTTGAATGTAATCAGAATTTCACTGACACCACAATTATGATAACACGGGCTATTTGAGATAAATGTTGCGGTTGAATAGCATCAATGTTTTGAGCCGTTTAGTAGTAATTTACCATGTCCAGTAAATTGGACTTAACCCAAAAGGTTCACCTTCTTCAATTGGTGGGCTAGACCAAATTTGAGTAAAGCCCATTTCTGAGATTCCAAATCCAAAACCACCTATCACTCCGCCACTGTCCAGTGACAGCAATTGGCGGCAGTCGAAGGCATGGTTTTGCTGTCTTCTTCGTTCGGAATCTGCGGACATCTTCCTTGCTCATCTTTCAAAACAGTTTCTTTCAGTTCGTACATGCACGTATGTTCCTTTCCAATGAGCACCACTTGCCATGCACTGTATTATTATTGATTTGCAACACTGATATGCAGATATATGGAACGTTTGCAGGAGTAAATTCTCGGGACATTGACTCAAATAAAGTTAACAAGAAAAAATTCTGCATGACAATGTGTTCTGTTTCGAGCACGTATGAGAAATTGAAGTGGGTATGAATATGGACGGAGAACAAGCAAGTGATGACTGCTGCAGTCGAGAGAGGATGGAACACTTTCGCTTTCTTGTCCCAGAATTAAGAACTTGCAAGAGATTGGTCAAGTAAAATGAACTCCCACTCTAAAATTGCTATTTGTTAATCAAAAACAGACAAAAATATGATTTTTTTAAAAAAATTTTTTGGTTGGGATTTGTTGTTTTTACAGCAATTGCTTTGTTAGATCCTCTATTCATTAAAGAGGGAGAGGTTTTTGATATTGTGGACAGAACGGTTGGCACCATTTTTGAGGTTTCGAATCCACAAGAGTTACAGAAACTCCAACCGGCAGATGAGCCGGCAGTTTATTTTGTTACTGATTTGCTGGATTGGCATGTATACTTATTATCATTATTATATATTTGTTTTATATAGGATGAAATCATCTTGATTGAAAGAAAGAGACTTGGGATTTTTGCTATAATGTTTCTCCATTGGCTTTTTGATTGGTGTCTGGAAGTTGTTTTGATCTTCTTAAGCATTTTCCGTCATACTGACTTGTTGGAAATATGACAACACTTTATCTTCAAAATATGTAAATGTCCATTAGATGCTGCTTTTGTGTTTTGAAGGTGATAGCTGCAGAAAAATATTGTTGCAGCATTTCAAGGCAGTGAGAAAACAGTGTTTGCCATCTCGAAGAACTCCTCTGAAGCACAAATCTTTGTCAAGGTATCTTTTATTACTTACTCTACATTAAGAACCAAAAATGAAATATGTATTTTGGGTGCACAGATTCATAATGTTTGTCTGGTACTTCAGCCTTAGAATCAATCATTTGTGTGCGTAGGCCTTGGAACAAGGTCTGGATGAGTTGTTCTGAAAGTTGAGGATATCACAGCTGTGCTTGAGCTTAAGGTAATTTGTTCTATGCCTGGGTTCCTGAGCAGTGAGGAATTGCTCCTTATCTTTGTTACACTTATCACGAGTATTTTGACGGAATTAAGCATGCAAATCTCTTGAGCTTGACCAAAGCCACTGTAACTCAAGTTGATGTAGCTGGAATGGGTGATCGAGTTTGCGTGGATCTGTGTAGCCTTATGAGACAAGGGGAAGGACTTCTAGCATGCTACTTTCTTCCCTTTTAATAATTCTGTGGCTCTTGTGATTCATAGTTGATATGATTGTATGTGATTCTCCATTCTTATTCAAAGACTACTGTGTATGGGTTGGATCCGTCGCTAGGGAAGTTTTCCTCGTTCACTCTGAATGCTTGGAGTTCCAGCAGGCCTTTTCGAGTCAACGCGGTTAGTTTTGCAGAATTACTACATTGATGAATGGCTTATGTATCACATGATGCATCTTATAGTCTAAGTATTGGTGGTTTGCATTTTTTGTGAAAGTGGAGGCACATGACTGTACACTATCTGTGTCCTGGAAGAAAATATAGGAATACTTTTCTTCTGTATTTAATAAAGAATCTCTTTGAGTTAATAAAAAAAAAAAAAAAAAACATTGTTTTTTTATGCATGAATATTATGGTGGTTTCCATGAGCAGTTCCCGATTTTTGTTATTCTGTATTATTCTTGTGCATATTTTGTTATCAAGTATTCTTGTAATTTGCAGGGGCCAGTGCATGCCTATTTACTTGTCCCAGGAGGAAAAACTTATTATCTTTCAAGTTGAAATCAGGTAAAGAGGTGATTGTGGTTGATCAGATAAGCTGGCAGCGAACAGCTGTTGTTGGCTGTGTGAAGAAATAGTCTAGACCTTATACCCTTGTAGGGGCAAAAGTTTGTGTTCTGAATACCATTGCTAAACAAGATTTAGTAGTTTTCTTAAGATATTTGAATTTATTGTTGTGAATCCTTCAATTGGTGCAGAGTGATTTAAATGATCACACTTTTTACAGTATCATGCTACAGAATGCAGAAACAGTTGCATTGATCAGTCCCTGCCAAGGTTTATTTTGAATTTATCCTTTTTGGTTTCTGGAAATTCAGGATTTAATCATTGTTTCCCCATCTTTTAAACTTGGTGCAACTGTGCTCTGCAGGAAGTGGTGGGCAGGAAAAAGCTATCCCTGTGGCTTTACTGAAAGTGGGCGAAGAAGTTTTGCTGAGAGTACGAGGGGCAGCGTTTACAGAGCACAACTACCTAGCGGCAAAGTGGTTGCTCTGAAGAAGCTCCACCGTACAGAAACAAAGGAATTAGCTTTCCTCGAGAGTTTCCAAAATGAGGCTCGTGTACTGTCCAAAGTACGGCATCGAAACATTGTGATGTGAAGCTCTACGGATTCTATTTCCACAAAAAACACATGCTTTTTGTTTTAAATTAGTTGGCCACTAATTTAGTTACAATTATTCTTCCTCTTGTTGCATTTCTCACCATAAGTTTTGGAATCTGGTTTCTCTTTAGAGAAAAGGATAAGAAAAACCCAAGACAAGAGAACCCAGGTGCTATGTTGAGTTCTCAACATGGAACGATGATGGTTAAATTGCAATTGAAGACATTATTGAAGCAACAGAAGATTTTGCCTTCAAATATTGTATTGGAACTGGAGGTTATGGCAGTGTTTACAGGGCACAACTGCCTAGCGGCGAAGTGGTTGCTCTGAAGAAGCTCCAGTGTACAGAAACAAAGGAATTAGCTTTCCTCAAGAGTTTCCAAGATGAGGCTCGTGTACTTTCCAAAGCAAGGCATCGAAACATTGTGAATCTGTGTGGTTTCTCTTTGCACAAAAAAACATGTTTTTGGTTTATGAATACATGGAGAGAGGAAGCTTGTTATGTATTCTACGCAATGATGATGAAGCCATTCACTTTGATTGGGCTAAGAGGGCGAATATTGTGAAGGGCGTGGCAAACGCTTTGTCTTGCTTGCATCATAACTGCACACCACCAATTGTTCACCGCGGCCTATCAAGCAACAACGTTCTGCTAAACTCAGAACTTGAAGCATTTGTCCCTGATTTTGGCGTTGCCAAACTTTTGTATTCTGATTCATTCAATCAAACTCCATTGGCCGGCACTTATGGATATATTGCTCCAGGTAAATTCGTACCTATTCTTCTCTGGATTATTTACATCTTTACTTTGAATAGCTGTTACAATTTGCAACATATCTCTTATGTACCCAGCGGCAGAAGTTCTAAAACAGAATTAAATGTTCTTATTGATTTTACTAGTGGAAATATAAATTACACAAGTTTCTATTTTCTTGTAGAACTTGCATACACTGTGGTTGTGACAGAGAAACGTGATGTTTATATCTTTGGGGTGGTGGCACGAGAAACACTAATCGGAAGACATCCAGGAAAATTCCTCTCTTCACTATCATCATCAACTGATCAACATACAATGCTAATTGATTTCAACAATATAGCATTTGCATGCTTCCGTTCCAAACCAAAATGTCGACCAACAACGCGGCGTGTCTCTCAAGAATTTCTTGCCAGCAGGACACTGTTGCGAAAACCTTTGTATGAAATTTCCATTTCAGAACTAAGAAACAGAGATATGGCTTTGGTTAATTATGTATTGATTTGGTTTTATGTATCTGGCTGTCAATGATGGATATTATCCAATCAGAGTGAGTATTATTTTGTTGCTGAACTGTGGTTTTAAACAAATAGCTCCCAATTCCTATAGAAGTAGAAACTCAAACATATTTTCCATTTTTACTTATGAACAAATGATTACGATTAAATCTGAGTTAAACATAAACAAATGAAATGATCATCAGTAATAAATAAAGAGGGCAGTAAGGGCATCAATCTTGAAAAAGTGCATTTTTATTATCAGTAATAATTGTATAAAATCTTCAATAACAACATAATAGATGTCTCAAGTACTGTTAATAATACAAATAATTTGCTCAATAATTGTACCCCCTTCAAATACAACGTGTGTGTGTGTGTGTGTGAGGACACTAGTGTGCACACGACTCCAAATACCTGCTCTGCTTCACTGTTTTTCAAGGATGAGTTGGATTTGCTCAATTCTCCTCTTTAGAATTCTGCACATTTTACATATGCTATATATATAAATAAAACATTTGCAAATTGAATTCAGTGAGTTGAAAACAAAATATGAACATGATATACATACCGCTTCTTGGAACAATTTTTGTATGGTCAAATTAAGGCTGCCTTCCCAACGCCCTTGCTCCCATGAATGTAATTCAGTGAGTTTTAGTCTTTGGAGCCTCGGTGCCCTTAACACTCCCCGTGAAAAGATCTCCATTTTTGGGCACTCTCTCACCAATACGTGTTCCAATGATGGGAATTCTAGTGTGTAATTCCCTAAACAAAAGCTTGTAAGGCTTGGACAGCAACTAAGTTCCAAATATTCTAGCCTCTTGAAAACAATACAATCCTTCTTCACTTCTTCTCCAATCTCCGGTTGTATGATTTCTTCAATCATTTTGCAATCATTTATGTTCATCCTGTTAAGGTTTGCCAGATTTTTGACTGTTGAGAGTGTCACCAAATTTATCAACCCGTCACACTTTGATACTTCCACAGTATTCAAAGATTCAAAAACATTGCTGGGATGAGGATTCTCCTTCCACAGATGCAACAACTTCGGCAGTTTAGACAGCTTTAACTCCTCGAGACTGGGGAATGCAACCTGGAAACCAAGCTTATTAATTCGTAGAAATATATTCAATAATTCATTTTCAAGAAATTTAATTTGTAGAATGACCGCAAGTATAAATTAAATACAACAATCTTAAAATATTAGTCAAATCAGATGCCAAATTCTATACGAATTAAGAAAAGAGTAATGCACACCTTTTCGTGGAAGAGAGGTTGTGTATCAGTTAGGAAGTTCTCCTCTGAGGTCCTTTCTTGAGGTTCTCTGTTTGCTGTCATGTGTTCAGGTGTAGAATTGGAAAATAATGTTTCCACATTTGGGCAATTCTCAATGCATAGATAACCTAAACTGCTCAGTTGAATTATACTCCCAGCAAAGTTACAGAATCTTTTGACTTTCGGAAGATCTACTAGCTTCATTGCATAAAGTCCCCGACACACCTCAACTTTATCAGCATAAGGGTGGTCTTCCAAATGAAACACCTCTTCTACTGAATCACAATTTCTTACTTCCAGATCTCGCAAACGGATCAAGAACGGTAGCAGATTGGCTGGAATAACACTCGACATAAACGTGCAGTCATCTGCCACCAGCGATTTTAAATTGCTGAAGAAGCTGACAGGAAGTGCTTGTGTATGGCCATCCCATATTTCTTTCAGGCATGGAACTTCTGAGAGTTTCAAATGCTTTATCCCGCAGAATCGAGACTATCAAAACAAAAACATTATTCCAGTTAAGAAACAAGAATATATATGTATAATAAAGCTCACAACCCATATAAATACACACGCACGTTTGCTGCTTTAGGAATATTTATAGATGGTAACAAGAATAGACTAGTGGATCAAGCAATGAATAATTGTTTGTGCTACTGCATCAACTGCTCCTGCTAAAAAGGGAAAATAAAAAAATAGAACTGTGCAAGAGCAAGAGAAAAGCTAGCAGGGAAATAATTAAACACATACCATTCCTTGGAACAATTTTTGTATTGTGGAATTAAGATTGCCTTCCCATCTCTTTTCCATGCCATCTTTTAACAATTGCACTTCGTGTAGCTTTGGTGTGAGTAAGACTCCCTGAGAAAAAGTGTTCATGCTTGGGCACCCACTCACAATTACTTGTTCCAAGCATGGGAATTCAAGAGAGTAATTTCCCAAACAAAAGCATTCAAGTCTTGGTAGAGTATCAAGTTCCATATATTCCAGTTGGCTGAAAACAATAGGATCCTCCTTCGCTCGTTCTCCGACCTGCATCTCCGTGATCTTTTCTATCATTTTGCAATTAGATATCTCCATTCTTGCAAGTGTCACTTGACTTTCTTCAGTGGAAAGTGTCAACAAATTTCTCAAGCCATTACAATCTCCTACTTTGAGAGTCTTCAAATTGGGAAATGTGACCTGAAAATTTACCAAGCATTAATAAAATAAAATAAATGGAGTCTGTATTAATTCAATCAGATTAAAATAAATTGAAATTATATAATTGTTATATAATAAAATATCAAATTTAAAATTCGAAAAAAGGTGATCTAGAGCATTCTAGAAGAAATCAAGAAATGACCAAAGAAACGAAAGAATTATAGATGCATACTGTTGGCTGCTGTCATTAGAGACTTTAATTTAGTGTAATTAAGAAGATATATAAATAGATCAATTAGTAACTACTAAGTAGCAACAACAAAGACAATAATACATGATGCGTGCATCCACCCAATTCCAATCCATAATATGTTTAAATGAATATTCTGCTGACAATTTTAATTATTCATTTAATACCTTATGATGATCAACCAATATTTTCACTTTGCCACAACCGAAGACGCGTAGATCTTTTAATGCTGGCCATTCTAAAATGTGCATTCCTTGATATATACTTTTGAGCTCTGGTAGATACCATAGCTCCAGATTGAGTAATTGTGGAAACACGTCAAACCTCCTGATACCATTGCCAAAGCTAGAGCTAGTTCCTTCTTCAATTATTTCTTCTATCGAATCACAGAGTGCCACGGTCAGAACCTCCAGTCTCTCGAATCTTCTCGCCATAATAATATTGGATGAAAACAAACTCGTCAACTTATCGCAAGAATCTACAAACAAACGCTTTAATTTGCTGAAAGAATCCGGAGTAAGTTGGTGGTGCCACTGCAATAATATTAATTAATTAGCATATATGTAGCCATCCAATTAAGAGTTTAAATTCAATTAATTTATTGCATTAAGTAATAGCTAATAACATTCAATTAAAGATATTAACTAAATTTAGATTTTAAAATTAAAGGATTAAATTATCGAATAATTAATTAATTAGGAGTAAAAACTTAATGATGTGAAATTTTGTTTCTAAAAGAAAAAAAAAATACCTTTTCATCAAAGAGTGCTAGTTGCATGCCAGGACGGAGGAGATTATTTTCTTCTTCTGAATCGGATAAGTTCATAGACATGAACCTTGTAAGTTTCGGGAGATCTGACAGCTTCAAGTACTCTAGTTTAGGAAAAACCATTGATTGAATCATTTGCTCTTCATCTCTTCCTAACCCTGTGGTGTCGATTACCCTTTCCACTGACTCACAATTTTCCACCACTAGTCTTTGGAGTTGCCGAAGAGTGGTAACCATTGAATACGAAAACAAAAATTTCAGACGACTGCATTCCTCCACTGTCAAATTTGTTAAATTTTGACTAGGAAAAGCAGGCATTGTCCAATATCCTACACGGAGATGCTTCAGTTGTTGGAAATTTTCCCTGTCGGCTAATTCATGAACAACATTCCGACAATCATTCGGCGTATTTAGATGCAGATATTCAATGTTCTTCAACAACTTCTTCATCCCGCTTCCCAAGATAATGCTTCTATCTAGCCCATTGAGTTTCAACATTCTTTCATAATTTCCAAACCATTCCCAAGAACTCAAGTCCCACTTATCTCCGATACGTATTTTGTATCTTTCCAACCCCACAAAGACTGAATCCTGAGGCATAACTGTGACATTCGGAATATCTATCTCTAAAGTAGTTAATTTGGACAATGCTTTCAACTCGGCAAGACTCGCATTAGTTCCTCCTTCCTCCTTCTCCCAATGAGTAAAGCTACCAAGCATATATAATTCTTCTAATCGAGACAACTTTGAAATCACATTCGGTGCTATTACCGTAAGGCTACCACAATTGCCCAAATCTAACAGCTTTAACTGCGTCAATTGTCCAATTTCCGAAGGCAGCAACTCAATATTGGAACCCCGAAAGCTAAGAATCTCTAATTTCGTTAGCTTTCCAACTATTGCTACGTCTCCTATTGAGTAGACATAGTTCAAAGACAATGTATGAAGGTTAATTAGGAAGCCGAGTGATGAAGATATGGAAGGAAAATAACATGCTCTGGGTCGGGAATCTTTGCTCTTCTCTTTTTTATTTCCGCTGCCTGCTCTTTTCCCAATTCCAGTTAAATGTAAAACCTTAAGTTCTTTCATCCCTTCAAAAAAGAGGTCTGAGATCGGCAAAGAGTCTTCCTCATGGTTGAAATATGCAAACAACATAAAGAACTTGAGTCTTGGACATTCCAATCTTTCGGGAAGTTCTTGATTATCTCCCCAACGTAGGGAAATTGCGGTTGGATCTTTTTGCATCTCCTTTTCTAACTCTTTCTTCAAGTCAACAGCATCTCGAACATTAAGCATATATTTTTCTCTGGCAATTGTTACGGCAACATCATGAATAACGTCATGCATTTTAACCACAAGTTTATTGTCACCATCCGACAATAAACATGCTGTTTTGAGTTCATCAATCAAAGCATGCACCCTATTCCTTCCGTCTTCCACAGTGTCAACACTCTCAAACCAGTCCAAGCCCATGACATGCGTCACCAAGTCATTAATAAATATTTGACTACCATCTTTTTGTAGAGCACAGAGTAGAAACAGAGACCTGACTTCCTCATTTATCAAATTGTCGCAACTCAATTTCAAGGGCAAGTATACGTCTTGTAACATTCTAGGGATACCTCTTAGGTTGGAATTGCTTAGTTGTTTCAAGGCATCCCTCCAACCAGGAAGCTCCTTATATTTCAATGCAACTGCAAGTGTTTTAATTGCAATTGGCAAACCCGCACATTTTCCAACAATCTCAAATGCTAAACATTGAAATTCACTTGTTTGCGGAAAATGATCACCCACAGTATTCTGAAACAAACTCATCGCTTCTGCGTCACCTAAAGTGTCAACGTGGAAGTACTTCTTGGAATTCATATCATCGCGTAATACATTTTCATTTCTAGATGTCAGCAATATTGTGCAGCATTGTCTCTGCTCATCACCCCCAGAAGGAATTCCAACACTCTCCAAGTCAAGTTTGCCCCAAAGATTATCTAATATTACAAGGACCCGATTCTCGTTCTTCAGCCTTCTGCGTAGTAGATCAGCTCTGCTGTATACAGTCTCATTTCCGTCAAATAAGAGTCCTAAATCATTAGCAATTTTGTCTTGAATTGCTTTCGGGTCCGGGGACTGTGTTACCTCAGCCATAACCACCTCATCAAATAACTTTTCATCCATCGCTTGCCTTCCAACTTCCTTGACTAGCGTGGTTTTGCCCACGCCCCCCATCCCATACACCCCAATCATTGGGACCCCAGAATCCTTCAACACCTGCATAACATTCTGAAAAACCGTCTTTCTAGAATCAAACTGCTGGTAGCCTCTGACGACATTCTTGAATTCTGTACTCTCAGGAGCAGGACGGTAGGAAACATTACTGAAGTTGCCCTTTCCCAGGAGACTAGCACCTTCTTTAGCTGCCTTAAATGCTTTCTTGCTGAGATTATAACGTTTTAACAAATTTGGGCACAGGCCTTTGAAACAGCGCGTCTTAGCCTCATCTTTATGTGCAGTGATGGATTTTACAACTCCGCCATCTGCAGTGAATTTGTCGACGCTAATTAGCCATCGTTGAACACCCTCGTAAATCTCGTCCCCTTGTCTTCTAGCATGGTTAACAGGTTCTTCCACCATTTGTCTTTTATCACAAAGCTCCTGAACTTGATTCTCCAGGTCATCCATGTAGCCCTGGTACCTGAACACATAAGATATCTCCCGTTTGATGGTATCAAACACTGTGTCTGCAACTTCCGATGCCACGCCGGAAACAGCAGCATTTGCTAGTTCAGCTGCCATTGCCTGTTTCTTCTGAATGAATGTTTTTTTTTTTTTTTTTTTTGCTGTGGAGTTTAACAAAGTTAAGCCAGAAAAACCACAACCGAGTCTTGGAAGGAAAAGCAAAATAAAAATGAAAATATAGAAAAACAGACAACAAAACAATGAAACTGGAAATAAAAGTACTACAAATGACTAATTAAGCAAATATTCGTAACCAAAGTTAAGGATGAAGCAAACAAACTCTTTCAGTAACAGATAACTGACAACAACAGATATATAAACTAAGCAAAAATTAAAACAAGAGGAAGTTTAATTTGGAAAGAGCTTAGAGCAAGTGCACCTGATGATATGGAAAATAAGATTGGTTGATTGATTGCAAATGTGTTTCAGGATGAAGAGATCTATCTATCTAGCTAGATTGATTCTTTGGCTCTTCTCTTGGCAGGCTCAAATTAAGTAATTAGTAGACTCTGAGTCAACACCAATTTCTGTCTCTTTCGGTACTTTTATTAGTTAAATAAATTTTTTATTTTTAAAAAAAAAACACAAAATTAATAACTATAATAAATTCATTATGATCCGTTTGATTAAAAATAACAAACGATGGCCTTTGATCCAGTGGATCAAATCACATATATTTTGTTTTCATGGCGGAGCCCCAACATCACATAGACATATGGAGTTTTTGAGTTAAATCAACTCTAATTTATATACTTAAATATTAATTAATCAATAATCATATTCATAGTCTCCTGAGGCTAAGCTTGCCCTGCAATCCATTCTTATATCATCACTTATCAACAATATCATAATAGAAAATTCCAAAACTTAATTGCAATCTGCTTCAACACCAACACTTTAATAAAGTCTAAAATGTGACACTAATAGTTGAAGAGCTTTTTTTTCTTTTTTTAAAAAACAGATTTATATAATTAAATTACATTTTTGGATATTCTTCCCTCAATGCCTTTAAAAGAGAGTTTAATCAGTACATGAACGAAGTGCTAGTTATATTTTAAAATATATATTTGAGCACATATTGTACTGTATTATTTAAAATAGTCTTTATTATAATAGATTGGAATAGATAAATTTTAATACCATATCATATTTAGTAATGGATTCAATTTTAAAATAATAAATATTATTTAATTATTTTATATTATTATATTAATTTATATTTTATTTAATTTATTAAAAATAAAATTTTCAGTAATAGAATATGCTCATGGGCGGCCCCTTAAATTCTATCAATTACAAGCTTTAATTTAATAGGACCCATTGGCATAAAAGTCCCAATAATGTAAATAGTCGTAATTCTAGAATGAAAGAGAAAGCAAAAGGTCATCTTCAAAAATGTCCATATAACTCTCTAAACACGTCAAGGAATAGTAATGAAGAGGCAATCACCCTCATTAATCGAGAGGCATGTATAATTAATTGCCTGGAAAATATTCAGACAAGAAAAAGAAAATAAGAAAAGCTGTTGGGTTTGACAAATTATTAGAGTGCAGACTTGTAAGAATTACTATCAAATGTAAACGAATTCTCTCTATATGAGAGAGGTAAAGCACACGCATACGTTAATTTTTTTTAATTCTTATTATATTAATTTTTAAATTTATATTTTAAATTTTATATTAAAAAATATAAAATATTAAAAAAAAAATACATTTTAACCAGATTAAAAAAAAAAATTCAAAGTATTTGCCCCCTTCAGATAAGGTTATGTCATCTTGATGATGGACACATTGCAAGAGACAAAGACCTTGACTCTATATAATTTCTCTTGTTCAAGAAACGTGCTTTGACATTTCATCCCCGTATAACTTTAGTAGATGTCAATGCAAGTAATAGTGATCGATGGATATAATTAACATTAATTTGATATAATTAAATATCATTTAACCGATAATCATAATCATAGCCTTCTGAGATATCTACCGGTTGTGGGTCCAATGGTATGTCTCTTGTGGCTAAGCTTGCCCTCCACTCCATTCTTATCTTATCACTTATCAACAATATCCTAATAATAATATTGTTTTATTTATTTATTTGATTTTCCGACTTCACCCTCAACCACACAATATGAAATTCCAAATTAACTTGGAATCACCTCATCTACAGGTGATAATATGGATCACCGTACAATTATTTGATATGAATTTAAAATAAATAAATAAATAATTAAGATATAAAAAATTGACACAATAATAAATATATCGTATTCGTATTATTTATTTAATAATTGTGTTATATTTGTGTTCGAGTTAACAAATTTATTTATTCATCTAAGACACGAATCATAAATAAATGAATAGATCGTAATCGAATTCATATTATGAATGAATCATAAATAAATTTGTGTCATAAATAAATAAAAGAACTTAATTCGTTTATGATAATAACTCATTTATGATTCATTTAAAATTATTACATACTTGTACATATATTTAAAAATTCTTTTACAAATATTTTCAACTAACTTTAAGCTTACGGACGATGGCATTGTTTATGTTACTATCACTTTGGGAGAATTGATATTTGGGTTTATGGATGATGATATTTTGTATGGTGCTTGATTTTTTTTTTTTTTTATGTTTTTGTAGTTACTAATTGTGACTTAGGATTTATGGATGACAACGTTGTGTATAGTACTTTACTTGTTTATATTGTTAATTATTACTGTGGGAGAGATTGATATTTGAATTTATTCATGGTGATGTGATTTATGCTATTATTTAGGATAAGTGAGATTTGGGGGGTTTTTTTTTTTTAATTTCAAATAAGTTTGGATTGATATAAATTTGATGATATATTTGTAAAGATTATGATTTTTATTTATTTTTTTTTATTATTTTGTTGTAATTTGATATGCACAACGAATAATGGTACCTCAAATTTGTTATGGATGTTAAAAAATAATATTGTTATTTTTAAGATGGGTTTTAGTTATTTTTAAATTAAATTTTTTGAAGTTAAATGTCTAAATCATGTCTATTCGATATCTAAACGAATTATGTTTAGATGTACATATAATTTATTAATTGTATTTAAATAAATTATATTTAAATTATTTATTTAATAAAAGATTTATTTTTATATTTAATTTTTTTAACACGGTTGATAAACGAATTCGGGTTAATTTATATTTGACACTAAAGGAAAGAAATACGACACCAAAATTCAAGTGACACTCCAATAACCAAAAGTGCAGAAGATAAAACAAGTTGGATTCCCATGCCAACTTTTAGCACCATATTGTTTTCCTTGAACTTTATTTTTCATGTCACAGGACCTGGATGATACTGTCGAGCGAAAAAACTTTGAACTACTTTATAAAATGACCAAGTCATCCAATGTGGAAGACATGATCAGCATTAACGATAATCATTACAAAACTGAAACAGCATCTCAGTGTGTGGAGCTAGCAGAGCAGGAAGTTTTTCGTGTTAAGAACTTAGAAATCAAGGAATGTATTTGATACATGAATGTAAAAACCAATCAGGGACTTTTTTAGTTTATATATGTAATCATTTTTGTATTTCATACTGTTAAGATATATATATTATTCAATAAATAAATTGTCTTCTTAAGTGAATAAATAAACTTCTTGGGCATTTGATTGGATTTACTTGGATTTGTAATTGTGAGCTAATACCTGAGGTTTTACGTAGGTTTTTTTGCAGAATCGCATGAATTATATATTCTGCCTTTTATGTGAATTTTGTATTACTGATATTTACTATATTGTTGTTTGATTGTATCCTTGGCTTGGGAACTGGTTGCTCATTGCTTGAAATTTCTTAGGTTGCTTTAACGTATCAAACGTTCGATGAATTGTCTCAATGGATTTTATCACAACAGTTCCGTTCACTAAGAAACACGCACTTCCTACATGGCTGGAAACTGCGTCTTTAATCTCCGGCGAGGCTAGTGCTGCTGGAATTTACTTGGAAAATTTGGGAAGACAGGTATCTTAATCTTTCTAAGAACAATTATTCCTTCTTTTATTGAGGTATCTGCAAAATATATCCTGATGAAATCATGAAAACAATTGATGGCATGATGGTTATTTCTTTCTTATATGCACTCTTGTTATCCTTATTCTTCATCTTGTTAACCCTATGCGGAATATCTTGATTTAAATGAAATGGTTATGTATTGAAAACCTTAGTCAAAACTTATTTCATAGCTCCAAGTATCATATAATAGGTTTTAAAGAAAACAATAATAATTTATTGCATGTCAAATGCCCTTTTTGTTGCATCTATTTGTACTCTTATGCTATTGATGATTATTTCATAGGTAGAGTTTACTCAGCAATGAATAAACCATGGCATATTCTTTTGTTATGATTATAATGGACTGAAAGTTATTTGTTTACTTAATTTTATTGAGTCTTCAAACTGTTTGATCATATAAAATATAACAGATGATTATTTTATATCAAACTGATCTTCCAAGTTATTTGAATTTAGTATTTAAAACTTATGTTGACTATTTGATTGGTGTGGTGTATTATACCAAGTATTGGCTCCGTACCAAACTTTTTCTGTGAATATAGTTGAGAGTAATGTTTTCATTTACTCAACATCATAAACGTTTTGGTATGTCATCGGTCAATAAACTTGCTGTTTGCTTCTCCCTCTCTTTGGTTTCAGAATGAACAAGAGAAAGTCGAAAGTGAGATAAAAGAACTGAAAAATATTACAGCGAGGAAATTTTATGTAGGATAAAGTCTAAATCAGGGAGATCCTTCAGGAGAAAGAACTGAACAAGGGAAAAGAAATTTAGAGAGAATATCTCAGGCTTGCTGCATTTAATAGCACAATCAACCAGAAGGTGTTAAATATGGTATCCGCATTCTCCAGTTCCAGAGAGCATGTGGTCATGATATGGGCTATAATTTTCATACGCCATGTTGCTGTTATTTCTGATATATTTGTATCGGCATCTGAACTATCACCCATACAGGTTGAAAGGGAAGCTTTACGTAACACCGGCTGGTGGACCAATAGCTGGGTGAAGGCAAATAATTATCCAGATCATTGTAATTGTCCTGGAATCACCTGTAATTTAGCGGGAAGTGTCACTGGGATAAGCTTGCATCGGGATGTTGACGTCAAAGGAGTGCTTGAACGATTCAACTTCTCTTGCTTTCCAAACCTGCAAATATTCATAATTTGCATTGTTTTCTTTCTGGAAGCATTCCATCACAGATTGTTGCCCCTTCAAAACTCCAGGTTCTTGACTTGTCTTGGAATAATCTTACAGGTAACCTAACTTCGGTACGTATTCTTTTCCAACTAGTGCATATTGATCGTTTTTCATTTCATCACAGGTACTGTCCCTTTAGAAATTGGGAGTTTGAGAAATCTGGTTGGCCCGTATCTAATTGGTAACAACCTCACAGGACTTATCCCTTCAACTCTTGGTCATTCAACTGCGTTGAGAAGTTTGTATTTGTCTCGTAACAGCCTTGCCGGTAAAATCCCATCCATTCTTGGTCTTTTAACCCAGCTAAATCGTTTGATTTTGTTCTCAAACCAAATCAATGGTTCCATTCCATTAGAAATCGGGAATTTGAAGGATCTTGAAGTTCTGGACCTGTCCGGCAACGAACTTGATGGACCTTTCTTTGAACCAACTTAGTTGTCTACTACCACAAGAAGTTGGAAATCTAAAGAATTTGACGTCTCTGTCTCTGAATGAGAACAACCTACTTGGCCATATACCTTCAACACTTGGTCATTTGACCAATCTGAAAGCTTTGAATCTTAGTTCTAACCAACGGCTCAATTCCTTCTCAACTCATGAATTGCAGGAAGTTGTGGACTCTGATTTTGGGGAACAATAATTTAAACGGAAATATTCCATCAGAGATTGGCAACCTTCTACAGCTAAGTTTTCTTGATTTAAGACAAAACTTTATTAGTGGCACAATACCTTTCCTACTTAGAGAAATTTCAAGGTTAGCATGCTTGGATCTTTCTCGCAATAACCTCTCTGGCACTATACCTGAATCTCTCAGTATGGTGTCTACCTTAAGAGTGTCATACAATAGTTCGGTGGGAGAAATCCCAAGTACTTCAGAAAAAAATGCAACTACCGGAAGATTTCACGGGCAACAAAGGCTTATGTGGTACAGCTATTGGTTTTCCTCCCTTTCATACATCTGTCCCATCAGAAACCAATGAACTGAAAGAGAAACAAAAAATCGGTGACCATTATACACCTTTCCCATCAGAAACCAATGATCCGAAAGAGAAACAGCAAAAGTTGGCCACTAATTTAGTTACAATTATTCTTTCTCTCGTCGCATGTCTCACCTTAAGTTTTGGAATCTGGTTTCTCTTTAGAGAAAAGGATAAGAAAGTTAAACCACAGACGAGGACCCAGGTGCTATGTTGAGTTCTCAACATGGAACGATGATGGTCAAATTGTATTTGAAGACATTATTGACGCAACTGAAGATTTTGACTTCAAATATTGTATTGGAACTGGAGGTTATGGCAGCGTTTACAGAGCACAGCTGCCTAAAGGCGAAGTCCTTGCTCTGAAGAAGCTCCACTGTACAGAAACAAGGGAGTTAGCTTTCCTAAAGAGTTTCCAAAATGAGGCTCGCGTACTTTCCCAAGTATGGCATCAAAACATTGTAAAGCATTATGGATTCTATTTGCACAAAAAATACACGTTTTTGGTTTGTGAATACATGGGGAGAGAGAGCTTGTTATGTATTCTACGCAATGCTGATGAAGCCATTCAGTTGGATTCTGCTAAGAGGATGAATATTGTGAAGGGCGTGGCAAATGTTTTGTTTTACTTGCATCATAGTTGTACACCACCAATTGTTCACCGAGACATATCAAGCAACAACATTCTGCTAAACTCAGAACTTGAAGCATATGTTGCGGATTTTGGCAATGCTAGCCTTCTGTATTCTGATTCATTCAGTCAAACTCCATTGGCCGGCACTTATGGATATATTGCTCCTGGTAAATTCGTACCTATTATTCTCTGGATTACTTGCATCTTTACTTTGAATAGCTGTTACAATTTCCAACAAATCTCTTATGTACCTAGCTGCAGAAGTTCTGAAACAGAATTAATGTTCTTATTGATTTTACTAGTGGAAGTATAACGTTCTTATTGATTTTACTAGTGGAAATATAAAATACAGAAGTTTCTACTTTCTTGTAGAACTTGCATACAACATGGTTGTGACAGAGAAATGTGATGTTTATAGCTTTGGAGTGGTGGCACTAGAAACATTAATGGGAAGACATCCAGAAGAATTCCTCTCTTCACTATCATCATCAACTGAACAAAATACAATGCTAATTGATGTGTTGGATTCGCGTTTTCCACCTCCAGCGGACGAAAAGGTTGTGCAGGATATTGTTCTTGTTTCAGCAATAGCATTTGCATGCTTGCGTTCCAAACCAAAGTCTCGACCTACAATGCAACGCCTCTGAAGAATTTCTGGTGATAATTCTGTTTTTCAGTTAAGTAGGAGGATATTGTGGTCATTTGTTGGCTTAACAAATAAGAAAATTACACGCGTAGATCAATGGATTTATGTTCATATGGTATGGCATCTGACGTCTTCTTTCCAGCCGTTCCTGATGAAAAACAATAATTTTTTATCGCCGAATCTTATGACAACACTTTAAATAATGGTATTATTGGGAACTTTCTTCAGCAAGAAATCAACTCAAACAGTTTGTAAACAAGAATCACACAAAGAACGCTCAATTCACAGAAATTAATCAAACTAAACAGTGAAGAATCAAGAATTACTTGGTTCGGCTGACAAGCCTGCATACACGGGATCAAACACACTCAGAAGAACTTTATTGCTATGAAATGAAAAATGAATTACAGATGGAAAGTTAAGATGCTGAGCTTCAAATTGAGTACTTGAACTGCTCTAATGGCTTCTTACAGACTCGGTGACCCTCATGACCTTCTTAAGCTGTTTATAAATCTTGTCAAAACACTCTTGCAAACTAACCCAATCATTGATTTTCATACCACTCTTCATCTGATCAACAGTGGTAGTCATCTCCTCAAACCGTTTGTCTTTGGCCGACCTGACAAGACGCTTTTGATCATCAGAATCATCACTGTCGCAAGCATGAGCCTGCAGGTATCTGCTACCAGTCTGAGGAGTCTGTTCGACTCCGGCATTGTCAATCTCTTCATTATAATCACTGCTCTCTTCTTCAGAGTCACTGCCACCTTGTTAACGACACAGAAAAAATAAAAAAAAAAAACAACCTGAATGAAGGGAATACAGGAACCAATGCTCAAAAAATATATATAATTTGTTGATGTATAATATGACCAGCGTCCAAAAACGGTGACGCCATTCTGTTATTTGTTGTAAAACTTAAACAATCTGCAACGAATCAGAAATAATAAGAATTCAAACACATTCAATCACAAGAATGTACAATAGGATAGAAATAAAATTCAAGACTAAAATAGAATTCAATCTCGAATTCCGTAAAGAGCAAAAGAGTTTCAAACCGAGAGAAATAGAGAGACCGATAACTTTGACGGTTTCCGGAAAACATAATATCAACGCAAAGACTGTACCAGGTAATTTAACGGTGAAGAGGGCGAAGAGAAAGAGAGAACGGCTTCGGCGAAACGGATAGTTTAAGGAGTAAGTGCAGTCTGTCAGGCCGGATGTTTTGCCGGCAGAAATCGGATTTTTTCATTTTCTAAACTACTTTTTTATGAAAATGGATTTCCAAAATTAGATGCCCGTTTCGGTCATTATTTTAATTCATTAGAACAAATTTTGTTTATTAATTTTGTTTTTATAAATGAATTTCTATTTTCTAAATCAGGATCGAGACAAGAATTTCTTAACCAATGGATATTCGCCTTGCTTCTGTAATTTCAATGACAGGAGAAATTCCTCATGAAATCCACAGCCTGGAGAACCTGGGATCTTTATCTTATTTTTATTTGAGGTACAACTTCATCAATCGAAGATCCTTCCTTAATTATTTGGAGACATACCGGATCTTTTCCACAATAACATTTCTTGCACAATTCCTGAGTTTCTCTATAATAAAAATATATCACCTGGACTTGTCATACAATATGTTGGAGGGTGAAATTAATCCCAAAAAATCTCGAGAACAATCTAAAAGACTAGGATCCACTTCCAATTTTTTCTGTTCAATAGTTTGAACAATGTCTTACAGTATCAAGATCTTGATTAACAACACAACGGAAATTTACAAATTTATTATTAATAAGTTCACCAATAAGGCAACAACTTATCTATATGTTCACCAAAAAGTTGGTTTGATAAACATATGTATGTCAATCCATCTCAATTGAAAATATGTATTTGCATGTATCAATGTTGAATGAACTATAAATTTATACATGTCGTCAACACATTTTAACCTCAAAAAGTAGGCCGTAGCCTATCAATGATGAATTAAAAGTTATTTTTCGTTCCAAACAAACTCAATTATCTGCATAGTTTTTCTGTGTTTGCATATAGTTCTTCAACACTACTTCACCATCCTTGTAATTGAAGAACGCATTTGATGGAAAAGTATTTAGAAAGGAATCATAGGTAAATATTGTGAAGATGAATATGTTTTTTTTATCGTGCGAAAGAGATTCCTACAACGATGGAATATGTAAACTTGATAATCATACCAATCACGATCTATTCCTACTTTTAGAACGCCACTTGTCCTAAGCTTCATCAAAGTTAGTTTCTTGTTCATTAGTTTAGTCATAATATTTGTGAAGAAGTTCTTCATTTTATTGAATTGATAAGTATGGTGCATGTGCAATAGTGACATAAACTATGGCACTAGATTAATTCTTATCAATTGAAGGAACAAATAGAATAAAACTATTTTGCAGTTGATGAATGGGTGGTTGTGTTGCTTGTATTGAAACTGGATAATCAAATGTTATAAATAGCACTATAATTTCTCCAAATGTTGAAGCTTCGCTATTCACCCTAACCAAAAAAAGAAAAAAAAAAACATCTCTATCACAAACTATACGGACAAGTATGGAAGAAAAATGACGAAAACAAGTATTGTCTGTGCATTGCTTTCATTTTAATACTAAACTCTAATAAATTTATTCTAAGTAAAAAATTTAATTTTTTGATAAGTTTTTGGTTTCATTTTATAATTCTTTCAACAGTTAAACCGAAGATAACACTAATATTATATACTTTGATAAACTCTCTCATGATCCTTTAGAAACAATTATCGAATGAATTTCTACCATTTACATTAAAAATAAAACCATTATTGGACATAGAGCACGAAAATTTTATTAACATTTATACTATCAAATCTTCGAAAAAATTTCACAATTCGTAATTTTCATAAAAAATTAAGAGTTCATAATTTATCAAGGGATTATGAAAATACACCACTTTCCATCAACATTTCTAAATTATCAATGAAAGCATTAACAATGAGTTAATTTGAGCCTCGGTGACTAAAAATTTGATACAAACTACGTAAAACCACCCAAAACTGGCATCAACTAGAGAAATGTTAGGCTTGAAAATAAAATGGCCTGCACCAAATGCTATTTTTCCCTGCCTAAAACTAGGGTGTCTAATGGGCCGAGCTGGCCTCGAAAAGTAGGCCCATGCAGACTTGCAGGCCAGGATGGGCCTGCTTAAAATAAGTAGGCTAGTATGGCCAGTAAGCCCGGGCTCTAATGGGCCGATCTTCAAGCCTATATTTTTTATTAAAAATAGTAATATTTAATTAATTAACTATTGTGGGGCCTGTGACGGTCCCTTGCCTTCCAGCCCATGCCAGGCCGGCTTCTAGTGTACAAGGGCCGGCTTAAACCATGCGTGGAACAGGGAGGGGGCCCTATCATTCCTGATGGCTTAGAGCAGAAGTTATACCAAAAAACAAAAATAAAACAGTCCACAACGTAAAAGATTTACTGGTGTTTACACAACACTTAGAGCACACACCTTGGAATCATCTGGAGACGGAATTATGATGCCAGGCAATTTCATTGGAGTTGGATTAAGCTGAAAACCGATGACAAAAGGATCCATGTAGAACACAACACCAGCTGCACTGAGGTTTTTTGCTGTTTGAAAGGCCTGTTTGACAGCAGCGAGCCCAAGCGCAAACCGAATTGAGTAGCTACAAATCAAGAGATTTCCTTTGACCAGTTCCTTATTGAAGTTACTAGAATCTTGGCATTCACCCACAAACATATCACTGGCAATTGTTGTCTCATTGTTTAAAGCATGCAGTGCAGAAACCAACGCATACACAGCATCCGTTCCCGCTGAACCAATAAAAAAGGTATGCAAGTTATCTTTCAGTAATAACAGGTACTGGGCATGGCATCAAACCAAGACATAACTGCCGGCATTAACAGATTCAGACTAGTGTTGGCATGATCTAAGGAGTGAAAGCAAGATGTACTAATATAAAATCAATATGATAAACAGGTTGCGACTACTATAACTAATGAAGACCACATCTATATAAAGCTGGAACACTGATACAGACATTTTTAGCAACTTAGATGCATTAACAGATTCCCCTTTTTAATTTATCACGATAAACAAAACATTTTCAGTAGCTTACTCTATTCTCTCAAAGTATCAGATTGCAAATCATCAGTTGATCATGCCCCGCACATGCTAGATCCTTTTCGGGTGCCTACTACGCATGCATGCATCATATGTAATGAAAACTCATGCTTTGTTTTCTTTTCATATTAGCCCCCCTCTCTATTTATTTATGTATTATAAGACGGATCATCATGTTATAGTATTGTATTGTATTGTATTGTGTTTTACAATTATTATACTCTAACCAATGAATTGTTTTTCATGCAATCTAAGCGTTTTTATAGAAATAAAGAAATTTGACTTTCTCACAAAATAATTTTATTTTAGATGTATTTATTGCAATTTAATATAATTTATTATTTGAACAATGTCTTAAAATGTTAGCCAAATCTGATGCTAAATTCTATATAAATTAAAAGAGGGATGCAATTGCATAGGGCTGTTCAAATTATGTTTCAAATCATCCAAATAGATGACCTTTCTGTGTTTCATTTTGAAAAAATAGTCAACAATTGCATTAATGCTGTTAAATCAGAGACAAAACAGAAAAAAAAAAAAAAATGGCCATTTTAGAGAGTGAATTAACTAAGAATCACCTTTTCGTGGAAGAGAGGTTGTATCTCAGTTAGGAAGTTCTCTTCTGAGGCCCTTTCTTGAGGTTCTCTGTTTGCTGTCCCGTGTTCAGGTGCAGAAATGGAGATGAATGTCTCCACATTTGGGCAATTCTCAATCCACAGAGTATCCAACCAGGTCAGTTTAATTATATTCCCAGTGAAGTTACAGAATCTTTTGAGTTTCGGAAGATCTACTAGCTTCAAGGACTCAAGTTCCCGAAACACCTCAACTTCTTCAGCATTGAGCTCTTTCAAATGAAGCACCTCTTCTACTGAATCACAATTTCTTACTTCCAGAGAACTCAAATTGCTCAAGAACCATAGTAGATTGGCTGGAATAACGCTTGACATAAACGTGCAGCCATCCACCACCACCGATGTTAAATTGCTGAAGAAGGTTACATGAAGTGCATGTGCATGACCGTCCCATATTTCTTTCAAGCATGGAAATTCTGAGAGTTTCAAATCCTTTGTCCCATAGAATCAAGACTACCGAAATAAAAACAATATTCCAGTTAAAAGGCAAGGATATATCTGTATAATAAAGCTCATAACACACACACCCACGTACACACTTGTTGTGATATGCATAGAAGGTAACAGGACTAGACTAGTGGATCAAGCAATGAATAATTGTTTGTGCTACTGCGTCAACTGCTCCTGCTTAAAAATGGAAAATAGAAAATAGAACTGTGCAAGAACAAGGGAGAAGCTAGCAGGAAAATATGGGTAAATAAGTACATACCATTCCTTGGAACAACTTCTGCATTGTGGAAGAAAGATTGCCTTCCCATCGCTCATCCTTATCATCTTCTTTTTTCAATTTCACTCTGTGTAGTTTTGGCACAAGAAAGAGTCCCTGAGAAAAAGTCTTAATGCTTGCGCCTGCAAGCACAACTACTTGTTCCACAGTATGGGAACTCAAGACTGTAATTTTCAAAACAAAAGCTCTCTACTCTCGTTAAAGTATCAAGTTTCAAATATTTCAGTTGGCTGAAAACAATAGGATTCTCTTTCACTCCTCCAACCTGCATCTCTATGTAAGAGAACAATAGGATCCTCTCTAGTCATCTTTTAAAGAAATTGATGTAACTTTTACGAAATCATAGTTTCAGTACTTAGAAACCAAGAAATGTAGTTGATAGATGAATGTGAAAACAAATCATGGTTGTTTTTAGTTTATATATGCAACCATTTTTGGATTTCATACTGTTAAGATACATATTATTAGATAAATAAATTGTCTTCTTAAGTGAATAAATAAACTTCTCAGGCATTTTGTTGCATTTATTTGTATTTGTAATTGTGGGCTAATATCTGGGGATTTATGTAGGTTTTTTTGCAGAATCGCTTGAATTATATGTTCTGCCTTTTATGTGAATTTTGTATTACTGTTATCTACTATATTCTTGTTTGATTGTATCCTTGGCTTGGGAACTGGTTGCTCATTGCATGAAATTTCTTAGGTTGCTTTAACGTATCAAACGTTCGATGAATTGTCTCACTGGGTTTTATCACAACAGCTAAGAAACACGCACTTCCTACATAGCTGGAAACTGCATCTTTAGTCTCCGGTTAGGTAGTGCTGCTGGAATTTACTTGGAAAAATTGAGAAGACAGGTATTTTAATCTTTCTAAGAACAATTATCCCTTCTTTGATTGAGGTAGCTGCAAAATATATCCGGATGAAATCATGCAAACAATTGATGGCATGATGGTTATTTTTTTCTTATATGCACAATTGTGGATGTTCTTGTAACCTAATAACTAATCCGTGACTGACTGTGTACTAAAAACGGATAATATCTATTTAGTAGTTATTAGGCATATACTATTACATATGGTATCAGAATCAGTTTGCAACCCAATACGTGGATGTTTTAGTTTGTAATATATTTTTTGATATGTAAATGTTCTGTTTTACCCCCACATGAGAAAATGAGGTCTTAAAGGGTTGAAAAGGGGCAAAAACATCATATCTTACATTTCTAGCTGGTGAATATGGGCTACATGATATAAAACTTGAATTCTCCTAATTAAGTAGATGCGTTTTAGGTTGCAAAGCCAAGAACAAACTCATGATGGGTTGTGTACCCAAAGTGAATAATATTTACTCAATAACTGTTGAGTTTGGGCTGTTATATATAGTATCAGAACCAAGCAGAGACTCGATATGTGAATGTTTTGAACTTTAATATGTAAATGTTCTATTTAGCCCTCTTACAAAGACGCGAGGACAAAAAGGGTGAGAATGTCATATTCTACATTGCTAGCAGGTGACTCTAAGTTGTATGATATATAACTTAAGTTCTCCAAACTAGATAGACCCCTTTTGGGTTGCAAAATCGAAGAATAAACTCGTGACAGATTGTGTGTCTAAAGCGGACAACATCTACTTAGTAGTTGTTGGGCTTAAATTATTACATATGGTATCAAAGCTAGTTCGTGACTTGTGGATGTTTTGATTTGTGATATATCTTCTGATATGTAAATGTTCTGTCTGACTTTCTCAAGGGAACGCGAGGTCTAAAGGGTTGAGAATCTCACATCCCAAAGTTTGGACTATATAATATATAGCTTGAGTTCTACTAACTAAGTAGACACGTTTTGAGTTATAAAGTTTAAAAACAAACCCGTGACTGACTGTGCGTTCAAAGCTTGGGCTATATAATATATAACTTGAATTCTCTTAACTAAATAGACGCATTTTGAGTTGTAAAATTTAAAAAAATAAATTGTATGAGCTGTACATCCAAAACGAGCAATATCTATTCAGTAATTATTGGGCTTAGGCTGTTACAAGCATGACCCCTTTAACACCTCTAACCAAAAGACCTAGACTCCTGTTGTTTACCATAATCTTAGGTAAAGTCTAACAAGGCAGGATTAGATTGCCTGACAGTAGTGGCAATCAATATTCTACTGTCATGGGACTCAATACTCAAAAATGATTAATCTACCTCTGAAAAATCTATGTAACTGTATAGAGATGTGACAGGAAGGATAAATTTCAAAGCCATGCAACCTCGTGGATTATTTTTCATTGATAAATTGGAATCCTAAATCACACTTGGCTTTTGTATATACACTGAATTATCAGCATCCAACCTTTTTAAGTATGAATTTAGACAGTAACTTGCCTGAATTGGTCTAACACATAGTTGATTAGCTTACTGCTAGGACTGTTCTAACTATTTCTTTCCTGGTGAAATGTCAATCTCTGATAGTGGAATTGTCAGCTTCCCACTCAACAGACTTGCAGCAACATGCATATGAACTCCAAACAGCCTTTGGCTTAGATTCTTGTGCCTTTGAGATTATTATGCCTTTAGATGCAAGTTGTGAGGACATTGAGATCATCTTTCGAGGCAGATTCTGTTTCTCTCTTTTAAATGTCTGCTTGCGATATTTCAGGTTCTGAATGATTTTGTCTTTGCTGTCCTTTCACAGGTGTGATTTCTGTGTTTTCCTTCCCTTTTATTATTATTAGTGATTATCATTATGCTCATCCTCATCCACCTCTTACTATGATGGCGATCAATAGGTGAATTGGACCACTCTTCTACTAGCGTAATATTATTACACAATAAAATCATCATCAACATCCTCTTCTTATTTTAATCGTGTTCAAGGGATAAATTGGGCTATACTTCTACAAGCCAGGTATTATACCTTAATATATGGATATCCAATGACAGCTCTTGGTCACTTTTGTTATATTAACAGATTAGCTTCCAGAGCCTTCCGTGCCATCCAGGGTGCCGCCTATTTCTCCTTCATCGGCTGCTGAACTTGTTCCTGTACCCGAGTCTTCCTATCGTAGGGAGACTCGGAAGGTAGCATCTGTGCCATCTATATCAAATTCAGATCCATCAGAATTCAAGTTATGACTCGATGGCGTTCAACACAAGCAGGGTAGCCCAACTTATTCCTTGTCTGAAACATCTACCTAAGCTTCTACTCCGAGAAATCAGTGAATTGGGTTACAAAAGCAGATGCAGCAGGCTCAGTAAACTCAAAAGCATGCGACTCCTCTTACGATTCAAGGAAGCCGCAAGCTAAAATTCCTCCAGAGAAGCAGAAGCTTGTTGCATCATTGTTTGGTGGTTCATCAAAAACTGAGAGGAGGGCATCTACAGCTACCATACAGCTGGAAAGGCAAGCAGCCATACAATGGAGAAGCCTCGGGTGTCAAAAACATTTGCAACTGTATTAGAGAAGACAATTGTTTAACCACAGCCAGACTTGCTTGACTTGGGGGAACCTACTGTTCTTTGTAGTGCACCATCTATTGATCAATTTAAGCAATTGGAAGGGCTCCTTGATTCATCTCAATTTCTTTCAAATTTGAATCACCGTGCACCTGGTATATGGCCCTGTATGCTGAGACAGGTAGGAGGGAACTGAGTAATGGTGATGATGCAAATCTCTTATCTGTGATGCCAAATTTAACCGTCAAAAATACTGTTAGAGATACGACAGCTACACACTCAACACAATTGAGTAATGCTCCAAATGCCAAATAACTTTTCTACCATCGCTTGCCTTCCAACTTCCTTGACTAGCGTGGTTTTGCCCACACCCCCCATCCCATACACTCCAATCATGTTGACCTTATAATCCTTCAGCACCTCCATAACATTCTGAAAAACTGTCATTCTGGAATCAAACTGCTGGTAGCCTCTGACGACATTATTGAATTCTGTCCTCTCTGGAGAAGGACGGTAGGAAACATTACGGAAGTTGCCCTTTTCCAAGAGATTAGCACCTTCTTTTGCTGCCTTAAATACTTTCTTGCCGAGATTATAACGTTGTAACAAATTTGGTCACAGGCTTTTGAAACAGCGCTTCTGAGCCTCATCTTTATGTGCAGTGATGGATTTTACAACTCCGCCATCTGCAGTGAATTTGTCGACGCTAATTAGCCATCGTTGAACACCCTCGTAAATCTCGTCCCCTTGTCTTCTAGCATGGTTAACAGGTTCTTCCACCATTTGTCTTTTATCACAAAGCTCCTGAACTTGATTCTCCAGGTCATCAAGGTAGCTCTGGTACTTGAACACATAAGATATCTCCCGTTTGATGGTATCAAACACTGTGTCTGCAACTTCCGATGCCACGCCGGAAACAGCAGCATTTGCTAGTTCAGCTGCCATTGCCTGTTTCTTCTGAATGAATGATTTTTTTTTGCTGTGGAGTTTAACAAAGTAAAGCTAGAAAACGGAAGGCAGGGCCTTAGAAGGAAAAGCAAAATAAAAATGACAACAGTTAAAAACAGACAGCAAAACAACGAAACTGTAAATAAAAGTACGATAAATGGCTAATTAAGCAAATATTCGAAACAAAAGTTGAAGGGTGAAGCAAGCAAAGTCTTTCAGCAACAGATATCTGATAACAACAGATATATAAACTTAGCAAAAATTAAGACAAAAGGAAGTTTAATTTGGAAAGAGCTTAGAGCAAGTGCACCTGATGATATGGAAATAAGATTGATTGATTGCAAATGTGTTTCAGGATGAAGAGATCTATCTAGCTAGATTGATTGTTTGGCTCTTCTTTTGTTTTCCTATCTGCTCTTCTCTTAGCAGACTCAAATTAAGTAATTAATACATTTTCTATTTATAAAAAAAAAAAAAACACAAAATTAATATATTAGCTGAAGCTATAACTATAATAAATACATGATTAAAATGAAAAGAAAAGAAGAGATTATGGGGAATTAATGGTATTGCATTTTCCTTTCTTAATCATATATCTTCAATTAATGCCATCAATTAATGTTTTCCTTATTACACCTACTATTTTATATTGTAGCCAATTTCTAAATAAATAAGTAAATTTAAAGTTTATTATATATGATAAAACAAATTAAATATTTCAGACTTGTTACTAGAAAGCATATAACATTTTTTAAATCAATTTATATTATAAATTATAAATAACAGTATTATGATCCGATTGATTAAAAATAACAAACCGATGGCCTTTGATCCAGTGGGTCGAATGATATATATTTTTCAATAATCACATCACATCGACATATGGTGTTTTTGAGTTAAATCAACTCTAATTTATATAATTAAACATTAATTAATCAATAATCATATTCATAGTCTCTTGTGGCTAAGCTTGCCCTACACTCCATTCTTACATTAGCAAGGTGCTAACTATATTTTAAAATATATGTTTAAGTATGCATTGAATTGTATGTTGTTGCTTCAACACCAACAACTTTAATAAAGTCTAAAATGTGACGGGAAATGTACAAAACCCTTTAGAAAAATCCACAAGATAAAAGTGAGACTAATAATTGAAGAGGTTTTTTTTTAAAAAAATAATTATTATTATATAATTAAATTATATTTTTGGATATTCTACTCCCAATGCATTTAGGAAAGGGTTTAATCGGTACATTAACAAGGTGCTAGCTATATTTTAAAATATATGTTTAAGTATGCATTGAACTGTATTTTGTAAAATAGTCTTAATTATAATAGATTGAAATAGATAAATTTTAATACGATATCATATTTAACAATGAATTTGATTTCAAATATATAAATATTATTTAATTATTTTATATTATTATATTAATTTATATTTTATTTAATTTATTAAAAATAAATTTTTCAGTAATGGAATATGCTCATGGTTGGCCCCTTAGATTCTATCAATTACAAGCTTTAATTTGATAGGACCCATTGGCATAAAAGTTTGAGAAATGTAAATAGTCGTAATTCAAATTAAGGTGACTCTAGAATGAAAGGGAAAGCATAAGGTCACCTTCAAAATGTCCATATAACTCTCTAAACACGTCAAGGAATAGTAATGAAGAGGCAATCACGCTCATTAATCAAGAGGCATGTATAATTAATTGCCTGAAAAATATTCAGACAAGAAAAAGTAAATTAGAAAAGCTGTTGGGTTTGACAAATTATTAGAGCGCAAACTTGTAAGAATTACTATCAAATATAAATGAATATTCTCTCTCTGCATGAGAGGTAAAGTACACACGCGCCTACTGTAATATATATTTAATTTTTTTAATTTTTATTAGATTAATTTTTAAATTTTATATTCGTATTTTTAAAATTTTATATTATATATTTTAAATTTTGTATTAATAATTTTAATTTTTATAATATTAATTTTAAATTTTTTATTTATATTTTAAATTTTACTTTAAAAAATATATAATATAAAAAAAGACATCTTAACCAAATTTAAAATATAAAAAAAGGTTTAAGTATTTGCCGAACTTCACGTAAGTTTATGTCATCTTAATAATTGACACATGCAAGGTACAAAGACCTTGACTCTATATAATTTGGATCCTGGACCATTTCTCTTTTTCAAGAAACGTGCTTTGACATTTCATCACCGTACAACTTTAGTAGATGTCAATGCAAGTAATAGTAACCGATGGATAACTAACGTACTTGAATGCTATATTTTTCATGGTGGAGCCCCAACATCACATCGACAAGTGATGCTTTTGACTTAAACCAACTTTAGTTTATATAATTAAATATCATTTAACCCATAATCAAATCATAGCCTTCTGAGATATCTACCCTTTGTGGGTCCAACGATATGTCTCCTGTGGCTAGTCTTGCCCTCCACTCCATTCTTATCTTATCACTTATCAACAATATGTAATAATAATTTTGTCACATTATTGTTTTATTTATTTATTTAATTTTCTGAGTTGATCCTCAACCATACAGTATGAAATTCCAAATTAACTCGGCATCACTTTGTCTAGAGGTGATAATACAGATCACGGTATAATTGTTTGATACGAATTTAAAATAATTAAATAAATTAAAATATAAAAATTTTGACAAAATAATAAATGTGTTATTGTATCATTTATTTAATAATTATGTTATATTTGTGTTCGAGTTAACAAATTTATTTATTTATTTAAGACATGAATCATAAATAAATAAATAGATTCATATCATAAATGAATCATAAATAAATTTATGTTATAAATAAATAAAAAGATTCAATTCGTTTATGATAATAATTCATTTATAATTCACTTAAAATTATTACATACTTGTACTTATATTTAAAAATTCTTTTACAAATATTTTCAATCAAATTTAAGTTTGTGGATGATGGCATTGTTTATGTTACTATCACTTTGGGAGAATTGAAAATTAAGATTTGGGTTTATGGATGATGATATTTTGTATGGTACTTGATTTTTTTAATGTTTTGGTAGTTATTAATTGTGACTTAGGATTTATGGATGATAATGTTGTGTATAGTACTTGACTTGTTTATGTTGTTAATTGTTACTTTGGGAGAGAATTGAGATTTGAATTTATTCATGGTGACGTGATTTATGTTATTATTTGCAATAAGTGAGATTTGAGGGTTTTTTTTAATTTAGGATAAGTTTGGATGGATATAAATTTGATGGTATAATTGTAAAGATTATGATTTTTAATTTGTCTTCTTTTATTATTTTGGTGTAATTTGATAAGAACAACCAATAACGATACCTCAAATTTGCTATGCATATTGAAAAATAATATTGTAACTTTTAAAATAGGTTTTAGTTATTTTTTAAATTATTTTTTATTTTAGTTATTTTTTAAATTAATTTTTTTAAAATTAAATGTTCGAATTGTGTCTACTCGTATCTAAATAAATCATGTTCAGATACAAATATAATTTATTATTTGTATCTAAATTATCTATTTAATAAAAGATTCGTATCTATATTTGATTTTTTTAACATGATTGATAAACGAATTGAATTCATGTTAATTTATATTTGACACGAAAAAAATACAACACGATAATTCAAGTGACACCCCTGGCTGCAACAACAACACTCAAATAAAGTCTACAATGTGAAGGGAAATGGACAAAAGCCCTTTAAAAAAAATGCAGAAGAGTCAATAGTTAAAGAGTCCCTGGAGACGGAAATATTGAGTGAAGAATCGAACTATATATGTCCAATTTTGGGGTCAATATGCATGTGTTTCGAGTCCTTAGTTTCTAATAATGAGAAAGGCCAATGACAATTAACTCAAGTTATCACATGTATCACATGGATTAGTATTCATATACACAAGAAGCTACCCTAAACCATGCATTCATGCTCAAGCGTAAGGCGTGCATTCTCACTACACAAGTCATCGATTTTTCTGAATTAGAAACAGTTGACTAGCTAGCCTAAGAGAGGCCTTCACTCACTCCACCTGTTTACATTAAGCTTTGGGAAAATCCTGAGCATACAATGAGAAAATGAATGTATAAATTGATATATAAATTTTGAGAAATATATATATAGTTAAATTAATCAGTTAACTAAAAATACTGGAGTTTGAGTTTGATTAAACTCAATATAAATTTGCTGCAGCATACACGCTGGTAGTGACAGAATCCACTGGAAAATCTAAATCATTAAGATATTTGTTGCTGCATTCTCCAACAATTCAAGATCGGTGATGATATTGGCTTCCATTACTGTTTGAATTTTGTTCCGAGTTTGCGCTCAGACATTTGTTGCAGCATCCGAATTAGAAGGGAAGCTTTGGCTAGAAACGGTTGGTGGGGCAACAGTAGTATTACCAGCAACTGTTCAAATAATCGATTGGATTGGTATCACTTGTAATTCTGCAGGAAGCATCACTCAAATAGACTTAAAGAGGATATGAAATAATCGGGGAACTTGGCCTTCTCAACTTCTCCTGTTTCCGAACCTGGAACAGCTTATTCTCGACTAAAATAATTTCGCTGGAAACGTTCCATCAAAAATCGGTGTTCTTTCAAAACTCAGACACCGTTATCTGCACAAGAACTGTCTTAGGGGTGAGTTACGAATTTCATATAACAATATGTTGTTGAATTGCTCTCCAAAAATAGAACTCACAATGACAAGTAACTGACTGAAGAATCCACTATTAACTTCAACACAAAAATACCAGGCAACCAGCAACAAGAAAAGCAATAGTAAAATGCTGAAGACTTGAATGAAATAGCAGAAGTACGTACACAGTGATCATTTACGTGGTTCAGCCATTCTTTATGGCCTACATCCACGGCAAGAACAATTCACAGCTTTTATTTACTACCAAAAACATTTTGAGGAAGTATTTACGGGTTTTGCTTGTTGATTGCGCTATGTACTAGTTCAATTTTTACTTAATCTTTAGGTTTGCTATTGAGTTTGTAAAATCGAAACGATATCATGTACTAATGATATATTTAAATGAAGCACGTCATTCTATACTGACAAAATGGGATATCAAATACCAATGTGATCTATCTGTTCCCACTACTTTTCTATTTGAAAAATAGAAAATGTGTACTGTAAGTGGACGTGTCTAAATTTGTGTGTTCGGAGGAAAGGGCCTGTATTAGAAGCATTGATTAGATAAGCAATCTCTCATGATATAACTTTATGGTTTCCCTTGCCACCTTTTAGCACAATATCGTTTCCTTCAAACTTTATTTTGCATGTCACAGGACCAAGTTATCCAACGGGGAAGTGATTGATTGCAAGATTAGCATTAAGAATAATCATTAGAAAACTGAAATAGCATCTCGGTGCGGAGAGCAAGCACAGCAGTTTGCTTTAATTAACCACTGGTTTATCCAGCTAATTATACTGTTGACTTTCCCCTAGGTTATTTATTGTACAATATTATTACTTAATTATTTGAGTGTTAATTCAATGTTAGCCATGCCTCAGGTATTTTCTCCGGAGACCATGAATAAGTTGTTTAGGCACACGGGAGACCTGGTCAATATCAAGGTGCTGCATAGCTTGATTCGATTGATAGCAGAAGGATTTGGAGAGGATGACAATAATGCAGAAAAGACAGCTGATACAATCTGCTGTATGTTTCTTTTGCTCTTTTGCAAGGTTGCACACACGCCTTCATACATTCGTTTGTTGCGTGCTTCATAAAATCAAAGATGCTCATCAGAAGCAGAGATGGCATCTGTGGCATCTTGCAGCATCGACTAAATCTTGCACGCTGAAAAATGCAAATCAAGGAATTTTTCATATTAATATTCAACGAACGCACATGAATGTCAAAATTTCTAAATCCTAAATAAAGGATGTGGTCTTTTGGGATTTGAACGATGCATCAGAATAGTCATTATTGCTCCTCGGAGAATGACTGTCAATGTGTATTCCTTAATATATGATTCTGAGTTTTGACATACCCAATAACTGCAGTTTTGACAGAACCGATAGTTGCAGATTGATTAATTGCGGAAACTCGTCAAACCTTCTGCTAATGGAGTTAAGCCAAAGCTTGTTTCTTTTTCAATTATCTCTTCTATTAAATCACACAAATCCACTCTTAGAAAGCTCCAGCCTACCAAATCTTCTCCCCATAGTAATAGTGCATTAAAAAATACTCATTAGTTTACGGCAATTACATATCAGCAATTTCTTTAATGTGCTGGAAAAATCCCGAGTAAGTTGGCTTTGCTACAACAATAATATTAATTAATTAACATATATGTAGCTATACAGACTAAGAATTCAATTCAATAAATTTATTACATTAATTAATAGCTAACGACATTCAACTAAAGATATTAACTAAAAATTTTGATTTCAAAATTAAATTATTAAGTTATCAAAGAATTAATTAATCAGGAGCAAAAATTTAATGACGTAAATGAAATTAAGAAAAAATACCTTTTCATTAAAGGGAGCTGGTTGCATGCTAAGGTGGAGAATATTATTTTCTTCTGTATATGATGAGCTCGTAGACATGAATCTTGTAAGTTTTAGGAGACGTAAGAGTTCCAAGCCACTGATTCAATCATTTGCTCTTCATCTCTTCCTAACACTATGGTGTCCATTACCCTTTCCACTTACTCATAACTTTCTATGACAAGATTTTGGATTTGCACAAGACTACTGATAATTGAATATGAGAACAGCAATCTCAGATCACTACATTCCTCCACCCTCAATTTTGTTAAATTTTGACATGGAGAAGTAGAGATTGTCGAAAACGGATCAAGCCATATCTTTTCCATGTTAACTGAGTACAGCTTCAACTTCTCCGGCGTTGGAAAAGTGACCTGCTAAATCAAAAAGAGTTATTTTTCTTCAAAAAACTATTATATTATTTAAATAATTTTATAACAATGTGAAGAAGAAAAACATGCAAGCATGTGTATTACACACAAAATGCAAAGGACAACATACAAACCTTATTATTGAAGAGTACCAACGTGAAATCCTCGCGATTATCCACTGCAACAATTTCTTTTGAAGTTGAAGGAGTTGCTGATAATGTCCTAGATATCTCCTGGCTGAATCCTAAACTTGTAAATCTCCTAGTGTTAGGGAGTGCAATTGAGTGAAGTTAACACTTCCATTCTCGCGGACAACATGGTTCTCACTTTCGTCACCAACAATCAATTTTAGGTTCTTGCAATTTGTCGCTTGTATTTCTTGAAGCCGAAAACGGTTTTGGGCCACGGAGAATCAGAAGAGATGCTCCAGTCCATGACATTCTTCTACATTAATGGTTCTTAATTTGCTGAAAGATTGATCCTCCGTGAGTTGGCCTTCACTTACCTTCTTTAAGTTTATCGAATTGTGAAGGAATAACGACTCCAGTAAGGGAAAGGCAATCTGTCCCACAGAGTTGACAATATATAAAATCTCATAATCATTTTCTACATGGAGATGCTTCAATTGTTTGGAAATCTCCCCTATCGCGTAATTCATTAACAACATTCTGAAAACCATTCAGTTCATTTAGATGTTGATATTCAATGTTCTTCAACAACTTTTTCAGCCCACTTCCCAAGATAATGCTTTTATCTACCCCGTTGAGTTTCAACATCCTTTCTTATGTTCCTACGCTAACCCAATCCACCCAGTCCCGCCAATTTCCCATACATATTTGGTATCTTTCCAACTCCACAGAGACCAAATCCTGAGGCATAACTATGACACTCGGAATATGTATGTCCAAAGTGGTAAATTTGGACAATGCTTTCAACTCAACAAGACTGGGATTGTTTCCTCCTTCACCCTCCTCCAAGTGAGTAAAGCTATTACTCATATAGGTAACTTTGAAATCACATTCTGTGCTATTACCTTAAGGTTCCGACAATTGATCAAATCTAACAGCTTTAACCGCGTACTCCAAATTGCAGCCAAAGCAACATTAAATGAACAGCTGGTATGCAATGCTGGAATACAATCTTCAATCTTCTAATCTGGAAACTAAGGATCCAATTTATAAAAAAAAAAAAAAAAAAAAAACACAAAGAAATCAATGAAATCAAGAAACAAGGATGAACTTCTTATTCCGTAGAGAGAAAGAAAACTACAAAGAATGTTTTACACGCCCACTTTCTCTTCACTTCTCTTTTCTTCTCTCCTTGCAACAAGAAACAAACTGCATTATATATTCTCACCACCCAGCTGTCTTTACCTCTCGTTGTTCTGTTTTCAGTTTTTATTAACTAATTAACTTTCAAGAAAGAAGCTAACTAAAAAGAAACCAAATCAGCTCTCCCAAAATGCTACATCAGCATTTTACTTATATGAGCTGGACCAATAACTGAAAACCACTCTACAACAGAAACAAATGAATTCTGAATTACAGATTCTACAAAATATCACATAACCAGAAGTTTGCATGTGCATATAATATAAAAACACCACTCTTGCCCCTTCCCCTTATAAATTAGTCCCCGGTTTTTCCTACTTCTCACTCAATTGTCAGCGTCTATTATATTTAGCAGCTGAGCATACAAAACTGCAATATAAATTTGACCAGAAGAATGATAAAACAAAAAAAATTAAATTACTCTCTTACAAGCAGAAAATCCAGATCAGATTGGAAAATGCCCAAAAATTGGAATATCAACCCAGCTGCAGATTAGAACATGCTAAGCATCCTGCTTAACAACAGAAACTGAAGTACAAAATTGCATGCTTTTCATTAACAAGAAGAAGTTTATTGCGTGCTTTTTATTAGCTAGCAGAAGTTTGACATTTATAAATGACCAATAATTTGCGCAAGAGAAACATAAGTACCAATTACTGCAACTGTTACACCCATTAATACGATGCCTACAATGACTATCATCTCGAATCCAAATCTCTGATAGTTGCCTGAAATCTTCAGATAACATAAGCATGGCAGTATAACTGAAGCTGTGACACTCAAGAATGCTCCGACCAGAGACATGAGATAGCCGAAGAAAGGGAGTACCAGGGCAACAATGACAGTACTGACTACCAGGCTTGTACTGATTAGAAGGCTAAACGGCCGCTCACTGTAGCGACTTGCAAACTTGATTTTGATAGTATTTACAATTGGTGTAACCATCAGTGCATATTTAGCAATGGGATTGACCAGCGTGGTGTATATTGCCAGTCTAGAGCTAGGTTTTTGAGTTGGAAGGTTTAAAGTTATTTGTGATTGAACCTCAGAACCAAACATCAGGTACCCGAAAATTGCCATTGATGCATAGATGAATGTGCACAAGAAAAAGCAGACAAGCAGCACCTGCAATGTTTCATGAGCTGAGAATTAGAGACCTCAAAAGATCAATGAACGAAAGTAGAGAAATGAATGTTTTACTTACATTAGAAAACTGGCGTTTGTTTTTCATGGAAGTGTATATAGTTGGGAAAACAGGATGAGCACAGTAACAGAAAGCATATAAGCTAATAGCAGAAGGGATTCCTTTCCAACTAATAAGTGATCCCTTTTGGTGAAATCCAATTCCATCAAAAGTACCTGTCCAGAAAATTGATCCAAGAGTGATAACAGAAGCTAAAACTCCACTGGCAGAGACATATGAAAGAAGGCTGAGATTATCTAGCCAAGTTGTGGGCAGAATAATAAGTGCAACAATGACAACAAAGCTTTGTTTTGCGCCAATTGTGAATCCACCCACATCAATTTCCACAGTTGGAAACAAATTCTCCAAGTTATCTCCTTCCAGGATGAGAAATCCTGTTGCAACCATGTACAGCTCGACATTCATGAAAATTGAAACAATTAGTCTCCCTTTTTTACCAAATGCGCGGTCGCCTATGTCAGGATAAGTTCTGATGTTTGAATCCACTTCCATACATCTCTTAATCAACAAGCCTGAGTAGAACGTTGCGGCGGCTATAAGGAGCAGAAGTATCAAGCTCAACCATCCTCCTGTTGCCAGTGCATATGGGGTTGACAGAATCCCAATTCCTGCAGGTAGCCAAAACAATTGACAAATACAATAACAAGTTAGTGAAACTATGGAGTGCTAATTGAACTCCTAGATAATAATCTTTATCCCTGAACACAAATCAGTAAATAAGACGGCAAGTTATAAACATTTCAGCTCCTGCAACCCCAAAAAGAACAAAACAATGACAAGCTGTAAATCAAAACAGATGTTTGAAACCTTACAACAGATTTTTTGTTCTGAGAACTAATTAGAAGAACAACAACCTGACAAAGCATTGAGTCCATGGAAACATGCTGTGAAGAAAGAGGTGTTGTGTTTTCCTGAATGATGATGATCGTGAAGATTTGCCTCAATTTCCTCAAGCTTAAGCCCTACCTTCTCATCAACAATGAGAGGCGCCGCCAAGGAGGATACCTCATTTGACATGGCTTAAACTTTTGTCTATGCGTGCGTGAGAAAGCAGAGAGAAGTGCAAAGTTATAAAACAGAGAAGAGGTAAGGATACAAGGAGAGAGATTTTATTTTAATATATTGAAGCAAAAGAGTAATTGACAACTCGGAAACTTTGTCTGGTTTTTATAGTCCCTAGTTAGCTTTATAACGCGCTCTTAAATTATGTCCAGTTCTTAAAACTTAAAACTCGTTTAAAACATATTTTAAATGTGTCACCATTATTGTGCTCAGCTACATGCTGCTAAATTGGTCGGTGCAATTCCTTGTTACTTCCTCTCTAGTCACTAAAATGTGCGAAATTATATGAATCACATGTTTTATAGATAGAATCAACCCATCACAAGAAAGTTTTGTACTAATTCGCCATGAGTTACTGAGATTGAAGACACATCGAAGAAATCAAATCTGGAGGGATCTTGCTAGGAAACAAAAGAAGTTTGTTCACAACCAAACTAAGTTATTAAGAGATCAGAATTAATCTCTGGTGATGATCTAAAGTTTTTATTTGACTAAATTCATTCTTCTTAATGATTAGTAGTCAAAAAAAGTTCAAATCAAGAGAATTCCTTAATTCTATCAAAAGTTTTGCCAGATGGAGGAGGTTTAGGTCTTGAGTAGACTTCAAGCATGAATGAATAAGACTGGTGGCCCATGGCTTTTGTCTATCCACAGTAGCAGAAACTGGCTGCAGCTTCATATTGAATGCACTTGACCCACAACTCTTTTGGCGACCATGATTGTTTCACTGTTGATTAATAATATTAAGTATGAAACGGGTACGCGGCCATGTTTTCCATGTGGAAGTTGATGGTTTTTGTCCTTCATTAATCTAATTTAATGACTAAAATGTTTACTAAGAAAAATTTGGTTGCGTTACTACTCTTGACATTGACTATACATATCATTCACACTGTCAACCCTACAAAACTTGGGAGAGATTTCAATGTTCAGAAGAAGAATATTCATGATTCATTTGGATTTTCGGAATGCAAATGCATGCAGAGAGAATGTGTTCCAGTGTTATCTTACAAACATAACTATTGTTTCGATGTGCATCAGTAGTTTCAGAAAAGATAATTGTTTATAAAACACCAGTTACGGTGTCAGGCTACCACCAGAAATTCAAGTCACCCAATGTGGGAATTATTTTCTGGCCGCATTTTCTGTTTCCCTTTGTTTCCCAAGGTCAATTACATTGAATCCGACAAGAAACCATGGATAGACAAATGAACTCGTCTAAATTTTAAAGAATGTTAAAGTTGTTACGAGAATATTCTCCTAGACTCCTGATAAGCTGGTAATATGATCTCTATTTTTAGATTTTCCAAGGATAAAGTTTGGAAATAAATCAGATACTTATCTATGGAGGAAGAAAATAAAAATGGTTTTGTGGCATTGGCAGTAGTAGAGGTAAAAGAGGACAAATATTCAACAGTGAATTGACAATTCACATCGCTTTCATGGATTATATTCTACTGCAAGTGGAAATACGTGAGGTTACGGAAATTTGAAGAAGTAAAACACGGTCAAGAAGATTTGTTTTTTTTTTTTTCTTTGCCCCTCAAGCTTGACATGTCAACCGGACAAATTCAGTGAAGTTGACCTGTCCTACTGCAATTTCCGAAAGTGTGTTTCTTGCCTTCATGTTGCAACCAAAACAGTGATGTCACTTCTCGGAAATGCTGAGAATCACTGTTCGAACTTTGCACACAACACCACAAAAATATTGGAAAGCAGAAAAACCACGACATCAAGATTGAATATAACATGCACCTTTCCGAATTCTTCTACGATTTTCTGTTTCTTACCTTTTTTTTTTTTGGTTTCCACAGTCGTTCAATTGCAATACTCCACCTTGATTTCTAACTATTTAAAAGCACCTTTTGACTATTAAACAAAAAATGCTTCTTCTCACCTAAAGAGTTGCTGGTTCGACACCAAACACTAGAGAATTCTTATATAAAAGCCACTTTGAAAGGGCTATTTTATTCTCTAATAAATAGTTTCAAACAGATTTAGCTCATACGTATAAAAATTTCCCTTGTCAATTTACCAATTGCACTCGTTATAAATCAATGATAAACTGATGGATCAATCAAAATAACACAGACCACTCACAGAGGAACTCAAAAGTTTAAAAAAAAAAAAAAAAGAGGACTAGAATATGTAAGAGACTTAGATTGAGTGAAGAGCCCAACAAGGCATTGAGTCCATTGAAACAAGATTTGCAAACAGAAGTGTAGCCATAATTTGAGTCGCAATCTCTCCTTGCATTCTCGAGATTATACTCCTCTACGTGCTGCTGCTGCTCGTGATCACCAGGAACAATGAGAGGTACCCTCAGAGAGAACTGATCCCGGTGATTTGCCATGGAAGAAGAAAGAGATCAAAGAAACTGACAGTATAGAAAATTCTAGCTAAATTTTCTTATGAGCTTGCAAGATATAGACGAAACTAAGTAGTTTATACCGCAATGTATTTGATAATAATCACAGCTTTCATTTATCAGAAACTAAGTTCACCAGTTTGCATGGGACGCGACTTCTGGTTTCATTCACGGATTATAAATCTTTTGCACCCACATGAAAATTATGGAAGATATCAACATCAACTCCTAATTATTAACCTGATTAAAATTATTTTTAAAAAAATAATTAATTAAATAAACCACCAGTTTTTGTGTAAATTCAATTTCATTCACATGCTTTCATAATTACATCCCCAATTCATTACAGTAAATTTATTGAATCACCCACATCTAAAGCCTTACTCGTGAATCACACCCATGTTTTCATCCCATCAATCACGATTTAAAGTTAAAGAGGAAAAAATTTAATTAACATATCTCACCAACCATGTTGGCTTCACACATATAAGAGTTTTGACTCATTACTCACCTTAACAATTTAGTAGGTAACTAATCAATGAGATATAATCACATCATTATATAGAAAAATTACATTTACTTTTTAACCTTTTTACTATTAAGCCTACAATTTTATACTTGGATATAATTAGTTTATCCATTATAATGGCAACTTTATTATTCAATGCCTATTGTTAAAAGATATCAATTATATTCTTGTCAAAGATTTAAACCATCCTACTCTGATTTTGGGGGTCCGAAGTTCCTAAAGTGTAGCCTCTACTGTTGTGCATGATATCAAAATCTATTTTTATAAGGTTTATATTTTTTTCTCTCTCTCCCTCGCGATTTTTCTCTTTTTTTTTGGTCAATTTCCACCATTAGTTTCTGCCCAGTGCCTCTACCTCTTCTCTTTGTGTCACTCTTTTTGGATTTTATTTTTGATAAGCTAATTTATGAATAATGTAAGTAAGTGGGTCGAATTTGCTTTCTTAAAAACAAATAAAAATAATTAATTTAAAAATTTTACAAACAATAGACAAAATAATAATTAAAAATAAAGTAAATTTACTTATTCCATTAAATAGGTTTATTGGGCTTAGACTTAAAAAAAAATGTTTAACTAATTTTTTTTTAACTTACTACTATAATAATATTTAAAGAACTTAAAATATTTGACAAAAAATAATAATAATATTTTACAACTAATCTTGAACTTAATGCAAATTTTGGGCCATATTTAAAGAACTCAGCACTGCTTGTGTGGACTGCTTCAAGGCTGACTTCGATTTAACACATTATTTTACGATCTACCATATAAAAAGCTTGAGTAATCTGAATGAGGTAATTTTACATGCTTTCTTTTCATATTTATTCAAACGAACTTGAGTCATGAAAGCAAACATGCAATGAGGACTTATAATTATTTAATAAAATAGTATACAACTTCAAATCTTTAATTATTGTTTTTTATAGTTTCAGTCTCCTCTTTTTTTTTTTTTTTAATGTAATGTGTGGTACATGATAAACATTAATAATGTTACATCATGCTTGATGGTGATTTGCTTTCTGAAAAGTAGACGATTGGTTTAAAACATAACAAGATAAGTACAAAGTTCTCTACCTAATCAGTCATATTATATGTTATTATTGGGAATCAAGTTGCATTATTCCAAGGTGAACGAATATTAGAGCCAAAAGATGTGGGACTTAGAAAGAGAACAGAAGGAAAACGATCGCAGCATCTGCATTTCTTTAATATTCTCCATTGCATCGCATGGTTCTCTTCTTCATTTTTGGTCTGCACTGAGCATATTGCTTTTCGTTGATGCTCAATAGGTTGGGGCAGAAAGGCCTAGCAGGCTCCGATTATTAGGCTAATAATGCTGGCATACATCTTCCACTGAAACTATACCAGCCCAATTACCTTAGATCATACTTTCTTTATATCTACATTCACTACATTGCACCATTTATTGATGGAATGGATATATTTAATTTTTTAAAATTTTTATATTAATAATTTTAAATTTATTTATTTAATATATTTTAAATTTTTATATTTTTTATTTCGATTGTTTTATTATTTATTTTAAATTTTATTTTAATCGTTTTAAATTTTTTAATTCATGTATTATATTTTATGTTATGAGATATATCTTAATTAAGTTATTTTATTCTCATATCTAATTTCCCATAGTTTATTATCATGCTCATAATTGAAGAGTAATTCAAATCTAAAATTAGACTGATCTTTTGAACCAAACATATGTTTGAATACCACATAATTTAGCATAATTGAATTGGCATGGTGGGTTTATCCTTGAATTCAGTAAATAAAAATGGAAGTGGGGTGAGCCTGCCCGTTTTGCACTTTCAACACTTGGTACATTTATAATCTTCAATCTTCCAAGATTCCAGAACTTTAGTCCTATTTGTCTTACGGTACGCGTGCATATTGCATTGGAAATTATAGGAAATACTGTTAAAAGTTAGTCAAAATATTTCCATTGAAGTACCTAACTAAAGGGAGATCTCTGCCTGCCGATAGCTAACACGAACGATGAACATTGCATTGACCAGCAAATAGCAATTAAAAAATTTATTAAAAAAATTGAGGGATAAATTGAATGAAAGGTGAGTTTAAGTTAGTGGAAGTAGTGGAAGTAGGCCTCTGTTGAACCAAAAATTCTCTTTATGGTGGAGATTGACCACTTCTTATCCCTATCAAATCAAACTTTAATGCTTTAAATCTTCCAATTTTTAAGAAACAGATCATTATCTCACATCAATACGGAAGAGAATTTTGAATTTATATCTCTGTAATACAATATCATTTGGCTGATTAATAATTGGGTTATTATTACTTTTAACTAATCTTAGCTTATTTTGTCCTCAATCGCATTGCATTATTGGACTTATTTTCCATAAAGTTACTTTGATTACTTTATTCGGATTCTTGAAGATTTTTCTACCGTAGATTTTCGGTGGAAAAGAAGTTATTTGCAGTCCTGCATAGTAAACCAAACATAGCATGAATTTCTTCAAGTAATAAAGAGTGATATCCTTCTTATATATATATTATATCAAAAAAATATATATATATATATATATATATATTTATCCGTGTTAATATATAATGAATTTTTAAATAATTAAATTATAAAATTATAAAATATTATTTTTGTTCTTAAAATTTTAAAAATTATCTAAAAATTTATGAATATAGTGTGCATTAACATAAATCACTGTTGTACTGTTGCTTTGATACTCAAAGTATACCAAGTCTATTTACATATTATTATTGTATCATCAACAGAGAAAGATCAACAGGGATTGATGACATTAATTAACAACAAGTAGAAAGGTGATCTTGCTGTAAATATAAAATTAAAAAATAAAAAATCCTTATTTTTTAAAACTATGGACCCTTAACCATAGAAAGATGACTGTGGACCGTAGTATCTAATGCTTTTTTTCTTTAAAAATTTGATTCTCTTTCCCCCCATCCCAACCATGCACAAATCACGCAGAGAGTGAGATAAATAATGCATGGGACGGTGGTCGTCATGGTTTTTTTAACTATAAAAAGCCGGCCAAGGATTGTCATTATGCTATAATTTAGTTACAGTCATTCATTATTTTTTGCTGTGTTTTCTTTATAGCGTCCATTATTTTCCATTTTAGCAATTCGTTAGGTTCTTGTTTGTTCACAAAAATGGCGACAATGGATCCAAATCTCTGTAACACAAACGATGATGGTTTGGTTCCCGTGGAAAACCCAGTTTCCCAAAGGCCAAATCTGTGTCTTGCTTGGAAAGAAAATTATCCTCCTGGTTTCCACAGAAAGGTAAATTCCATCTCAAATTTGTTCGTATTCTCTAACTTAAAGCCATGCGATGATCAGCTCTTTCTATATAAGCTGATCTCTATACACAATTCTTGGATTGTACGCAAACTGAGTAATGTGACTGCAGGTTCTTGCAGAGATTATAGCCACATATCTGCTGGTATTTGTGACCTGTGGTGCAGCTGCTTTGAGTGCAAACGATGAGCAGAGAGTATCAAAGCTTGGAGCTTCGGTTGCCGGAGGACTCATAGTTACTGTAATGATCTATGCAGTTGGTCATATCTCTGGTGCACATATGAATCCTGCTGTCACTCTAGCTTTTGCTGCCGTTCGACATTTTCCATGGAAACAGGTATATTCAAATTCATTTCATTATCAGTTACCGATGTTCCCAGCAAAAAATAAGTTAAAAAATAAAACGAAACCCAACTTCATTCGAATGGAGGATTAGGTTTCATCGATGGCTAATGAATGCTACTTACATGCAGGGTGTGCATAATTAAATCAAATCCAACCAAACTCAAGTATAGATTAGATTGGTTTGAAAATATATTACTTTGATTTCGGTTTGAAGAACTAAATTAATAATTGTTAGTTCCATTTTGATTCGGATTTGATTCAAACCACAAAAAGAATCTAATCAATCTACTTTAAAATTTTATTTAATAAAATTTAATTTCTCTTCTTTTTAAAAAATCATTGTCTGTTTTTCTTTTATATATTAAAATAGAGTGATAAAGATTATGAAATTGATTATACACCACACACACATATATATAGTAATTGATTGTCGATAATGAAATTAACAATTATAATTAAAAGGATTATTTATGTAAAATAATTAAAATTTTGGTTCTTTTTGCAATCTTAATTTTTCTCTCACCTTCTTTTAAGCTTTAGTTCTTTTTGATTAATTTTTATAAAAAAAAAAAAAGGGCAAATAGCAATTTCTAAAATTTAACTCTATTCTATTAAAATTAATCAAATCAATAAATTAAATTGATTTAAATAAATAATTTTCAGTTTAAATTAATTTTATTTTATATCTTATTATTAGTTTAGATCATTTTAATCCAAATTTAAATTGATAATTTTATATCTAATTACATTTTGAATCAAGAGCGATTGAAACCAAATTCACGGCCCCACTTACATGCAACATCTGGCGACGGGCACGAGACATATTTCAGTTGATAGGAAATTGGTTGAGTGGCCAGTGGGGTCGACCCTGGGCTCGTTTAGACCACAGCCCATGAGGTGTCGTAGTCTGAGGTTTGTGGATTTTAGCCCATCTTCATCTAGCCACAAATTGGAACCGAATGAGAGGATCGAAACCAATTGAATTAAATTGAGGATTTTCTAGAAATAGATGGGAAAATCAAAAAGATCGAAAGCTACTGGTGCATGGAATCTTTGTGGAGGATACATGTTTACATTCAGATGTTCACATAACCCAGTAAACACATGGTGGGTTAACAGCACACGATATTAACTATCATGTTGGTCTACTTGTCTAGGAATGTGCCCCCAACCCCCAGTTTCAGTTTTTATGAGCATTTATGCTGATGGGTATTGTTCAACAAACCAAGAAAAACAAGTGAACATTGTCAACTGAGCAATAATTTTCTCTTGCAGCTGCCAATTTATGCAGCAGCACAAGTCACCGGAGCAATCTCTGCTGCACTCACACTGCGTGTATTGCTGCACCCAATCAAACATGTTGGCACAACATCTCCTTCTGGATCAGATCTCCAAGCGCTGGTCATGGAAATTGTTGTCACATTTTCAATGATGTTTATCACTTCAGCTGTCGCAACAGACACCAAAGCTGTAAACACCACATTATCTTAAGACATTAAGTAGTATTTGGCCATATTTTTCAGAAATAGTTTGTGAAAAAAAAAATAATTAAATTCAAGATCAAATGCACCCTAATGAAAAACTGTTTTAATTTTGCAGATAGGAGAGCTAGCGGGTATTGCAGTTGGTTCTGCAGTTTGCATAACATCAATCTTGGCCGGGTAAGCAATTTCCATTTTCATTTTTAATGTCAGAATTTGCAGGGATCCTGAGCTAAGAATCAGAACCCACATCCACAAACCAACTGAATAAAAGAAAGAGGAAAAGGCAAAATAAAAATAAAAATAGAAGAACTACAACTAACGTATGCAGTGATCTTCAGACCAGTATCTGGTGGGTCCATGAACCCAGCAAGGACAATAGGACCAGCAATTGCAAGTTCATACTATAAAGCGATTTGGGTGTATTTGGTTGGACCGGTGACTGGAACATTGATGGGAGCATGGTCTTACAATATGATCCGGGAAACTGATAAGCCAGCTTATGCAATTTCTCTGAGCTCGTTATCTTTCAAACTTCGCCGGACAAAGAGCAATGATGAACAGAACAAAGACCCTCTTGATTCTCTGTGAAAGAATTTGCTGTGACATTGTTCATGCTTATGATGCAAGCAACCACGCTCTGCTATACTATCAATTATGATGTATTTATAACAAACAGACTGGATGTTCATCTTCATAAAATACCAGGATTGTGCATATCAAGCTACTCATGAATAATGATTGTAAACTGTCCACGTTGTGTAATCAGAAATGAAGGTTATATAACAGAGAGCATGGTGAGTTACCATTCTCAATTTCGTATCAATATAATTTACAGATGTATCAAGCACCATTTTCGCAAACCACAAAACTCCCAGGATTTATGGTTATGCTCTTGGTGCAATGATCAGTCTTGTAGATCCCAACAAGTCGATCCGCCAACTCAAACATGTTGTTCCTAAGGCTGTACACGTATAAAACATGATATAGAAAACAGTTTGAGAGAATATAAATATATAAATGGTAATTCACAGAGGGCAGCCAACCTACCTTATAATTATGAACTGTGCATCCTTTGTTCGGTCTTTCACGTAGTGGCCCACAATAGAAACATTCTTGAAGTCTGGGACACCACATGAACCAGGCAAATTAACGGAGGATGAAGAGTAAATGAAAAATTGAAACAAAAAAGGATGGGGAATTCAAAGAAAGAAAACAATAATTTGGAAGAATGTACCTAGAGCTGCATCGATTTCATCCATTACATAAAGTGGCGTTGGCTTGTAGTGATGCAGCGCAAAAACTAGTGCTAGTGAGCTGAGAGTCTGAAAACAGTTACAAAACCGGTGTTACATAATCCACAGTACCAAGAAAACGTTCTGAGATCATAGATAGGCATCCTTCTAACTCATAATACACCACCACATCAATGAATTGGATCAGCAGTTTCGGAGAGAACCTTTTCACCACCCGACAAGTTTGCAATATTCTTCCAACTTTTCTTCGGCGGTCTAACACTGAAAACAACACCCTCAGAAAAAGGATCCAAAGAGTCCACTAGCTCAAGTTCTGCATCGCCTCCCAGTGTGATCATCTGTAACAAGCTCATTGAGTAAACAAGGTAAATTATTAGTCAGCAAAAATAGATATAAAAAACAAAAGGTAAAATTGAATGCGAGTCTAGCAGCATCAAATGTGAGAAGGCCGACTAATTGCATAGGAAATGAGCAAGAAAGATTCAAGCCAAAATTAGAAGTGTTCTTAAACTGCAGGTACTGACACCAGCCTCATTTTTGGTTTAATTCAACTGTGAAAATTCAATTTATTTTTGGGTGAGAACCAACATATCAAGAGAATGAAAAATTAACCAGAAAGAGATGGATGGAAAACTCAGTTCACAAACCTGGTACATTTCCTTTAACTTTAGAGATATAGCATTAAATCCTGCCATGAACTCATCCAACCTGGAATTTATGTTACAATGCAATCAATTGATTGAGAAATGACTAGTTAGGAATGAGAAAAATATCAAAGCGGGAAAGGCACATAATATGAAATGAAATGCATGCCTTTTCTTTCTCCATTCGTCATACTGCTTCTTTACATCATCACGTTGTTGAGTGACTGTGGTAAGATCTTCAACTCGTTCATTATACAATGACACCTTTCTCCGATACCTATAATGCAAAGTTAGATCAAAGATGCAAAACATAATACAAATCACTGAGTAAACACTCTTAAACAAACTAAAAGAATCCATACTCCGTGATTGAATCCAGATTTGGATTCAACTCTTTCAGTTGGGCTTCCAGCAATGCCACCGTCTCAAGGGCCCTTTTCAGGTCACAAGCGTCAGTTAAAGTCACATCAGCCAGTGTAGCTTGAAGTTTTTCAGGGTCAACCAGATCTTTCTGAATTCTGTAACATAAGATACAGAATTACACATAATTGAAAGCTATAAATACTACATATGCCAATAAATCGACATACTGTTCCAAATGCTTTGAAAGAGAAATTTGCAAGTCATCAAGCCGTTTCTTATAGCCCTTTGCCTTCATTTCCAGCTCCTTGTATAATTTTTTCATGTCTTGTAGTTTGAAGTCAGCATCAACCTGTGATAAAACCAACATACAACTGACATGATAAAACCAAATGAAGAAGAACAAGTAATAAACATAAAATTTTTCACTACACCTCTGATGCTCGCAACTCATCCACGGTTTTCTTTACTTTTTCATAATCACATTTTGCCTTATCCAATACATCTCTATGCTGATCAATCAACTGCAGAACAGACAAGAGGAAAAAATTATACATCTGCAATAAAACCACTCCAATCTCGAATTCAAAATAAGGGACGCTAAAGAAAAAAAAAATTAAACCTTCTGTGTGTTTTTATAATTCTCTTGAACATTAAATGCCTTCTGTTCTATTTCTTTAAAAATGTCTCTCATCTTTTCTTTCTGTTCGACAAGTCGTTCTTTCTCCTTCTTTGACTCCTCAATTCCCTTTGTCAATTTCTTTATCATCTTCTGTCCTGTCTCTATTTGAACTTTGTTACGGTTGATCTCTGTGTTAGTTTTGTCAATATCCTGAATGCACAGCATGAATTACTACAGGCAGTACTTCATAGTGCTTTGAAGTATCCATAGTGGGGCATAACTTACCGCCTGAATCTCATCGACTTTTGACTTCTGTTCTTTCAATTTTTCACCACCAGCATTTTCTACTTTACTCTGAAGCTCCAAAGCCTGAAATGGACAAAATTGGAAATAAATCAAGCCAAGCTACTATCAATGAGGATGAAGGTTGTTTTCCATCATTCTATCAACTTCCCCAACCCACCTTTTCCTTCAGATCTTTAGACCCCTTTATGAGTTTATCAATCTCTTTTTCTTCAGCAGAAATAATTTTCTTCAGCTCCTTGAGCCTATCAATCTCATCCTTCCTTGGCTGTGACTCAGCCTCCAAGGAATCTAGTTGTTTTTCAAGATAACTATGTTGTGAATTTAAACTCTCAACCTGTTTGACAGAGAGATAATATTTGAATCATATTCCACTTCCACGGGGCAACCGAAAGATAAATCATACCCGGAAAACTGAGTAGTACCTCTTTATGGCTTTTAGCTAATTCCATCTCCAAGTATGCAACAGCTTTTTCTGACGCTTGGTAACACTTCACTGCATCAGCAATTCTTTGGCGAACACTATTTAATTTATCAACCATAGCTGAGAGCTCCTTCTCAGCATTGATGATAGCTTCAGCAGAGACACTAGTGGATCGAATAGATGTCCCCATCTTACCGCCACGTGGCTTACTTCCCCCACCACTCATAGTACCTGATTTTTCAAAGAGTGCACCGTCAAGTGTTACCACTCGTTGAAATTCTCTGTTCCCACCATAAGCAATACGGGTTGCCTAAATTAAATAACAAAAGAGAAGTTAACATCATTCAATGAGAAACCGTCAATAATAAATATAAGCACTATGACATGAATTCTGTATTTCAAGATGATGAATACGTATGTAATTATAATTTGATGAAAACCACCAGTGTAGCTCACCTTGTTGGTGCACATGAGAAAATGCACATCCCTTGTTTAAATTGAGTTTGTGATAAATCACACGGTGAGCAAAAATGCATGTATTTACGCAAATCTCAAGAATTCCTAGCATGTCATATTCAATTGTATGTGGAAATGGCATGGTAATTGAAATATAAGCTTTAAATTGACTGAATACCAACATTTTATAAGCAGAATCAGAAAATTGAAATGATCATTGCTCTAAAGACTTGTGTTTGTACAATCTACATGCCCCAAAAAATATTGCCACTCTTCTAAAATCCCCTTTACCTCATTTGTCTAAAATTCTAACTAGAATAAAGTTGTGTGGAAATTCATATGGTAATTCCATCTCATGCATCAAACACACTCCATTCAGAACACATGTATCTCTGTGCGTAAAAACTGAAGTCTACCTGATCAAGATCCTTAGCTACAAGAGTGTTCCCCAATGCTGCATAGAAAGCAAGTTTCATCCTTTCATCCTGAACGTTTATCAAGTCAAAAAGACGCGGCACTCCCTCTGGGGTGATTACGTTTTCCTTCATTTTTGTCAAAAGATCAAGTTGCTTCTCCTGCATGGAATAAAAACAGAAGCAAAAACACAACGTCATCAGTCTCTTATTTGAGTTATAGTGCTAGGAAAATGCTACACCACCCACTACAAGAAATTAAGGGATGCAAAGCATATGTCTCACTTACAAATTTATTATTGATCCATGATGCTAAAATATTTTCATTTGTGCATTTTAAGAAATTAAGATAGAAAATTAATGAGCTCAGAATCAGCCAACTCTGATTGCCGAATAGTCTGTCACCCGTAATTGAATTGCCTAGTCTTAAAATTCCAACTCGCAGATAAGTGAGTTCATCTATATGGTAACAGATTAATATAACCATTAATACCAATATCATGAATGTCGCAACACCAAGTTTCTCCCTCCGAAGTAGCTCAACGCATGCTTGTGCCGCAGCAGTTGTTTCTACCACAACATAATCAAGTCCGGGACATGCTGTTGATACAGCAATATCATATTTTGCTGCAGAGAGAAAAAGGGTTTAGAGAAAAGTGACTAACATGGCTTAAGTAAGCTATAACAAGAATACGGTCCCAAGTATCACGATGTTATGAAAGAAATAAATGAACCAGGCTGTCAATGCATTAGAATTGCGTTCAAAAGAAAATGGTGGCCATCTTGAATCAGTAGCACAAAGTGCAACTAGCACATAAGGATATGAACAAGCCTGAACTTCAGCTGCCCTAAATTCAACTATTATTATCTACAAGCTGGATGAGAAATGATGGGAAATACAGTTAGATAAAAGATTGAAATGATCAAAACTAGGGATAACTGCAATTCTACTTCACACCTTGTACTTGAGAGTTCAAAAAGTGTAATATAAATAAAAAAAATAAACTGAATAAAGCTAGCGACAATAATCCACCAATCACAATTAAGAATACTCACCATCAATGGCACCTAAATCACCCATTCTGCCATATATTCCCCCAATTTGGTTCAACTCTTTAGCCTGCAGAATTGCTTTTAAAACGGATCCCTGACTCTTCTCAGAATCCATTACAGACTTAAGTTCAGCAACTTTCTGTCTCGCAGCTTGTTCAAGCAGAATTAGTGCTTCTTGTTCTTTAATGCAGTCCTACAAACCAGTTAAGTGTTCTCATCATATTCCATCACAGAATAGAACAACCGAAAAATCAAACTGATGTTTGGGTGATTATCAAGAAAATACGAACTTGTTCGACATTGCGGGCCTCCAATGCTTCAAGCTTCTTCTGTTCTAAATCACTGTGCATGTTTGCAGTGGCTGCTGTCGTAGTGTCTATTCTTCGTAATATATCATCCATTTGCTTTTGGGCATCTCCAAAAGCTTTACGGCCAGCTTCATGCTGAAACAGTCAACATACTCATTCAGCCAACTGTTTTTGTCATTATCCTCTACCTCATGGTTCAGGCAACTTTTCATATTTTGAAACAACTGATTCCAACAACTTTTTAATTGAAAAAATAACAAAAAGAACTAGAACCGGAGCAAGTTTGTCTAAACAGAGGTAGAAAAATGCAAGGAGCCATAGTACAAGTACCATGGAGAAGAGTAACAATTTCAATGAAAGATATCAGGGATCTTCTAGAAATCCAACCAATAGTGAACTTTCATTGTCTTGTTAACAGAAAAGGATAAACAAATTCCAAACAGTTAATGGGTACTAGCACAAATTCCCAAAATAAGAAGGCTTATCAAGCTTTCTTCAATAAAGTGTATGTTTGTTTTTAAGGCATGTCAAACTTTTATGTTGATATAAGAGTAATTATCACTGTCCTATTCACATTGATCTCTCCACCCCATAAAATAATCGCTGATCCTAAGCATATAGCTACAAAAGATTATAATGGTAAATATATATATATATATATATATATAAACTATAATATACAATACATACTGAAAGCTAAGATTCCATGGGATGAGAGCAGGAAAAAATTACAAAAAATAACTCCACTACACACTAGGAAAAGCTGAAGCTGTTGTATCTTCTTTAATGTTACTTGCAAAATAATACACACACACCAACCGCACCTTCTCACTTAAAAGCTTGCTCTCAGTACATGCAACTTCAAGTTTTCCCTTGTGCACAATGAGCTCTTTCTCCCAAGGTTCTAATTTAGCACGAACTGTTGCAAGCTCAGAGCGGTACCTCTCAGTTTCAACTGTTTATCAGTCAATCAGATCAGAAATAAGTTTACCAAATTAGACACAGGTGCACATCTAGAAAGCAATTTAATGTAAAAAAAAAAGGAACAAGTTTTGTACTTATTAGTATTCCAATCCTCATGACCCTAAGTTGCATTACAATGTGAAACACTGAAAAAAAAAGGTTGCAAATTAATTTTAAAGTATTCAGTGTCTTCCTGATGCATATAGATTAAACAAACTTTTTAATGAAACATGAACATACTAGACTCTATAACCGGCATTAATTTCTGCCTGTTCACAGCCAGTGTCATATTCAGAACTACTGGAAATCATTCAATTTGGTGTATCAGCAATGCTGATATGCATTTTCAATAAACAAATATATTTATATTACTTCAAGTAAAAGAGGAGATACACCACCTTTGGCATTCTCTTTAATCTCCTCCAGGAGTTTCTCTTCATCCAACAAAAGCTTTTGCATCTTTGGAATGCTGTCTTCAAGTTTTGGTATCCAAGCTGTTGATTTCTCACACTCCTTTGTTATGTCGTCAATCTTTTTGGAATCCTGCAAGGGCAAGCCAAAGGTAAGATGTGGTACATATACAATTTCCATAACCATGTCTCTTCACTACCTTCTCAATTTTATCCTCAAGTTTTTTGATCTTCTGCTTCATGTGCTTCAAATCTTCCCTGTATTTTACATCCTGCCTTTCAAACTCTTTAAACTCTTCCTTACAAACTCTGAGATCATTATCAAGTTCCTAATATACAGAGAAAGAAATTGGAGAATTTGAATGGTCATTACTCAGATAAATTAGAAGTAAATTTAATTAGAAAATACTGTGCTGCCAAATGGCATAACATTTGAGCACTTGAATTTTTTGTCCACAAGAGATAATCCATAGCAATATATTGATTCTTACTAAGAGCGATTATTTAGATAGCTACACTTATGTAATGCAAACCTCTTGTCTCTTCACATATTTGTTGTGCACAGACTCCAGCTCCTTCAATGTTTTACTGTTGTCTTGAATCTTCTCCCTAGAAAGAGAAGTCAAAATCTTCATGACACAGCTCCTAGAGTGAACGTCATAATGTATGCCTAATATTTATATTGACCAAGCTTACTTCTCATTCTTTAGATTTTCTTCTAGTTTGGACACATTTTCCTGTAAGTCAACCATTTTCACACTATTATCTTCATAGGCCAATTTTGTGGCTTTCTCTTGCCATTTTAAAAGTGACAACTCTTTCAGCATGTAGGCTTCTGCTTCATTCTTCACATCCTATTTTATAGAAATATATTAATAGGATAACTGAATGTCTAAATGATGAATTAGTGCACAATAATATATACAAACCTCCAAGCTATCTCTTTCTTTCTCTGCTAACTTAACCATTTGAACAACACTAGATCGTTTGTCATTGAGTGATTCAAGCCTGTTAAATCAACGAGTTGAATATAACTATTGTTAGTCTTAGACATATGACATATAAAATAGTGAAAATGCAAATATTCTATTCAATATGGCATGCAGTATCAGTATAGAATAGAAACATCAATTTGATAACAGACTAATGATATGGCAGGGCTTATCATCCAGTCTTTGACAAGAATTCTACAAAATAAACAATTAGCTGTTACATTTCAGACATTCTAAATAGCAATACCTGAAATCATTCCCTAATAAACTGCTCATTTTCATGTCAAAACTATTTTTATCACCTTTGAACAACAGCACTCTCTTTTCTCGACAAACAAAAGCGAGTCTTGCTCACTCACACAAGCAATGCATACTGCAAATGCTTTCAAATAAAAACGGACTTAGGAAGCTAGGATGAGATGATGTAAAGGGGTAAACTATCTACTGGACTAGCTTGAAGCAAGGATGAGATGATGTAAAGGTAAACTTTCTACTGAACTAGCTTGAAGCAAGGATGAGGTGATGTAAAGGTAAACTTTCTACTGAACTAGCTTGAAGAAAACTACTCACTCCTTATAAGATTCATCAATTTTATCTACATATTTGTTAGTTCCAATTATGTCCTCAAGGTATTCAAGAAAGCCTTCATCATGTGGCCCTTGAGCTTTTGGCTTCATCAGTGAAATCTGCTCAACCTCACCCTGTTGACATCCAACAAGCATAATATTAGATATTTAGACACAAAATTTTGACTCAAAATCGCAAGTTGTGTAACAACGCTGAACCTGAAGAATCAGAAATCGGTTGTTGTCCAGGTCAACCCCTTTCCCTTTCAATTTCCTAGTAACTTCAGTAAAATTACTTGTACGGTCATTAATGTAATATTTTGAGGAGTTATCCCTGAATGCAACACGTGTAATTACAAAATCACTTCCTGGAACAGCTTCATATGTTCCATCTTCCTGCATTCATTATAATCTTAGTTCAGATAATTTTGGCTACTGTGAAAGAAATACTATAATCAAAATCTATGTTTCAACATATCACTATCAAAGGCCAGTAAAAACCAAAATGTTCATCTCAAATTAGAGGCCTCACACGTCATTGAAACCATTGCTTAATAGCAACAAAACCAAGATAAGAAAGAATTAAAAGATTACCAGATCAACTATCTCCTGAAAATTAACAGAAACACCAGCACTATCCAGATTCTGGTGGTTAGTAGAATTGTGAATAAGCTCCGAAACTTTGTTAAGACGCATCTGCACATTTAAATTGATACAAAATGAACATATTCTAGGTGTCTTTGCTACAATTTAGAAGACAACATACAAATTGCTATCAAAAAAGAAACGAAGAAGAAAGTGAATGTATAGAACACCTGTTTAGCTCGCTTTCCGAATACAAATAGCATTGCATCTATCACATTGCTCTTCCCACTCCCATTGGGTCCAACCACTGCAGAAAAACTCTGATACCCAACAAAAAGAAAATAACACTAATTAGTTGACAAGCAAAACAAAATCAAGTGCGTCAATTTTTTCGTTTGCAAGTCGGGGAGAGAGAGAAATTTGAATTTATAATGGAAACTTGCGTTCAGTTTGGTTATGAGACCAAGAGATGGAGAAGGAAAACCTTAAGAAACCAAAAACCGTTCAATTTTCTGCTTTAACAAAGTGAATTGAGTTATTTTTTATTATTGGTGGCACCAATTCTCTTTCCTCCAATTTTCCACCGTTTTCTCGGCAACCAAAAAGAAAACAAACCTCGAATACTTCACGTAAAGAAAATCATTTACTCGCGAACTCCTTCAGTTCCCAGACATACTCCAGAGCAATCTAATTGTTCGAATCAGTTTACTCAATTTGACTTCAAATTTTCCATTTCATTTTCCATATTTTTCTCGTCAACTACCGGAACCTTTAGATGAACTTCCAATCGTCAACTACTTCTCTAGATCTCACATTCGATCAAGTATAGTTCAATAACTCAAATCATCGGACTCCGTTTAACTTTCAATTTCCCTTTTTATTTTGCAAAATTTTCTCAACAACCAAACAGAAAGAAAAAGAGTTCCAACCTTGTGGAAGGGGCCGACGCGCTGTTCACCGGCATAAGACTTGAAGTTGCGCATCACCATTTCTTTGATGAAGAGCCTCGGCCGTCGTCCAGGTCCTGGTGAAGCTGAATCCTCCGTCGATTCCATCCCCATATTTCCCAAGTTGACTCAGTGACCTTCACTAACAACAAAAAAAGAAAAAACTAAAATTTAGGCGTCGCTCCCTTTTTCCCTTTTTTTTATATTTTATTTTATGTTTAAAATTTCGATAAAAGACGGTTTTGGCGGGAAACAGGAAGCGGGTCAAATTTTCGCAACAAAAAATGGGCCGGGAACTGGACTTGATCTTGTTAGATGAATAGACCCGGCCCATTCTCATTTTCTTTTTTTCTCTTTTTATTTTAAAATTAAATGAAAATTTACTTCATAAAAATAATATAAAAAATTAGGATAAAATAAATTCTAATTAAATCATTTTTCACATTTGCTTGTAGTGTTGTGAAATTTGTAACTAATATCGTTATGAATTGTATTACAATTACTCTTTGTACACTTCTTAAACGAAAAATCTCATTTAAGTGTTTACAATCGAACAATTATACTTCACTCTTTAATACATTATTAGGGTTATAAAAGTAATATTAGATTATATTTATGACTTTTATGGTATTTTATGTTTTATCAATTGTATATGTACGTGTATATGCATATGAAAATAGTTGAGTATTTACAAAGATATAAATTACATAAGAAGTAAGTAATGCTTTGAGTATTTTGAAAAAAAAATAAGAATACCTTAATTTTGAGATTGGTTCCGGTATGATACTCTATTAATACTGAATACGAAATATTATTCTAAATTTTTTAAAAATATTTTCAAGTATCTTATTACAGTTATGATATACGAAAAATTTAATTGCATGTTATTTTGTATTCGTTGATGTAAAAGTAAAATTTTGTCGAAACTTGATCATTTAAGATATTGTCGGAACTTAAATGTTTAATCAAAGTATATATTTGTCATATTACTAAATTGTAGTTTTCTTGATGCTCAACGAAAAAATTACAGGGGTACCAAAATTTTATTCACAATAATATACAAAATTTTTTCTTTATTATTGTTTTTTTGCCTATTTATTGAAAAATATAATATTTGTTTTTTATTTAAGTGAATAGTATAAAATTTTTATAATTTCTTGAATTGAAAATGAAAAGAAAAACAAAGAACAAAACAATCTTAGTGAACAAACATTATTATAGATGTTTGATCATTGAATTTCAATTAGCAAAAGAATTTTGAAATGAACAGTTAATACAAATTATTTTACTTATAATAGGAAAACCATTTTCTTAAAGAAACCATTATGATATAAAATGTATTATTATCAAGAGAAGAATGTTCCTTATATTGGTTAATTAATGATGTGTATTCTTCCAAGACAATTTAAGTCTCAAACTTTTCTTAATTAACCTATCACCTTGAGATTCCAAGCATTAAATTGGTGAGTAATTAAGGATTAAAATGCCCAAAATTCTTATATATTTTTGTTAAATTGCCAATGGGATGTGAATTTCTTCATGGGTAGATGAAACAATATAATGTTATTGCGAAGGGCATGAGAGTAACTTGCTTCAGGACAGTCCAATAACCCTAACCGCGGCACGTAAGAACAAAAGCAGATGGCAACAAGTTCACATTGCCAAAAGCTTAATTATGCGGCAGTAACAACCATTACGCGCGTCCAACTATCATAAATGACTTGATGTTTATGTTAAGCTTCCTTTGGACAAATGGATGCTGACCTTTTAAGACTGAGACTATCACCTTTGGTTACATTTGATTCTATATAACCAGTCTCAATCTCTTTGCATTCACCACAAGTCACAAGCATTGAAGCAGAAGAGAAGGAGCACAGCTCAGTATTCTTTCTTCCTTTCTACTCATTTTCATTTTCTTTTTCGTTTTTGGGTTTGTTTCCCCATTGTCCTTCTTGTTAGTAGGGTTCGCGGGAATTTTTTTCAGCTCTTGCATGTTTGGATTGTTTTCCCTGCTAGTGTTCAGATATTCAAGTAATTGAAAGTACATTAACATGATTTTTATGAAGGGTTTTCTATGATTTTCTGAAGCTTGACTGTTTTGTAGTTGTTTATGTACTTGCGTGCAAAGGAGAATTTTCCATCATGGTTTTCCTTTCTCTTTCATTTTCTCGAGAAAATGGGTCTGACTCGTTATCATTCTTCGTGTAGGTCTCCGAAAATGGGCGATTACCTTGTTCTGAACGCTGATCGTCTTGTGACTCCACCAACTTCGAAGTTTGAACGCATTTCTATACCATTAGGAGCAAGAACTTCCAATCAACCCAGCAATGGCCAGGCCGGTTCGAAAACAATGGAAATCGTCCAAGAGTTTAAGATTGTGCACCCTGATGAAGAAAAAGTGTCTGGCCAGAAAACTGAATGTCGTATCTGCCACGAGGAGGACTTCATCGTGAAAATGGAGGCTCCTTGTGCTTGCAAGGGCACCATCCAGGTATATCATCATGCAGTTTTGTTTGATACTGTTAAAAGCGCTTTCAAACCATTAAAAGCACTTTTTACGATGAAAAAGCTATGTAGTGTGCTTTCTAATTTGACTATTAACTTCCTTTGCCATTAATTTGCTAATTAATGTACATAATAATTCGGCCACAATTATAATTGATCATTTTTATATTACATGTTATTTCAGATTTCGGTAACGCAAGCATTTATTGTCTCGATTTGCAAGATAATCTCACTTCAAATTGCTTTTTCCTTTTCTGACATAATCAATATTGTCTTTAATCCAGTTACCAATTGAGATTTATGTCTTCCTTTTTCACTGCATGACAAGTTTGCATGGGTCATTTGTTTCTAATCTCTGTATTCGTACCCTTATTCCACCGCTAGCTCTTTTTTCCACAGTTTGCCCACAGGAAGTGCCTTCAACAGTGGTGCATTGCCAGGGAAAATATCACTTGTGAAATCTGCCATCAGGTATACATGAATAAGTGCTCCTTGAAGTTACTCCAATTCTTCCGATTCCTTGAAAAAATTGCTTTTCTCATGCTTCCATATGTATATGTACAGGCTTATCCGCCTGTCTATAGCGCCCCTTCACCCTCAGTTCCGCCTCCCTATCGGCGCCGTCAGATTGATATCAGGCAAGTCTTATCTCTCTGTATGAGTCTAGCCTGAAACATCAATTATCAATCTATGTAATTAAGAAAATTGAATTGCCTTGCATTGCATTACAGGAACGCCATAGCCTCACGACGGAGGCAGCTGGTGTACTCATCACCATCGTTGCTGCGACAAGTGCGAGCGGAGCACGGCGTCGTGGATGACCGTGACAAGCATGAAAACGTCAATGCAGCACCTTCAAAATGGTGCAACGCCATGGTTATTGTAAGCCACCTTTACCGTCATGATTAAATTATGAAGATTATACGTATGATTTATAGCAAACGGAATTTGCTATATATACTTACTAGTGTCTGTTCTGTTCTGTTCTGACAAGGCTCAAGCTATCCTGTGCTGCTGCAACACGCTGGTATGTATCCTTCTACTGTGAGACAATCCAATAGAAATCTTTCTTTGTATTAAAATCTTCACTTATTTTTCTCATATGGAAGCAAATTATTGCTCCTTTTTAATAGAATTGGAGACATTCGCAACTAAATGAGATTACTACTACTTTGCAGCTCCTGGCTCTACTGCTCTTCAAGGATGTTTTCATCAGTTCAAAGGGGGGAGATGATTCCAGCAGCCCCTTTTACTATGTAAGAGTAAATTTCATTTGAAACTCCCAACTCAAAATACATTTTACTTGTACTAACATTTCTTTTTGTCTCTGCAGCTCATATTGTGTCTGTTGATCCCTTCTTACATTACATCATATGTCGTCAACTTCTGCCAAAGCCGCATCAAGAAACCTGTTAGTTGCTTCTGTTTTATCTCTAGTTTCTCAAATTCACAGTTATTCAAGTATTCTCTCATGATTAATCCTGATGACAATACACACAACCTTGTGATCAGGAAGCGTATGATGGCGTGGAAACTGCAGAGGTAGCCATTGTGATCGAGACAGAAAAACAGGACAAAAATGCAGCTGATGATCAAGAAGCCCATGGACTTTCCGAACCTGAAGATCATCCCCTGCTGTCCTGAATGCCAAATGATCTGGCACAACCCCATATAATAGGCAGTTTCTAAGCCATAAATAAAATATGGCGGGCAGTAAAAGTATTTGCAAGGCAACTGTTTTAAGTATCTGTGCTCATGTTTGCGGATGTTTCGGTTTCTTTCTTGCTGTCTGAGGACTTGCTCCGCTTCCTCTTGTTTCTATCTTGTCTAAGACTCTAAACAGCCATGTCTGAGTTTGTGTAGCTGCTTGTTGCATGAGCATAATACATATGGATATGTAATAAATGCAGTGTATTTTTGGCTGTTTAATCTGTCTGCGTTACACTCCACCATGAAACTTAAGCCGATCTGCTTGATAATACATTGGCATAATGTAACAGTATCGTTCTGTTAGAATAATTTGTAAAATACACTAATTAATATCAAATAAGCACATTAAATCCAAATAATTGTCCTTGGATCATTCCACTACAGTACGAAGAAATGTCTTATTTTGTATACCCTTACTGTCAAAATTAGTAGTGGAAAAAAAATCCACAAACCAAACCAAGATTAGCAGAACCTAACCAAACCAACCATGGTCAGAATTTTATACAGAATTAGGTGGTGGGCTTTCGGGAATGCATAGTTCGAATTGGGCTCCCAATTACAGCGGTGTTTGCAGAATATAGGCCTGCAAAAACACAGCAGAAAGCCTACTAAAAAGGGCAGCAAAAGTCTGAAACCCAGACATTACTTGAGGAAGCAAATGCACTGTAAGTATCGATGTGCGAGTGGTCAAATTTCATTAATATAGCTTTGAACATGCTCTCAAATTTAAAGCTGAAATGACAGCTTTCCGCGTATTTTACCCCGCACTGCCACCTTAATGGCGCCCAAAAGGAAAAGGCGGAATGGGTAGCCCATATTTCTATGGCATTACCATCAATCTTGACTTCATGCTTCATGGCATGCACCCTTAAGTTTCGGGCACATTTAGGGTTGCAGGACACAACTCTTAAAGCTTTCTTTGTCTATTCAAAGCTGCAAATTTATTGACAGCATGCGCCCTTAATTCATGTAAAAGTTCACTACTTTTAACACTGCATTCCAATCACCCCAGTACAAAAAATGAACGGCAAATATTATGAACTTTGCTTAAAAGAAACATAAGAAATTTCATTGATAATATGATAGATTAGCCACTCTCGTTTAGAGGAAGCTAAACCTCAAGGAGTGACTGACAAACATAAAACTCATTTCATTTTAACCCAACAAAAGAAACCCAGATATATTTAGGGCCGACAACATATTTTGTAGTAATGCATAAAAAGGGAACATAAAATTGGTGACAAAAAAGAAGGGAAGACGAAGAGTTCAAGGGCATTTGGGTCCTCCTTCCTTGGTCTTCCAGTTGTTGTAGCAAGGGCACACCCCTTTGTTGCCATAAAAGCCAGGAGGAACACAGAGACATTTTCTGCAGCATTTCTGACAGAAGAATAGGCATGGCTTGCGGTATTGAGTCCTGCCGCATCTCTTATCACATCTTGATGGGCATTCTGGACAATTCAATCAACAAAAACTATACTCAGAGATGACATTAAAAGAAAAAATTATCTTTAATACTTTTGCTAGCAGTCAAAATTGCAACTTTCAAACAGTTTTGACCACTGTCAAAAGCTAGTTGGACTCTTTATGCATTGGCCATTGTGACAAAAAATCTACTTGGGTGTTTTTGTTTCTGTTTCTCTTCTCAAATCTCTAACTTATGCTTCACTTCACTGAAAAAGAAGTGGGAAAATATGGAGAACTTACGGTAGCTCTTCACACTCCCAGGTCCATAACGTCTCTGAAATCACAGAATCATCACCAAATCATCAGTTTCTTGCAAAAGTTTACAAAAATGGGAACTTTTTGCCACAAATATGAGCATAATGCACAAAAAGAAAGCAAGATTACCGGGTCATAGTGATGACCTCCCTGTGAAGCCATGACCTGCATTAACAACAATGAAGAGAAAATATGTCATTGCAAGCTATTACAGTTTGCATACTGGAATGAAAAATGCAGTTTTTTACCATGGTCTGAAGCATGGAGATGGCAAAGAGAGCCAACAACAATATGGCAACAGATTTAGCCATGACTTAAAACTTACTACAAACAAACCCCTCCAAAAGCAAACAAGAACAGCAAGTAATGAAGAGAGAAACAAGAAAATAAGGAAAATTTTGAAGAGGGGTTTGCTTGATCGAGAGAAGCTGCGTTCCGTTGGGTATAAATAAGAAGATGGAGATGGTATTGAACTGAGAAAGCATTCCATGTGTTTACTCGTACAATATTTTTCTTGTACTTAATCTTGATCTTGTGTCATTTTTACGGACAGGTTTCACATTGGCAGTTGATTAGGACCCAGATGTCTTTCACTTGTTGGGTTGTTTTCGCTTCGTAGGGTAATGTGATAAAAGATGGGAAAAATGAAAAATTATCCACGAGTATAACATTTAAACACTTGAAAACAATAAATAAATAAATAATAAAATAAAATTTCATAATTTTTTATTATATTAATTAAATAATTTAATTATATTAATAATATTAATTAATAAAATTATTTTATCTAAAATATTGTCTTATAAGAGACTGCCGGTGGTTCAATTAACGAATTGATCTAAAAGGAATGGTCAGTTTGGATTCATGATATTCTATTTCTTGGCCTTACTAGTTGCAACTTTCATATTCCTTCCTTCATGTGCAAAGCTCATGGAATGGCATCTTCCTTTACATTACCAATATAATATTACTATTAAAAAGAAAGGAGATCCAAACAACTACCACATGACACGAGATCAAAATGGTACCTCAATTATTGCCCATATGCATTACATGTGGTTGCTATATATAAACAATTGAATCATTGGACACAATTTAGGGAACAAGAAAACAAAATCTTTGATCGAGTAATTGAGATAATAATTATAATAAAAAATATGAATTATTAGGTGAATCGATGAGTTGTGAAATATAATAAACTTAATACAATCTCGTTATATTATAGTGAAATAATTTAAAATTACAATAACTCGTTATGAAATAGATATTTTACGAGTAGTGAATAGTTAATTTTTAATAAATAATTAAAAATTTAATTATATCTTATACTGAATCTGCTTAATCATGAATAATTAAATTTGAGCTATTTTTAAATTAAAATATATTAAATTTTAAAATTTTAATAATTTAAACAATCAAATTTCTAAATCTTAAAAAAAATGGATTAATTATATAATCATAATCTAGTGGTGGCGGAGGAAATGATTTGTAGGCTCAAGGCAGTAATCTATCTAAGGGGAGTAAGGCCGTGTTTGGCGCAAACTGGTAATTGTGAAAAAAGTGCTTCTTACTGATTGGATTGGACGGTGCATTAAAGACTGAAGAGAGTTAGTTAAAGGTGGGGGGTTATGGATAAGGGACCCACAGAAGACAGAAAAGTCAAGAAAACTGCGAAAAAAAAAATAAAATAATTATTTAATATTTAAATATCTGAATTTTGGAATAAAAAAATATAAGGTTTATGTCTCTTCGCATGTGCTTGTACTGAGCAATGCGCGTGACCCAAAGATGCGCCGCTTTGACAAAAATGCGCACCCTGCGCTGTAAACCATGCCCATGATGAACCCTTTGCATCCTCTCTTTTGTTGGTTGGTTTGTACAACAAATTCAACGTTTTCAACTACATTTTCTTCTACTGTGTACTCTGTTTTTACTGCTATTTTGATGGGTTTTTAATGTTATTAGACCTCAAAAATCAAGGATTGGATATTGACTCTTAATGTTACAGTTCAATATTTTTATCTTATAATTCAAAATTAAAACTGTCACCTCAATTTGTATTTACAAATTTTTATTTCGAATAATTATGGTAGTTTAATTCTGTGCAAGGAAGCACAATGACATGTTTTCTTCGTGAAATCAAATCATCAAATGTTGTACGTTGGTTTTCTTCAAGCTAATGTGGGCTTGAAGTGTGAACAAGCCTCCTCTTATTGCTGCACAAAATGGGGAAGAAATGGAGAGTTGAGCATGTGCTCAATTATTAACCCAACACCCAAATCACATGCCATGCAAACCATGAGCCAGTTTTGTTTAGCCCCCAACTGTTTTTGGCAACCACAAACGCTGCATCCATCAATTTCAATAAGAGCCTATTTGCTAACCAAACTTCTTAATTTTAGAGAAAGCAAGATTATACCACCGACAAGAGATCTCATTACTTAAACGAATTAGTACTCGCATTATCATTTGATGCTGCAACTCAACAACACCGTATAATACAAGTTGATGGAGAATAAATTGGGGCTGGACAATTTGGCAAATGCAAAAATGTTTTTCCCCAGAAAATACTGCAGTAAATGCTGGATGGTGCGGCTGGTGATCCGTGAAAAGCAGGGTACAGCAGCAGCAGCACGGATAGGAGGAGTAAAGGCATACAGGGCATCAGAAGGAGCAGCACTACTCATGTTCTTCCATGTGAGGCCACGTGAGAAAGCAAGCTTATTTTCAGAATTCATCATTCTTCCCCCTCCAAAAAATATCTCCCTTGCTTTCATTGTTATTACCCACTTTTCTTTTTCATCTTTTATTGCGTTATATTAAATAGCGTAATATAAAACTTTTGTAGAAATTAAAATTTTTTGCAAGCCTTATAGTTTTGGCATGAATAAGCCCAACTCAATAAGTTGGAACTAAATTGGGTTAAAGCCCAAATACTGTATACAGGCCCATAACAATGTTTCGGATGGTGTCATTCGGACAAAAGCCCCGCAGAACCCTGAGAAATTTTCATCTCTGAACACGAGGGGATGAAGTTAAAATGTAGCCCAATGGTTCATTCAATGATTTAGATCGTGTACGGTCAAGCATTATATGATGATTCATGAGATTGTTTGATCTACAAGCCTTTTAGGTCATAAGATGTCCCATTTCTTGGCATTGCCCCACACATAACAGGTGGTCTGTACCTGATACAAGTGTTAAGAAATCTCCAACATGGGTTGGGTGCTACATTGCTCTTTTTTGGCCATAAAGTATGTTTAATTATTCCATCTTTCTTCCTTCGATTGATTATGTATCAACCGAGATATACAAGAAAACTCTGGTTTCCTTGTATAAAGAGATCTTGGTTACCCACCACATGGGTAGAGAGCCCTACAAACAGCCAATTATTAAGGTGGTTAAGGGCATTACAAACGAAAAATCAGATTGATGTCTTTCAAGCAAAACACTTGATTCTCTTACAGGTTTTTGCTAGCTGTAGTTTGTGTTTGGTTTACGACATTTCGTTTTCCACTTAGCACCAATCTTAACTTGCTTCCTGGATTTCTTTTTTTTCATCCACTCCATTGATTCAAGCATCTGGGTCCACTTAGCATATGTTATAGCTATTCTCCTACAAAACCCTAATCATTTTGTTTCTCTCTTCCACACAATTTATTAACTGTACAATTTTTCCAGGGCCATTAGGTAGATTTGTCAGAATGCAATTATTATCTCTACTTGTTGTTATGTTTTCTTCTCATCCCAACCCTTTTTTCCTTTTCTGTTTCAATTTTCCCACCAAGCAAACATACATACTTACCACTTGTTAGCTCATTATCAGCTTCCCTTCGTTTTGAATTTCCTTTTGCTTAATATTACATACGTTCATGGTAGCCATGCTGTTTTACAGTTTCTGGGGTCCATGCATGGAATAGTACTGGCCGAAATTTTCGTTTGGCCCTATTTCCAGGAAAACAAAAAAGAGAGGTTTTCCTGGGCCCAAGTTCCGAAAAGAGTTGCTATTAGTCCAGCCTGGATCCTGCCAAGACCCCACTCTGAAACATTTACATGAAAATTTCCGAACCTGCAAGGCTGAAAACTTGGTGAAACAAGATCAAAAATTGCAAGCATACAGTTGTATATGTTGACACTAACATCGCTCTAATTTGACATCAGAAACCGACGTGACTACTGGGTTTAATCTTCGATTTCGCTTACACGGTATCAGAGTTAAAATCCAGAGTCGTAAGCCAGTTCATCTAAAATAATATCAATGAGTGATGCGTCAGATGTTACAATATACACGCAAGGGATGTGACTTTTGTCCACTAAGCAATCCTCTATGAAAACGACAGTGGCTTCAAGCTAAGTCTCCATCAAAAGTTTACTGTATTTTCATGCGGTAAATTTACTTTCGAAGGGGCAAGCAAGAGAAAGCGAGGCTTTATGCAAAATAATTGCCCTGCAAATACGCTCATCCTCTTCTTTAACCATCCCTGCATGAGTTGAAATTACGTCTCAAATAATTAGATAAACACTGCTGAAACTGTAGCCTGCTGTTTCTTTCTTTCGTGGATTACAACCAATTGCTTAATCTTCCTGCAATCTGTTGCATAAAACAGTGCTTTTGTCCTAATATTGAATGATGTTTGATGTCGGATAAAGTATTTTCAAGCATTTGACCTAAATTTGGTCAAGCTGATGGAATAGATAACGCTGATATTGAATGATAAATCTTATTAGATCTTATCAAAGAATAAGTTTCTCATTCAACTACTTGATATGAAGATTAAATTTAGTTTGAGAAGTGCTCTTTGGGGGGCGGGGGGTTCAAATGATGGTGCATAAGAGAACCTTATCGTTGCAACCCATTGGAACTCTCTTTTCTCTGTCTGGACCATGAGATAGAAGCACTTCTTGTTCTTCCAGTAAAAGGACTTCCACAAACTATTAAAATCCCATTTGGCCTATTGTGATCCCAATTAGCCTTTGTAGTTGTAGGTCATATATCACCTTGGGGGAAAGGAAAAATGAAAAAAACCAAGCCATTATTGCAGTAAAGCTAAGCTGGTCGTTTCCTTGCCCATCTCTCCTGTAATTTCATTCAAGGGGAACAAATATTTATTATAATTAAATAAAAATCCCATCTCACAAGTCCCACTTAATAAATTATCACATTATATATGTATACATATATAATTTGTAGTTCTTTTTCAAAATTATAACCGTAAAATTGTAGAAATATATACCCTTAATATGTGATAACCTTGTCTTGTTGGTGGGGATTGCAAAAATTAAGGAAGAAAATTCATGGGAAGGTAGGGGTGTTTGGTCAATGTATAGCAATTAATTAAGATTGGTGAGTCTATTCACAATGGGGGAGAAGCTTTGAGACAAAGAGCAAAAGCCTATGTAGCTAGCTAGCTAGCTAGATAACTTTTATCATGGGTATAATTAACATTATTCATTGGTCAACTATTCAATCTATTTATTGAAATATCACACACATATTGTAGTAATTTGAAATCGAAGTGTTTAAAATTTACTCTTTGTTTTGTATTTATCTTTTTATGCTTAATGATTAAACTTAATTATAAGAATATGCAATTATAGGATAAAGGCAATTACTCTTGTGAAGTTGATGTGGAGTCTATTGTCAGAGATTGGTGTATAAAGGATAATAAGTGAATGTTATTTTTAGAGTATAGCTCTAACGCATATTTTATATATTTATTAAGGAATTGAGGAAAATTATTTTATATCACTTAACATAAAATAAAAAATTTAAAATGATTAATTTAAAATTTAAAATAGACAATATAAAAATATTGAATCTTAAAACGTTAAAATTAAAAAAAATGGCGTGAAATTTAAAATATATAATATAAATTAAAAATACAAATATAAAATTTAAAACGATTAATATCTAATATATTACAACCTAACTCATTTATTAATATGTATTAAAAAAATAATTTACACAAAAAGTCAATTGCCTAGTGCTCCACAAAATAACCAAATTTGAAGAAACATAGAACATGATCTTTTGTTCTAGCCATGGACCTAAACCAATTCCAATTTCAAAGCATTCAAAAGTTCCCATTATGTTTATGTTAAATACATAGGTATACAAATTAATAAAAAAAAATTAGAAAAAGGCAAAAGAATTTTCAATGGTTCTACTCTAATTATTTGCTTTTCATACAATAATTCAATGTTGCTTGGGTGACCTTCCTTGCTCGTGTAACTTCACATCAATTGACTAATACTTCTTTTTTAATTAATAGTGGACATGAATTCATGAATGAGGGTTAAATATTAAATTAAGATGTGATCAGATGGGATAATTCATGGGTCTTAATATTAGATTTGAAGTGACATAACTTTCTCCTTCCTTCCTTTCCATTGAAAAGATAAAGAGCCAAGCAATTACTATGGTTGGAACGAAGAGAAAAGTGTTAAGTCTAGTCATTTCCTCCCAATTGTCTTTTTTCTTTCTTTTCCTTGGGATGAGATGACACCCATTTGACACTTTCAATTTGTAATGTCATTTGATTCATGGATGCCAAATAGCGTAGGGTCAAAATTTGGGTTTACTACATTTTCATATAAAAAGACTCCAAATTTTGTCAAATAATTTTGGTGAGATGAACTGTTATAGAACTGCAGAAGCTTGAAATTCATTAACAGTAATAAATAGTACCCCAATGATGGCATTTTTTTTCTTCCAAGTAACTTCTTCTCTCCATGTACATTCGTTCATTCATACATACATGTGTATATGTACGTATAAACATGATAAATTATATCCCATATTTTTTTTATTTTTAAATGTTAAGAAAAAATTAGATATGTAAATTATATTATGTATTGTTTTTACAATTATACTAAATATGATGATCAATTGATTTAAAAATATATGTTCGATAAAATTTTATTAAATATTTGTTTAGTTTAAAATTTTGTTTATCAATTAAACTATATATATAATATCTCTTAAATGATAACAAAAGGTCATCAATTCTATATACATTAAAACCTAAATACAACAACAACAACTAATCAAATAAAAAAAAAAGATAACCAAAACCACCCACATTAAGAAAACCTTAAAGGGGAAAAAAAAAAAAAGATTGATGAAAAAGTGAAGATGGTGTGAAAATAATTGGTCACACCATGTCACATATTGTCCCCAAAGAATGAACAAATGTGTCTTTGGATATGGTGTGTGGTGTTATGTCCTTGTTTATGCACCTTATAATAATGCATACTCATAATGTTGTTTGCTTTGCCACCCCATGTTAACAATTTCCTCCTCCACAAAAGAAATCTTAATTATTCATTCCAATTAATAAAATTAAATAAATTTATTGTTTATAAAACATAAATATCGATTAAATTTGAACGTGTTAAATTTATCATAAACTGTGGTACTTGTAATCTTTTAATAATTAAAAACACGTAAAATGTGAATATCTTACTTTAATTTAATATCAATTTAATCAAAAAGTGTGAAAAAGCCATCAATATGTCAAATATAAACATCTAAATTTTATAATATGTTTGTAATTGTTGTATTTTTCTTCATTTTGAAAGTAATGTTTGATAAATATTCATTTTTAATTGTTAACTAATGTATACTATGAAATATAAACAAATTAACCATTGTCAAATAGTACATTTAAATCTTATAATATATACATAATTTTCATACTTTTTAATTGATTTAAAAAATAATTAAAAAAACACGTATATTTAATTGACAACTAAAATATTAGTCACATTTTTACTGTTATTTGACAGTTAATAATTTTATTTTATAATAACGGTCAATTAAAATTGCTATCATTCAAAATTAATATATTTATAATTTAACTTCTTTAAGAAAAATAATAAAAAGAAATTGAGAGTGTATCTTTGTACTGAAATCATGAAGTGGGTGACAAATATTAATTAATTTATCCTTTAATTTTGGAATTGAACTAAGTCGATTGGCTCGGTAGATTTTTAAAAATTTCTTTTACTGTTCAACAGTAAAAAATTAAAAAAAAAGTGCTTCCATGTCGAGGCAAATCTAAAAGCTGAACGACAAAGTTTTGAAATGCGCTTTTCACACCCACACCCCCTCATCAATCCACCCTTTTTATATAAATAAAATAAAATAAATGCAATAAACAAAGAACACCTTCTTCTACTTTTTTTTTTTTTAATAAATAAATAAATTAATTAATTAAATAATTAATAATATTAAAAAAATCGTTTCCTGAAGTTGTGAGTTTCGATGCAACGGTCGGATTTACACACGCTCCGATGATTAAACCTTTGCTGCTGTATGATTAGATTGATGACGTCATCCCGTATCGTCCCATTCCGTTTCCAAAATCAGTTCCCAATTACTCACGGCCCGGAATATTAATTAACTAATTAATTGTCACACTAATTTCAGTGCCCCCCTCAACCGTTCTGATTTCTAAACCCACCACCATCAGTTTGTCCTAATTGTGCCACACAATACGCTACAATAGTACGTGTTATACTGTAACATCTCTCCCGCTTGCTTTCTATTCACTGAATAAAGCTGAGTTAAAGGTGCTACATGGCAGCTGACAAATGCAAAGTGTAAAGAAGCGGAGTTGCCACATGGGTGTGTAACAACACGTGTCTGCTAAACAAGTATGCCTTTTTACGTAATAATCATGATTATCTCGATGATTATCATCTCCTTTTCATGCACTAAACTCCAAATATCGGGATAGATCGGACCCAGATTTCCGGTTCGGTTTTCCGAAACGTGGATTTGGTCTGTCTGGTTGTTTAAGGGATCACTGAAAACGGTGTCGTTAGGCTGGGTTTCTTCCAGACAAGCCCGTTAAACGTCCGAAAATTCTCTCATGCCGACAAAGATGCCTTTAATCTTAGGGATATGGTGACCTAAAGATACTCGATTTGATATATTGACTCTATCCGATGTCAATTGACACTTTTGCCCCACCCAATAGTCTTCAACAAATATCATGTTAGGGGTAATGTCGTCTTTGACGCGGTAGAAAAGGGTTGTTCTGTTAGAAAGTAAAGGACTGGCAAAATCAAATTGAACGAGGAGGTTACAGTCATTAAAGCGGTCCACCTCCTTACGCTCAAGCAACTTGACGAAATTAATGCGGGTTACAGTCAAAATCTCGAAGAATTGCTGACTCACTGAGTCAACACGATGCCTTCAGACTCTTAAACGTTACAGCCTCGTTAACTCGGTCCCCTAGCTAGGGCAAAAGATGAGTCAGAATAAGACCAAGATTAGAAAATGTGAGTATATACTAAAAATGTATACATACATAAAGTCACTGAGTAATATTTATTACACAGTACAGTACAATATGCGTGCATATATATACATATGCATCTAACCCTAAGCAGGGTTAAAAATTAACCATGGATTAGAACTAGGGTTAAAAAAACAAGTGGTTAAGAAGGACAACCACAAAACCCAGATTTTTATTATCAACAGTCATCACTGCTCATCGTCACATCATCTTCTCCTTCTTCCTCCTTTGTCTTCCTTCTTCTTCCCCCATTTCTCTCCGTGAAAACAAAAAACGAGGAAAAAAATTCAGTCTTTTTAACTAAAACCTAATCCTAACAACTTCTTGAAAGCACTTTTCATATCAAAATCACATTTTTCTTTTAAGCTTTAGATGTTTCAACCATGGATATAACCCCTACCAACACAAACGCAAACGGAAATACACCCGCAACAAAATCTCCAGAAACGGTAAGTACTGATCATCAAACGGGTGCCACTCGGATCCAGTCTGCCAAGCACTTAACGTTCACTAACGGCGTTTTAAAGCGCCACCAGCTCCGCCACCACCATCACCACCCAATTGTTGTAACTTATAAAGAATGTCTCAGGAATCACGCCGCAAGCTTGGGTGGCCATGCACTGGATGGCTGTGGAGAGTTCATGCCGTCTCCTACGGCAACGGCAACAGACCCCACTTCGTTAAAGTGCGCAGCTTGTGGCTGCCATCGCAACTTTCACCGCCGTGAACCCGATGATATTATAAATACTTCTCTTTGCAACCCGACAAACGCTAACACGACAGCTACAATTGAGTATCAGCCTCACCACCGTCACCACCCCCCACCACCTCCACAACAGCCGCAGCCACCAGCGTCTCAGCGGAGTCCCAATTCTTCATCACCTCCGCCGATCTCTTCGTCTTATTATCCTTCAGCGCCACACATGCTACTTGCTTTGTCTGGGAACTTGCAGTGCGCACAAGAGACGATGATTAGCAACTTGAACGCTAATGTCAGCGGCAACTCGAGCGCGAGAAAGCGGTTCAGGACGAAGTTCAGCCAGAGTCAGAAGGACAAGATGTTTCAGTTTGCTGAGAGAGTTGGGTGGAAGATGCAGAAGAGAGATGACGAAATGATTCACGAATTCTGCAACGAAATTGGCGTTGATAGAACTGTGTTGAAAGTGTGGATGCACAATAATAAGAGCACTTTCGCTAAGAGAGATTTGAACAGCAACGGCGGCGGCGGCGGTGGAGGAGGAGGAGAAAGAATCAATCTTGATAGTCACAGCAACGAAGACAACTACAACAGCAACGACGAAAACAAAATCATCACCATCAACAGCAACAACATCCACAACCACAAGAAGAATGGTAGTCGTGATGATCATGAGGAAAACACCAACAATAACACAGTGCAGAATTTGAATCATCACTTTGAAAGTGAAAGTGTTGCGTATGTCGCCACTGCCAATGGGTCGTCTTCTTCATCTTGAATATCGATGGGATGATCCTTTTGATGAGATAATAAGTGTTAGATAGAGAGAGTAAGAACGACTACTGCTTATTAATTTAGTTGTTTTAATTTTCTTTCTTCCTTTCTTTCTTTTTAATTATTAATTTCCTCTCTTTAATTTTTCATTTCGTTTCATTAGTTTAATCATACCATCATCATCATCGTTGCCATTACTACTTCGTCGAGGATATAACATGGGATAGATTGTTCCAAGAAAGAGAATTTATTTTCATTTCTTTAATTTCTTCTTCTTCTTCTTCTTTCATCTCTCAAAAAATGAACGGTCTGGGCATGCGTGCTTTAATTCTTCTGAATCTGATGTCTCCTGAACTGTGCTTTGTTATCTCATGTCTGAGAGAAAGAAGCAAAAAGAGTTGCTTGCTTTGCGAGCTTACTTAATTAGATTAGAGTGGTTACAGATTATTCTATCATATCCCACTTAACTTTATGCATTACTTTAAATGTCTGGTTTAATTTCTTAGTATTTACAATAGATTTGATAGTTTAGGACTTAGCATCATTTTCTGATCATTGATTTCACTTCTCTCTACCTTATTTTTATTATAATATCATTTCAGTGGTTAAGACATAACCACAAGCATTCTTCTGCTTCTGCATAAGGCAATTAGCTTTCGGTGTTTTGGATAATGTTTACACTATAAGCCATGGTGGGCTATAGATCGAACAACAAAATCCCAAGATTAAACTTTATGATTAAGGGATAATCTAGTACTTAGGAGCATTTTTAACTTCCCTTTAAAGGGAAGTAGACTTTTGATCAGTTCATTCATTCTCCATTATTGCTATTATTATATAATAACAACAATATTATTATAATATAATGTTGCTTTGCTGATGACGAATTAGTGCTTTAATGTTGAGCGTCTTGTCTACCACCTCCTTGTGGGTTTGTTTTGGTTTATGAAGTCATCAGTAATCTTGTTCTTGCGGGGGCATGATTTCTTCTCTTGGCGTCAACTGCCAAAGTATGGGCTAGTTTTCCCCCTCTTAGTCTTAAGACCAGCAATCCAAAACCCATACATGGTGACACTTGGACACATCTTACAGGAAAGAAACCAATGTGTTAGTCTAACATCCTTGCGTATTCCTACTGTAAACGCGATTGCTTTTGTCGTAATCTTTCTTCCAGCCGTCTTATTTTGAATTTATGTGACTGTAATTATGCCTAATCGTTGAGTTAACTTGACGGGATATGAAGCAAACCTCCCACTTTTGCAGATTTTTATATGTAAATATGATGAGTAATTAGGCAAAGCATAGGCGGGGTTCCTGTGCTGCTTACATTTACATGTCAACTAAATTTAGTGTAACAGAGTGTGACTTCTCACTTCTCAAAGACTATGTATGATTAGATATCTCAACTTAGGTAACTTCTATGGTTCCCGTTACCCCTTTCACATTAATTAGTGAAGGATTAATCTCTATAATTAATCAAATTAAGTGGGTTTCCAAATAAAATTAACTTGGCACATTGTGGCTATAAATATCATGGGATTCATGTGTTTAACATGTGGTTGTGGTATTGGGTATTAGCTTTCATCTTCTCACTCATGTGCTGCTAAATATGCACATTTAAATTGTTTTTCACACGATTGCTTATTTAGATTGAACTTCCAACACATGGAAGAACATGATTAATGTTAGCACTATTTAGTGCATACATGCCCATTCAACTTTAATGGAAGCTGCACTAATCATACAATTCTCCAGTCATACGTTTTCTTTTTACTTTAAATTTTGGAATTGTTTATTGTTCATGTATGCACACACATACTGTTACATTCATTTGTTTCAATTTTTAAGTTAATATTTATCATTTATTATATATATATATATATATATATTGTAAATTTTACCAATATTACTGTAAGTTGTAAAATTAAAAAAAATTTTAAACATAAAAATGTGTGGATGAATCATAGCTATTCCCTTAAATACTAGGACCCTTTTACACGAATCCCACTGCTATGATTGCATGGCTAGTTTTAAATTTACCATGACAAATGGTAGAAGAAAAAGAAGATGAAATTCCCTACCACATTTTATTACCAGAAAACATTGTCTGAAGTCACTTTCATATAAATCCACTCGGCCGTGTATATTGACCATCTCCTAATTAATTTGTTCCATTCTCAAGAAAAGAAAAAAAAAAAAAAAGGCATGAAACTGTTGGATTAGATACTCTTGCCAATTGCTTGCAAAGCTGGATGAAACTAATCAGAGGCATAAGCAAAAAGATTTACAACTTCAAATCGTGAACCTTGATTGATTTGATCATCTTCTTTATAGAGAAGGAAAAAGAGCATGTAAATATACCCTGAAAGAATCACTTATTACAAGTCAAAGAAGGGCCACAGAAATTATTTGCAGCATAAAGATTACCACACTTTATTGAAAACAAAAAAATATGGTCCAAATTATTCTAAAAATAATATCCCTCGTGATCTTCAAATTTGACAACATTTTGTGTTAGGTCGACACCTCTATTCTCATGATCTTTGAACTAAGTAATGAATTCGTATCGTACTCGATTTTATGATCCATCAATCAATTTAATGTTACCCGTGTCATGCTATACTTCAATTTTTTTTTCTTTTTAATCTTAGATTTTTTAGCCATCAAAATTGTTAATTTATCATATTTTTGAACCAAATTTTTAAACTTTTACTGTAAAATTAATTTGCAGTTGTTAAATTTAATCAAGTTAATTAAATTTTTATAGAGTCTTAACATGATAATGTTTGGATCGTGTCGTGTTCGTGACAACACAATTTATTATAGAAAACAATTATTTTGAAGTTGTATACCAATGTTTTTGGTTACCCAGAAGATAACTTTTAGGGCCAAGTAATTTTACCAATTCCATAGAAGGCTTACCTTGAAAGTTTGGATTGATCTAAAAGCATGTTGCAGAGTTGCTTGCTTGCAATGTAATGCAATGTCGCTACTCTGTAGACATGTGAAAACAATGAACCAAATAACCCTTTTGTCTGACCCGATTTGGCAAATTTTCTGCCCAATTTTTCCCCGATCACATGCTAGCCATTTTTGAGTTGAAATCAGTTGTTAGTAGGCAGTAAATTTGGCTTTGGTCATGCCATAATCTGAGTGACAAAAGTGACATATGAATATAAACTATGAGATCTTAGTTCTAGTACCATGTTAAATTTAAGTACCAAATCTTAATTAATCATAATTGTCTCTTACTTAAATAATACATTGTTCACATTGTTATTAATTTCAGAATTTGTTCATTATCTTCCCACACCATTAATGAATTTTTCTTCCGGCCCACCATATTTTGGGCCAAACTTGGAACTTATTTACGACCCATGGTCTAAGCATTATTCTTGTCATTTATTGGGCCTGCAAATGTAGAGTTTGGGCCTCTTTGACAAACCCCATTTACACATGGTTATCATCAACATACATAATTTTGAAGTCGTTGCTGTAATGATTATTACATTTGAATTTACCAGTGTGGTGAGAGCATGTATTAAATAGGATAACAATAAAAGTATCAATGATTTGACCTTCCAAATCATGGTGGTACTGGAGATGACGAGGAGATAGAAGGTAATGGCAAGTACTTCATATACTTCCATTCTCGCTGAAAAGTACTTATGAACATAGGAGATACAACATCCAATTCCGGACCTGGCAATACAGATTTTGCTCTTAGATTCTGCAATAATTCATATTCCAAAATTATCAATGAAATCAATCTCGTGATATTTCGAAATTGACTTGTACCCAATTCACTACAACGTATACCTGAAGTTTGTTCATGCCATACTCGATGCCTAACTCCAAGATTTGTGCTCACACACCTCACATGGAAGATAACTTACCTCTTTGATCATCAATTCATTTTCTCAAGGTGATCAAGCATGATATAAATCTTTAATTTTGAATAATATTTCGATAGAATATATATTTCAATATAGTAATGTGATTAGTCAATTTTATATATAATTTTTTTTTTTGTAAGATGGAAATAAACTTATCTATTTATAAATTAATAATGTGACCTTACATACACAATTAAAGATACTGATAACATAGCCAATTAGTCAATTATTTGTTGAACTTTGGCTTAACATTCTTTCTTTCTATGCTTAGGTTTTGAATTAATGAGTTGTATTGACCAACTAAAAGTAGTGATAAATCATATAGTTTAAGCTTTAATCAACTTTTAAGCACATCACTAAGAAAATTTTCCATATAACAACCAACATGATTAGATGTGTGTGGGCCTGTAATTCCAAATACAGATTGGACTACTGCATTGGGAAAATTATTATTCCAAAAGATTTTCTGCCTTCTGAGATATCAGTTTTGCCACGAGTATGATAATATTGGAAAATTGATTAGGTTAGGTGTAGGCCAATTACATTAGCCATGTATGACTCTTAAAATGATATAGCCCCTTAAAGAGCTGTACCCCTCTCTTCTTATGCTCTTGCAACTTGCTTCCTCACATTAGTTTATGATTTACATAGAAATTATGTAAATGTTAGTATAAAGTATAACAGTTAAAGTGTTTAGTAAGTGTTGTAATTCTATTTGAATTACAATACTTCAGTGTCAAATAGATACCCTTAATTTCAGTTGCGATGATCATATTATTATGGTTTGAGAGTGATGCTCTTGCTTTCTTAGCCATAGAATTTGGGGAAAAATCATTGATTCCATCATTCAATTTGCTTCATAATATTCTGCAATCACTTGCTTTCATGAAATAAACTCAGTCGAATTAAGAACATGCTGCAAAACTGAATATGGTTTCGAAAAACAAAGAAGGGAAAATCATTCAACACAGCACACTTTCATCTCTCTTTTGTACATAAACACGACCATCAAGGAGGTTTTAGCTAGTCATGTCCATGACTTAACCCTAGAAAACAAGAACAACAATCTCAAACCAACGAGGAAAAGTACTTGAAAGTATCCGAACACAAACCCAAATAGCTATGAGGAAGCAAAAAGTTAACACATGACATGATGAATCAACCTCCATTAGTAAAACATAAGCAGTTTCGCTTCTAAGTCCCGGTTGAAGGCGGCGAAGAAGACTCGCATACAACCTCAGTCTCCACTTCCCTCCTGTGGAAGCTTCTGTGGCAGCCGCAGGCAGCACAAGTAAGTGCAGCAGGTGTTCCTTCTCCCCCACTGGCCATGAACTCTCTGCAACCATCAACGGCGTAGCCCCCGACACCGGCAGCATGATTCTTTTGGCACTCTGCATATCTCACACTCCTAGCTGTAACAGACGAAGTAGTTGAGCTCCTTATCGGTTCTTCTCGTCTCAAAACAACTTGGCGCTTCCTCATTCTGCTAGTCCCAAAAGTTTCTCCACCTCCTTCTTCTTCTCCAAACCCTCTAGAATTATCAAATTGGTTTCCCGATCCACAATCAGAAACTGGCATTAGAAAGTTTAGGACAGAAAGAAAGAGAGGGAAAGAGAGAAAGAGAGGGAAAATGTTTACTCTTTCAAGCCCTAACCCTAGACACCATATTTATAGCTTGCAAACCTATTTATAACTCACTTGATGATATCTAATAGCGGCACTAAGCATATTCTTTCTATTATTATTTTTTCAATTGCTTTTTAACCAGTAAACCCTAGAATTCCCATTATGAATTGATGGTCCAACTGTCTTAACAACCCTCATTAGTATATAACAAAAATAAATAAATAATAATCTGTATAAAACAAGGCAAATCTTTAAATGATGAGAATGCTTTTCATTTCACCCAACACAGTGATTGTTTTGAAATGGAATGACCAGCTAAGCTGCCTTTTAATCCTAACATACACACACTTCGGCCTCTAATAAACTTGTGTGTTAAAAAGGCAGCTTGTGGTGTGCTTTCATTCCATGCCAACAACACTTGTCTAACTTGACCTAATAACATGTGTTCGATAAATAAGATAGCCAAACTTTCTACGGGAAAAATCCACCATATATTCTCGATCCTATCCTTGTTTGCATGTTAGGTTAAATAAGATATGGGAAACATATCGAATTCCCCTAGCTTTGTGTTTCTATCAAATTCATAGATGTGATTTTTATGTATTTGCAATTTGGTGATATGGGCATTTTAACACACATTTTGCTTAGTGACATCTATGTGTATTCCATTAATTTGCTGTTAGTATTATTAAATGATGTAAGTCAAAGTCATCCTACTCTAATTTGTGTGTAAGTTTTTGTACATGTTAATTTGATACTACAATTTAAAATGAATGCCATAAATCAATAACCTAACAAGTGACATGACATTGTCGAATTATTTTATTGTCGCACACATAAATTAGGATGCTAAAATTTATGAATAAGTGCTTAAAAAGTTACATTAAACAAGTATTTGAACCATAAAATTATCTTTCACTTGAGATAGTAAGAGGAAGCAAGTTTAGTATCATGTACCTATCTTGCCTTGAGAGGAAAACCGAGTGTCGAGGGCGTTTTGAAAAGATGTAAGTTTGTGCATTTTAAGGATGTAAAAGTCATATTACAAAAGTATATGCAAGCTGCTCGAGCTGGAAGGCAGGCACACACATGTTCATGTGCCTTGTGTTCATCTCCTAACTTAATACAGTTTTGAAATAATGTGTCTGGTAATTGATATTAGGTCGTGATATTTCACATGTGCAAGAACAAGATATAACAACTTTATAGGGTTTACATGCCTAAATCATCACATTATATGATCAATTAAGTACATAATAACTTTATGAACTGTTACCCACCATCGATTTGATGAATACATGATGTATAATTGTTCCAATTCTGAATCAAATGGGTAAGGATTTGTATTGAAATTCAATCCAAAATATAGCTTTACCATCGATGGTTAGTTTACATGTGCTAATTATATGGCTGTAGAGTAATCTTTTTAAACCTGTCAATGTGAAAGATTCGTACATCTTAAGCCTAATGCCCCAACCTTTTTTAGGTCATTAATTTGCTGAACATTATGGTTTTATGAAATCATATTGTTAAGGAACTTTCAATCAACTATAATTTCATGATTAATTGGATAAGATTTTCTTTTGAAATAATAAACTAACACAATAAAGTATGTAAATTCTCTTTTGTCACAATTTTAATTTACTTTTTACAAGTAAAGATTTATTTTAATCACTTATGATGGTCTTGGAACCGCCAATATAAGAAGTTGGTTGATGTTGTCAAAATTAAGTTTGGAGTTTAATATTAGTGTATTATTATTTATTTTTTTACCTTAATATTAGACTTTTTAGAAACCACCCTGCTGCCTAGGACCCTCAAAACTGAGGGCTGCCTAATTTGCAGTCAAATATATTTACTTACAACAAAGTATGAATAATTATTGTACTAGCTCCAATGGCTAGCTAGAACTTTCTCTGCAATTTGCAATCTCTTTGAAATGATGTCTGGCGGCAAAAGCTATAGCCAAAAAACCCAGCATCACTTTTAACTCAAATCAACTTTTGGTCAGACAATGCTGGTATTTGATGTTGACAGTAGACTAATATATGGTATCATCGATCAAAATTTGTCAATCTTCTTACCATTTTTAGCCATGTAGCAGATATCAGTTTTCCCACTAGAGAATAGACTAGCCTTCAATTTTCTTACAGCAGAAATTGAATCATACAGTAAGAATTGCCTAATATATATCTTTATCTCTCCGATAACAATTATGGCTAAGATCATAATTTTGAGCTGGTTAATTTGGTTAGTTGTAAACTTGGTAGATGAAACTCAAAAGTGTAGTTCAAAAACTAAGCATCTCTAAATTTAGAGAATTTTTTTCTTAATTGGAATATTTGAACCGTTAATTAATGAAATTAGATTATATATGTAAAAAATTAAAAAAAATAAAATATACACCAACATTTACAAAATTAATGAAAGAAAGATCTTTTTTTTTTGTTGCGATAATCTATGTAGGTTAAAAAAGAACTATTATAGATAAGACGTGTATTTAAAAGGATAAGAATTGACAACGAATGTAATCTGATATATATTAGATATACAGTATTATCAATCAATGACACAAGAAAATATAAGTGCGCGTGTTAAATACATATTTATGAGCGGTACATGTGTCCGAGAAGAGAGAGAAAAAAATTTATTTATATTAATTATAAGAAAAAAAAGGAAAAAAATAGGAGTTTTTATTAGTAGAATTGAAGGGTTGATAGAGACTTAATAGTGTGATTGTGTTTGAGAAGATAGTGAAAGCGGAGGGCTTTTCTGCTTCTCAACAACCCAACCCCATTTGTGATGCCAAACAGTGAAAAGCTTTGTTGATTTTGGCTTTTGGTGTCAATGGAAATTAAAGGAGAATCTTAAGCTTCTCTATATAAGCCATTAACGTTTCATCTCATCTCTTTTCTTTTCTTTTCTTCCCTCAAATTTTTTTTGACAAATTCAAAATCATTACGTAAAACATGTCATTAACCAAATCAAAGATGACCAATAATTCTGATTACTGGAAATTATAACATAAATGAGGAAAGTTTGGTGTTGATTGATTGCAACTTGTCCTACACAAATCTTATCCTCCAAATCATTATCATTCACAAGAAAATTTTTTCTCACCATGGACCAATGAACAAAATATCTACTTATTCACAAGATATTTATTTTATTTTACCTTAGCATTTTGATGTATTTTTCATTTAGTTTGATTTATTTTGTTATTGGTTAAACGAATTTTGTTAATAATATTGTAATTCAAGAAGAACTTCTAAAGTATTAAAAAAGTTATTTATGTCTATCACTCCAAACTTAAATTTTGAAATTTTGCTATAAATTTCTTAAACACTTTTAAAATATTTTATGCTTTTTTGAAAATTCGGTTTACAAAAACACTTTTATTAAAAAAGCACTTGTTGAAAATCGCTTTCAAATGCAGTAAAGAAGACAGTAAAAGGAGTCACGTCTACTTGGCATCTTTTCTTGCTTTGAAATGAAACCACATCTGACAAATGCTCAAAGATTTCTTAACTGAATGTGTTGTGTAGAATTGAAGACAACACAAAAATATGGCTCTGTGTCCGCAATTAGACACATGAACCACAAATGCGCTGCTAATTGACTTGCAAGGAAGGATATTGCCCCTGGATTTCATAAGATAATCTTTACCATTTTTATTCCAAGTGTGACATCACCTTAAGTTCGTGCTTTTATGTATCACCTGTCTCTCTCTTCTCTCTCTGTTCCTCCCTTCTTCCTTTTTTGCCCCGGATATAACATCAATCACAAGTTTGAGGTTGCAGAAAATTAGTTTATATTATTACATGAAGCACAAGGAAGCTGTTCTTGCTGTGTCTAATTTATGTTTCAACTTTTCTTTTTCAATGGAATCACAAACATCAAACTGAAAATGAGTAACCCTGAAGAAAGGTCAAGATAATCTTGCATGCATACTATTCTCAACCTCAAATTCTCTTGCATATTCATCAAAACTTTTAAATAAATTGACCTTAAAAACACTGCAAAATACTAATGGACTACAGCTCTAAATGCTACATAAACTGGTAACAGTTTAGACGTGCAAAACAAGTCCAAAATGGAGAAACTTCTAAGCATCTCGTCTATTTTTGAATGAGTCACAAGACTACGTTGAACTTGAAGACGTCCCACATGACTCTGGCAGTTTGACAAGGGAAAAGATCAGAAGCGCTTTGCATTATTTTCCTGATTCTGCAGCAGCCTCGGTTGTTTTAACTTCCCTTGGGCATTGAGATACATACGGCTTAAGCTGCAAGGTTAAAGGGTGAATCTTAACAGCAATGAATGCAAAACACTTCGTCTATAAAAGCAAATACTCAATTGCTAAATTTGGCAGATGAAATCTTGTCCATGAAACAAAAGTAGCCCTTTACAAGTGAGTGGCAGCAGTGTTTGATGTGCAAATCTGTTTTTCCAGCTTATCTAATGGGGACGGACAGATAGTCATGAACATAAAGTCATTGATTGGTACACCAACTCCTAATATTTAAAACATATGAAAGCTCTGAGAAAAGGAATGCCGAAACAAAAAATAAAGATAGGCAGTCGTGACATCATGTTGGATTAGCCAGTGTTCCATAACATGACCTAAACATGAACTAATGAAAACTTTTTATATTCACCGATCATCAATAAATTTGTGAACTTGCGAAATGACTCGAATGTGAGGAAAACCTAAAGTCTCATTAGAGCTTCTTGCTTACAAACACAAACCTTAAGAAAATGAATCTATAAGGTTACAGCTCTAGACATTTTGGTAAATGCTTGCCACGCAACTTAAATATTAACCAGTGAAAAGATTTTACACTGTCTTTCACAAAGCATCAAGAACAAAGCATTGTCTATGGAAACAACATGCATCAAAGACCTCGGAAAGAACAGCAAAAATCAATCAAGTTCTGAGACACTCTCATAGCTTTGGGGGAAGAAAATTCTTCAGTTTCTTTCCTGTTAAGGAACAGGTTCTTTAGGTCCCAAACTGAAGAATGTCCTACAGCTTCTTAAAGATATAACAGTAATTTTCCCAATAATGCTAGATATTCTCACCCATGTGAAATGCAAATTTCATTACAACAAGAAAACAACTTTTTGAGAAAAAAGAAAAAGAAAGAAGGATAGGATACTAGAACCTTGAAGTCAGTCAAATCAGGGACCACATAGTTTGGCAGTTTTTCTTGCACCACAACATACCCACCTGTAATCAATTGGTACAATATAAACTACAAATTAGGTACACTGTAACCATGTCACATTGTAACCTTTCATACAACAGTTAAGACAACTATGACTCAAATTCAGTAATTCAAAATGAACCACCTTATTACAAACTCAACCTGCCTGAACTGTGAGATTTCATTAAGAAAATCCTATTTTGGCTTTTTTATTATCAATTTTCTCCTTGAAAAGAGAAAAAATTCTCAAGGCTTGTTTTCTTAATATAAATCATGATTAACCTTTTGCCATAAATCATGGCTTTGGCCATGGCAAGAAAAACATGAGTAGTTTTCTAGACAAGTTGAAGAACTATGTTAATGTAGTCAACATTTGAATCTGAAGGGATTGATCAAATGGTATAACATAAAGAATTACAAATTACACGAAAACATGATTAAGCAAAAGTTTGATCAGTATGAGAATGTAATCTTATGAACACATAAAAGATAGATCCTAACATAGTCTCCATTCTATCTAAATCTCAGTTGATGGTGAACAAATAAAGTCAAGAGAATGAACATGTATCACACTTGAATCCATGCAAAAGATTAACAAAACTAACTGGACAGACTTGACTCTTAATAAGACAGTATTATCTATGATTTGCTCCACAGTGGAAGTCACAGACATGTGGTCATTCTTGTTAAAAACTTCTCCTTATATCAATAACCGCCAGAGGGTAAAACAGAAATCATAATGTTTCCATCTTTTTTTTTTTTCCTGGGGAGAAATAGATCAGTATGTTTCTTCAAAACTCTAGAATTATCACTAATCCCCTCAATCTCTCCAATAACTAACATAAACATTTATGTGTGAACTGGGTAAATTGTAAATCAAAATGCAGAGCAATCGAACCTTTGCGAGTGTGAAAACCAGTGGGCTTGCAATTCTTTCCCTTGTAATAATCTCGTGGTGCACGTTTTGAGGAGAGAATGTCAAGGGATGATGTACGCTTTCTCCGCATTGCTCTTCCAATCCCTAATATAAGTCCCAAAGGCATTTTCTCCTCTTTTAAATAATAAATACCTGAAAGCAATACAATTCCCAATAGTGAACATGGTAATTGGCTAATTTAACCACAACAATGAAAATTCTTTCATTAGCAGCATCAACTTGCAACAATATAAATCAGTTTTACTTAAAAATAGAAATTTTACCTTTAATGCTAGTGATGAAATCACTCATTAAACATTTAAATAACACTCTTGTTCTCAAGTTCTACAAAATGTGACAATTCATATTACTCATGTTAAAAACTTCGTCTTTGAAGTGACAATTGTAAATAGATTTTCGAACCAAGCTGTCAAATCTTATTCCAAACAACCCAATTGACCAAAGACAATGAAAATCGATTCAATATTCGTTGTAAAGCTACCCATCAGACCTTTAATTAATGCTACGTTTTTGTTTCCTTTAGTTAAGCAGAAATTCAGATTCAATACGGCACTCATCACTTTATTCAACTTAAATTTCCATAATATCACAAAAATAAAACAACCGATTTCTTTTCTTTTCCTTAACCAAACAACCAAGGCACGTATAATAAGAGAAAATAAAAAATTTTGAGTCAATCCCACTACTGGGAAACCAAACCCAGCCCTGACTTACTGTAACTTAAGGTAATTACTCATATATAATCCAATTAACCAAACCGCCAAACAGAAGGAAAAAAAAGGAAACGAAATAAAAAGAAAAGAAGGCAAGACTAGTATTTAAAGTGACAAGTTTAGAACCTGAAACGAGACGAAGCGATTCCTCCTTGTCTACTTTGCGGTTTCGTATCGTTTCGTTTGGTTGGGAACGATGGAAGAATCGAAGTGCTTTTGAGAAGTGTTTCAGATGGTCCTGCGGCTGGAGCAGAAAAGGTTGATGGGTCGGGTCGGGTCGAGTCGGAAATGCAAGATCATTAGAGTAGCCCATTTCATTTGGGCACGTTCTGTTAGTCTATTAGAAGGCCCAATAGCCTCGATCAATAGTACGGCCCAACAGTTCCAGTAGTTTACTAGGGGTAACAACAATTAAGTCCCTGAACTTTTTTAAAATAATAAATAAAGAAATTATTTTATCAATTCTAACAAATTAATCCCTGCCGTTATAATCCCTTACTATAAGTCACACAATTGGAAGGTAAAATGGCCCTAATTTATCCTTATAAGTAGTTGGGAGGCCCGAGGGAGGACTCTCAGCTACTAAATTAAGAAGCGTGGAAGATAAAAACGAATTTAAGGTAGAAAAAATGGAGATAATTGTCGAATTTAAAGGCACCAGAGACAAAAATAAATTACAAATATAAAAAAATACGAATAAAAATTATTTATATATATAATAAAATATAAGAGTTAAAAAATCAAAATATAAATATATTGTAAATAATTTTAATATATTTAATAAATTTTATCAATTGAATTAATCAACCATAGTTTTGGTTGTAAGTCAATGGTTCACCCCATTCTGGACCATCCGACTGTGCTACCACGTTAATCCGGTCATTATCAACTGTAGATTCAGGTGTTATAGTACTGTACTAGCACAACGTGTTCAAACTAATGGGCTGTCCAACTACATGGAAAGAAAACTATGAATAGAATAATAACTTTTCCGTATCCTAAAATTTTTATGTTGTATTTATTTATATTGTATAAATTCTTGATTCTTATTAAAATAACCGAAAACACCCTAAAGTATTGCGTCACATCTCGCAGTAATATGGCCATTTCAATGGGGGAGGGGGAATTTCAAAAATATAGAAACTCAGGGATCCAAATGTTATTATCCGTAAATGATGAACAAGAAGATATGTAAATGTCACGGGTGCATGAATGAATGCATGCCAGCTCTCTCTTCTGCTTCTCTGCTATCTGCCAACTTCACATGCTTCCATCACTTCAACCCACGCATTTGCACTAATTGACGTCTCAAGACAAGACAAAGGAAAAACTGAATTGAAAATGCTTTTCCTTGTTTCACAAGCACTTTTCGATCTTGACTTTTCTCTGCGTTAGGTTATATTTCCTATATCCAACCCTCCATCCCACCATCATCTGATACAATAACAGGGAGCATGTATTAAATATGTACTTCTCATTTTTCAAACCCGGAAAGCAAAAGCGATCTCCTTCTGCTTTTGGGCTTTTTTTATTTTTTTTATTTTGGGGGAATTTTGGCAATTGGGTAATGGCGTTCACGAGAGACTTATGGTTTCATGTGTCTTTACAGTGTATAACGGATGATTTCTGCTGCTTCTGCTTGCATATATGCGTATATGGCCAAGGATGAACCGTGATTCAAACTCCACAGGCTGTAAAAATGAAGGGCCTAGACTAAAACTATTCTTCACATGTGCATTTAAGACCATTCTCCGCAGATTTCCAAAGCAGTTTCTACCCACACAAATTTCTCGCAGCCAGTAAAAGTTACAATAAAAGGAAGAAAGAGGATTCAAAAGTCGTCGCAAGTACTTCCTCCTGTGATAAACATTAACTAAAGTTGAAACCATTGAAGCCATTAAACCAAATACCAGCACACTGCTGCTCACACGGGACATGAAATTACTACAAATTCCACTCAGTTTCAAACTTTCAATAGTCTTGCAAAAGGTGTCATTACAATGATCACAGCTACAAATGGAAATTTACCCCAATAATTTAGCTGGGAAGTAAATTTTCTCAGCTAACTCATAGTGAATGGTAACTAATGCTGGCTCCAGCTAACTCATAGTGAATGGTAACTAATGCTGGCTCTACCTAAACTTAATTAACTTTCAATGATGCTGCGCTGGCTGCATGGTAGTTGATTGACTTCCTTTATTTTCTTTTCTTCTAGAATTGCACAGAGCTCATAAGAAAGCCAAGTCAATCTTCAGTTTCTTCATAACATCTCATAAATAATACCGTGTCGTCTCTTTTACCAATGAGCATGCTCATGCATTTGCATTTATTTCTCATAATATTCTAGCCGGAACAATCGACAAAATCATTCAATTCATATATTTAAAATATATTTTTTTTTATTTATTGTAATTTTTATCATATTTGATCAGTTTAAAAATTTAATAGATGAGACATATATAACAAAATTTTAATAGATGAACATATGAATAACATAATATACTCATCCTACTTAATTTTTTTTCTTTTTTTTTTTTTTAATGTGTATATTTTTCTACCTTCTTTGGGTCAATTTACGAAACAAAAACTATAGCATTATAAGCACAAATTTTGTTCATTTTATTTTTAATTTTTTGTTACATAATTTAAATTTTTATTCGATTTTATGTAGTATTTGAATTATTTAAGAAAATTTTAACACAAACTTGAGATGGAAAATGTGACAGAAAAAATGTAGCTGTAAAAGATACTTAAGTATTTTTCTTTTAGCTTTCTCTAGCCCTAGAAAGCATGTATGGCCAAAATCCCATTTCAGTCTCAGTTATCGAAAACATTTCCACCTGCAAACTTATAGAAAAATCGTATTGATCACATTGAAGGAAGCATCTTGCTTCACAAACAATATTACCCCAGGTGGCTATTGAAGTCGAGTTATTGCAGGCATGTAGAAGAATCCATAGTCTCCAAAGATGATTCAAGAATATTTTAGAGAATAATTCTAATTAAGGAGATGAAAATTGAATTTATTATCAATCAAAAACCCTCTGATCAGATCATATCATCACATAATATTGTGAAATTTACACTTTGTTCTAGTGCTGGGTGAGTCACAATTGCAACGTTCTGAATGATTAACAAGGCCACTACGAAATTCTATCATAACAGATGCTCTCTTTAGAAAATATATGTGTCCCCATCTAATTTTAGGTCAGTGATAAAGCAATCTTTCCCACCTTGGTCATCAAACAGCCACTTCTCAAGCAGTAATAGCTGTGGAATTTGGGCATTAGGAATATCTTGCTTTCTGTCATCTTGGTAAAAGCTAGGTTCAGGTGTGACAGATTGAGATAAATCAGAATTGGAAGAATCAAGAGACTCAAAACCAAACAATGATTCAAAAGTTTCAGATAATTCCATGCCATTGGTGTCTGCAGCTGCTGCTTTGCTTGGAGTTCCTTCACTAGAAGTAGATTCTGTCCCAGCAGTAGCATTAACGTTGTTGTTAATTGAATTCTGCGTAGCAGCTGATGAGTTTGTACAAGCAGGTTTTGGAGAATTTCTGACCCATCCTTCTAGCAATCTAGCTATGTTTTCAGTGCTTGATGCATAAATAGGAGCATGAGCTGCTGTTTTTGTGTAGGAAATGAATCCATTTGAAGGTTTCAGTCTAGATGAAATGTTTGGTTTCTCTGGGGACAAAGCTTCACATAGAGCTTGCCTAGCCGTGTGAATATCAGTCTGCAGTCTTCTCTCCCACTGACCTCTCGAGATTTGCTGTGAAGTTGTGGATAATCCATCTCTAGACTGATCTTCAGTACTTTCTTGGAGCTTCTTTAACTTCTTTTTCAAGTGGGTATTCCAATAGTTTTTGATGTCATTATCTGTCCTCTGAGGAAGGTAAGAAGCGATGGCAGCCCATCTGCAGTAGGATCACCATACACTCCATTACTAATCACTTTTTAAAAAAAGCACTTTCATGCGTTGAGACTATCGAATAAGTAAATACCTGTTTCCCAAGAGAGCTTGAAGGTGAATTATCATCTTCTCCTCATGGTCTGTAAAATTCCCACGTTTGATCCCAGGCCTCAGGTAGTTAGTCCATCTCAGCCTGCAACTCTTGCTGCATCTAAGCAATCCTGAAATATATACATGTACAAAACCAAAAGAATTAGCACAAGAACTTTAGCAAAACAAGACAATACATACGCTAATTCTTCATCAGCAAAAGATAAGATAATTGACCTGTATTGGTGGGAACAGCTCTCCAATTTCCAGGGCCATGCTCCTGAATATAAGACACTAAAATGATATCTTCTTCTGGAGTCCAAGGTCCTTTCTTCACACCAACTTTGTCACAGCAAGGTGGTCTACCCATATCCAATATCAAACCTTGGGATAATTTTTTTTTCTCTTAACTCACACACAAACAAGTCTAAAGAATTTCTTTCAAATAATCTTTCTTTCTCTTCTGCTGCTTCTTGATCTCACAAGAAATTTAACTTGGAATATTTCTTGAAAAATGCTATAGACAAGAGTCTAAGGCGAAGGTCTAGTTGGTGTGTATATATAGAAAAGAGAGAGAGCAAGGACGCTGACCTAAAATTGAATAGCCAGAGGCACAAAGAGTCAAAAAGATGACAGCAAACCCATTAAATTCAAGGGCTAGCCAAAGTCAGCTATGAAAATGCCATGCTTTCTTTCTTCTGCCTCACAAAACCGCGTGGCATTCAATGTGGGTTTGCTCTCTGGGAAGCCCTAAAATATTCTTTTAATTCTGTTGTACCAATATATCATGAATTTAACTTGTATAGGTAATAATAATTCTATTAAATAAAAAAAAAAGAAAGCAAAACAAACTGACGCTACAGTGTTGATGGTTAATTACTATACTGTCTGGCTTTTCTCAATGAAAACGTCTGTCTCCATTGAAAGAATTTACGCTTCTGCTTTCGCGATTCCTGCAACAAGAGAAGGATTAACGATGGCGAGGGAAATGAGGTGATCATAATTCATGATCATCAAACTGTTTCATCTTTCCCACGAAAATTTTCAAACTTCATGGTGATCATCATTCATCATGCATGCATAAATCTTGTATTTCTGCATGTGTGCTGCATTGCATGGATGCAACTTGTTTGAAGGATTATCGATTGAGTATCCATGAAAACACCTCCACAGTATGCGATTATTCTTGCCATTTGAGCCAAAGCACCAAAACCTACTAATCTATTAATGATTTATTGCATAAGACGATACATATCAACGTATAATTAATTGGTTTAGTGCGTACTACTTACTTTGTGATTATGTCTTTGTCATACCCCATTGGACTAAAAACATCATTAATAATTAATGACCTTGTGCATGAGACGAAACATTTACATGTATTAATTACATGGGTCTTTACATAATTTAGGATTAGTTGAATTAATTAACCTCAAGATACACTTATTTATCAAGCATTCCAACATTTAAAACATCATTTTTGATAATTCTCTCTTGATACAAAGAAAATGATGTAAGGATGATTGATTTTATTCATTTTTAATGAGAATAATATATATACTTTTTGAAATGCAAGTTAATATCGTCATTTTTTATATTAAAATTTTATATTATATTGTAATAAAATTAATACTAGCAAAATCTCAATGAACACTTGTCTTAAAATATCGATATTAAAAAATTTAAAAAATTTGCTTTAATTAAATGGGATAATTTATTAAGATTTATATAGTATGAGGGGGGAGGGGCCAAAGATTTATGATCAGTAGTAAATCTTTAGCAATGATAATAATGGAATTTGGACCCATCAATTTATCAACCATCAATAATGAAAATGATGGGTTAATGGGTTAAAGCTTGGTCTTTGCTCCTAATGCAACCAGCTAATTAATGAATCGTGGTCCCAAATTTTGATATTAATTAAAGTCTGTAAAATATTATTAATTGCATTAATATTGTTTAATAATTGTTTAAAGAAGACTTTGGTTTAAAGCAATGCTTATCAATTAAGAAATGTGTTCATTGATTAGGAGTGAATTTGACGATCGATCTCATTCATTTAAGGGCTTATTAGTGTTTGATTGCTCATAAAAAGGTTAGATAATTGTAGAGTTTTGGTCTGGAAAATTATGGTTCATCCTTTAAATATAATTAATTATATGATTTTTCTTATAATTACTTAATTCTTAGTGAGAGATTTATCAAGATTTTTTTTTATATCTGTACTTTATAAAGATTAAATCTATTATAACAAAGTTCAAATAATATTAAGAAATTTATTTTTACTACTTTTTAGAAATTTAAAATTTGCATACATCATTTTTTTACGTGTTATTAAGGGTGATAATTTTTGATACAATCGATCAAATCGACATAAATTATACATGTAATATGTAAGTTCGAGATAAAATAAAATAATATAATTATTAAATAATTATATTTTAAAAAATATTAATTATATTTAAAATAATATTGATTAGTATTTTAATAGACAGTATTATAAATATTATAAAAATATATTATAATATATATATAAATAATAAAATTATAATTTATTTAATTATTTAATAATTTAATAATTTTATTTATGATATAATTATTAAATAAATGAATTTAAATTAAGTTTTATTTAATATAACACACATACAACAAACATAAATATAATGCGAGAATTCGAATTACCGACACCATTTGTCATCAATGAAAACAAAGAAATAAAGATTTTCTTTTATGAAAGAAACAATTGAGGGAGGGACTGGCATTTCATCTAATTGAGCTGGCACGTAAGTTAAATTGACTGGGTCTCTGCCATTTTAAACTATTCTAAAATCCTTCTGGGGCAGAGAGTTTCTTCAGAACTGACCCTTATTTCATTTATTTCTTCTTCTTCCTCTTCTTCTTCTTATTAATCCATTGATATACGTCATTCATCATGTCACCCAACATTTTCATGTGGCTTTTAATGCAAACAAGCACCAAAACAAAACACACCGTTTCTTCTACTTTAATTTAGTTTTTTCTTCAATATTTTGATTAGAATTTATTAGTATTTATTGTTTAATCCATACTGCCACATTTTTGCATGAAGCATCTGGTTCATTTCTCATTCATTGAAGCAAATGTATCATCTCATTAATCGATTAGAAATCTATCAATGGATTGCCATTGAGGTGGAAGACACGAGTGTCCTACCATTTAACATCATTTACAAATTTAGTTTCAATCCAAACTATCATAATTCCTTCCTTACACCTCTGAAATGATTCCACATCTTACAGTTTTACTTTGTATATTTTACTCTTCCACTGTCCACCCCATATGCTCCCTGTGCCACCGAACGACTGAGAGAACTACCAACTCAAATCATTCATCAAAAATGAAGAAAAACAGAGCATTACAGAGTCACACAAACAGAGGAGCCAGCCAGCAAGGAAGGAAGAAAGAAAGAAATGGGTGGGTAGGAGAGGCACATGTGTCACATAATTTCCAAAAATTTTCAAAGGCTATATGGGAATGGGAATGGCCATGTGCTGCAGTACATCTCACAATCTCTTACCCATGTGTATCAATTAAATATGCTCACCTACCATAATGTTGCTTAATTTTTCTTCTTTTAAGTCCATTTTTTCCCAAAAGTTCAGACTTTATGACCAAATTTGTCACACGCGCACACACACGCAGAGACAACACTTTCAAAACAATTTATATTTTATGTTTTATGTGATGCATACTTGTTTCAAGTTCCATCTCTGTTTTCATTTTTGAACAAGGACCATATATTGTTAGCATCACAAGAAGTGTGCCATGTTATTGTGGTCCATTTTCAAGGCTAAAACTAGTAGCTACAATTTGATATGTAATTGTATTATATGTGTCACTAAAGTGACAGATTTTGTAAATCCTACAACATTGAGTTAGGATCTTATTCTCATTCTGATTCTCATGAGTCTCCTTTGAGAAGGGAAATGAATTTTGTTGTAAGATTAGTATGAATCCTTGGTTCTTTCCTGTAACACGGAGAAGGTGGCAATGAACATTCTTTATGGCCCATAACTTTGGCTTAATGCTTGTGACATGAATGAAGCCTTATTAGATTGGATTATCTACTTTCCGCCCATTATCATCAAAGTGGGCTGAGATAGTTATTGGGTTCACTTGCTAATTTCTAAGTGCATACCAAGCTGGCTCAAGTTTTGTGATTGCTTTAGATGTAGAGAATTGAATGGTTAACGCTTTCTAGGCCCATGAATGGATTGAGACAGCCTATTTGGGTTATGTTAAGACGATTGAATCAATTCAATCCCGCAATAATTGCCATGCATAAAATAGATTCTGAATGAAATAAGTGCTTTTAAGAGTAACATCTTCTTTCTCAATAAGTGCTTTTGTATTCTTCTAACTTCTCATTAATTGCCATTTCTCCAACTTCATTCATTTGCTTTACATCAAAAAACCATGATTAGACAATAGACCATAGTTTTCTCAATAATCCCATTTCAGAAACCTCTAGATTTACAACCATTCAATTCCAAATTAGTTTTCAACTAAACCCACATATTCCAAGTCAATTAAGAATAGAATTCATCACAACTTCGATTTCATCCTAGAAGATCTTGTCCATGAAGATGTAAAACATGCAATAGATTTGACCAAGGAGAAGTTGGCTACTTTTGTTTTTGTTTTCGGCTTTTCTCACATGGGTCAACATTGGTGGGTCATATCATGTCGAAAACGTGGACAACATGGATAACAACAACAACAACAAAGTTATTTAAAGGATAAATTGAAGTTTGAAGGTGGGAACTTAAAAGCCTTAAGCAATCTCTCAGTTTTAATTTCTTCTTCCACGTAGCCATTGCCATTTCATACCTTCAATTGACTAATAACATTTTTCTTTATTCTACGCGTGGTGCCGACACGGTTTTAAATCCGGCTGTAGTTCTACGTTGAATTTGATTGCCTAGAAATCCACGTAATGTTTGTTGATGCAAATCAAATCAATATCTCTGTTTGCTTCCATTGAAGTTTCTTTTTCTTATAATAATTTTGACAAATATTGGAGTTACCAATAAGACCATAAGTCGTTTTCCTCAAGAGTCTATGAACAATTTTCTTCTCTTCTCAATTCCTCTTGAATTTTCCCAACTGTTTTCTTTTTGGTAATTGAGTTGCCGCCCTTTTTGCAAATGGGGTTGTTGTCAAGACACATGTTCCCCACAATTCTTATTTGGAAACATTCAATACTTGATGCATGAACGTTTTATCTTATTCATTTTCATTACTTTACTTGATCAATGTCATGAATACCAGGTGGCCCTCCTGGTCAATCTGCCTGAAAATGACAATTCTTCTAGATCTAATTCAGCAGGAAGCAAAAGCCAGCAAATCTGAACATCGAGTCAAACTTACAATCAAGTCTTCCGTTGTAACCTATTCCATAGATTTTATATAGTTTCTTCTACATTAAGCTAACAATCTTAGAAGCCATATGAAATGTTCAAATGTTAAAAAGTGCTTCTTTCCATTTGTGGGTAGACAGCATCTTATTAGCTTACATCTTGTCGCCGTTGAATCACGAACTTGTACATAGTACCAACTGGGTATATTTTCCAGTCTACTATCCTTACTTCCGGTGGCCGACCGGAGGGATCGGTCTATAGTAACTTAGTACATGCGTATAACAATGCTAGCAATGCGTAGTTTATATACTTGATTAGAAGTAATTTTGAGTTTTAAACTTTAGGTAGCGTTTTGAGGTCGAATTTCGCTAAGAAAAAGCGTGTGAAAGATCATCTGCATTCTGCAATTTGTGATGCATGCACATTGTGTGCTGGTTTGTGGGTGAAATGTGTGAGTTTGTATGTGAGAAGAAAAAAAGAAAGAAAGAAATAGGGAGGTGCAAAAAGGAAGGTAGAAAAATGGTGGTTGAAAACTTCATCTTTCTTTTTTCCATCTCTAGACTTGTTGGGTTGGTTCCGAGACAGGTGAAATTGGAATAGCAAGCAAAATTTTGCTTCTAATAAAGCAATGCTGTAATATTGCCACTAATAGCCACTATCCATGCCCTAATGTTAAGAGGTGTAATAATAATTGATGTCAACACTTAATTATTTAACTAGTATTATTGTCATGCTTTACATTTAATAGAATAGAAGCTAATCTTGGATTTATAAGGGATAGCTTGTGATACTACCTAATATGTTAGTTTTTTACATTAATAATAAGTGTTTAGTACAAAACAAGCGATATCAGAACTGACTTAATTTTTTCTTTTGCATTTAAATCCCAACTACATACACCTTACTCTCTAATAAAAAATTGTCACAAAAAATATGAGTCATCTTAAAATTGTAAGTATGAACAATGCAGAATGTGAATTCACGATGAATGAATTTAATTACGATGAAAATTTTACATAATTGAATAGATAAAAATATAATATTTTATGATGAATGAACTTAATTTTAATGAAAGTTTTACGTTATTGGATAAATAAAAATATTATATTTTTTGTTAAATAAAATATAATTAATTTTAATTTTATAAAATATAATAAAAAATATCATCTAATAAACTAATCTTTTAAGTTATCGAGCGCCTGACATTATGCTACCATGTTCAGTTGTATCCTACAACTTTTTAATACTTCAATTGCATTGAATAATTATTATCTGGTTTTTCTCAAATCAAACGGAGCTTCAATAATGCGAAGAAATTTAAGCCTATGGTACTAAGGTGAAGTGGGTTTAGGCATGCAAATTGCCATTTTATATTGATCAAAGTGGCCTGTTAGAAGGTTTTCACCAAATTAGAATTAGAATTAGAATTATAGTGCCTGTCAAAATACACTTTTTCATTATTTCTTTTCCAAGAAAAGACAAAATATACAAGCACAAGGCACTAAAAGTTTTATACATAAAGTAATATCTTTTATTACTAAAATGCGTATTCTTTTAAACCTCTTGTATCAATAAAACTGTATATATAAAACACTTTTGTATCATTATTCTATATGATTTATACACAAACTTTCATTCATTTAATTGATACATGGAAGTTATTTCACTATTCTCCTTTAGGCATAACCCAATTAATAATTTCCTTACTTCGATAGGTAATTTCCACCCACCTTTTTTCCACGGAGGAAAATTCCAGTTCTCGGAAAGTTGAAAATTCTGTCCAACCAATAATTAGAATAAACAAAATGAAAATTGAAAACGTAAACTTTCAATATAACCCAAATATGAAATACTTTTTCTCATGAAATCAAGTCTCTGAATACGAAATAGAGGACAAAACAGAGACCCTTCAACTGAATCAAAATCTTGTTTCCGTCTGTCTATGAGATAACGGTCCTCAGAATTCCAGGGATCTAAGCAACCCAAGATTAGCTCAGAATTCAGTAGCTGACATGTTCTTTTCTCTCCTTTATTTTAGCTTAACAATCCCTTCTCTGTCTTCCTAATTAGGTCAGACTTCAACTTCTTTGAGGATTATTCGATGGGAGTCTTTGAGTTTTGGAATGTTTTTGGGGGTTTCAACAGGTGAAAAGTCCATTCTTGCATGGAAAATTCAACGTGGGAATGAGTGTTTCATGAATTTGCTGTTCTTCTTTTGCTCTGTTTTATTGCTTCAGAATGAATAAACTCTTATGGGTTATATTGGTGTCTTCTCTGAGGAAGTTTTTGATGAAGTAAGCATTTGGGTTTGTTGAATATGGGTTCTGTTAATGGAGTTCTGTATGAGAAACTGGTTTTCTTTTGTGGCTCTTTCTGGGTTTGTGTCACTGCTCTGTTTCTTGGTCTGTTTGGTCGCATCAACAGGTTCTTAATCAGGTAACCGCAGCTTGAATTCGATGTTTTCCTTTATGTTTCATTGATTGAGTTTTGAGTGATTGAACTGAAAATTCTGGTTTCAATTCTCTTGCAGAGTTCAGGGACATGAACATGAGAGTTTTCAAAAGAAAAATCCAAATTGCTTGGCAGTTGCTAGTCCAGTGAAGGAAGAAGCTGAATTTGATGAGCCAAAACATGATGATTCTATTGAGTTTAATGATACAGAGAATGAGGAAGAGGAAACTTCAAAGTTCTTTTTCAAGTTTCAGACTTACGAAGAATTCAGTAAAAGCAACAAGGGAAATTGGGATTTAGCCCCATCTACCAGCACTAGCAAGTATGAGTTCAAGCCCGATAAATACTTGAGTGGCTTCATTGAGGAGCCAAAAGATTTGAGCTTTACCGTGAAAGAGTTTTACACTGGTTCAAAAAATGATTCCTCTGCCAGTCAAATGATTACCAACGAAGAGTTTTTATGGGAAAACGATTTCAAGCCAGAAAATTATGGGGAAGGAACTGTTCATGAAGAACAACGAGAGAATTCTATAGAAAATGAAAGCGAAGAAGACGTAGCAGAGAAAACAGTCTTCTCAGAGGACTGTAAACAAACAGTTGGTGAGGGGAAGAAAGAGCAAAATTGTGACGATGTTTTAGGAGTTATGCAGTTTGTTTCGGAAAAGGACTTGGTAGCTTTGGATTCTGACTCGAATTCGATTGCTTCAAGCAATGAGTTCTCGTTTATGAGTCATTTTATTGCTTCAATCAGTGATGGGTTTCTTTCAGATAGAGATTTTGAAGAAGATTTGCAGGATTTTGAGAACGAGGATGATGACTTTGAAGACGAAGACAATAATATAATGGAAGAGCTTGAGAAACTAGAAGAATCCCATGTTAATGTTTCAACAACTCAAGCCACAGAAATGTTGTCCGAGAATGATTGTCATGATAACAAGAAAGTTTCCAAGACTGAAGAATTTGTTGGCAACGATTCTAAGAAGTCCAATGTGCAGAACTCATCCGCTTCTTTGGATTCTGAGGAAACAAATGGATTGGAAACTTTGTGGGAGCATCAAGATCTGATTGAGCAGCTGAAAATGGAGCTTAAAAAGGTCAAGGCCATAGGTCTACCCACAATCCTAGAAGAATCCGAGTCTCCGAAAATAATGGAAGACTTGAAGCCTTGGAAGATTGATGAGAAATTCCAGCATGAAGACAGAATGGGTGAGCTTCACAAATTTTACAGGAGTTACAGAGAAAGAATGCGGAAATTCGACATCTTGAATTACCAGAAGATGTATGCAATAGGTGAGTTACAAACTTCACCCGTTGCAAAAAATCTTAATTTCTGCAACAGTATTGTTCATATGTTTTCTGTTTCTGCATATTTTTCTTTTCAAAGTTCAGATGTGTTGATAAACTCTGTCCATTATTAGCCAATGCATCCAATAAATTGTCATGAATAACACAACCTACCTTCCATTTGTCTTCTAAAAGTTACAGACTTCCCTTGTTGCAAAAGATATTAATTTCTTCAACAGTATTTGTTCATATGCTTTCTGTTTCTGAATATTTTCTCCTCAAGGTTCAGATGTGTTGATAAACTCTGTTCATTGTTAGCCAATGCATGAATAACACAACCTACCTTCTACAGTTAGGGTAATAATTCAATTAGCTTGGTTCAGAAGTCCAAGATTTAGAGTAATAATTAAACATAGTAGGCAAAAAAGTGCACTTGTATCACACCACATTTATTTAAGGGTGCTTTTGGCATTGAAGGACTACAACTTTTAATCTATAGCTCAGAGGAAAAGGACCACTAACCTTTAACTTATAGCTTTGGGGAATGGACCATCAACTTTTAATCTATACCTGTTAGGGAATGGACAGTTAACTAGTAATTAAAAGTGGGTGTTTACTGTTTAGCAAACACTTTAGCGGCAATGTTTTCAAATTAAGTAGAAGCAGAAAAGGTTACCAGCTCCAAAACACCAAAAAGATGTGCAGGAACCATAGAAAATATAGCAGCAATTCTAGTGTTATGAGTGCCATCTGATGTGCATGCTTTTTGTTGTTAAGTTGTTTGTCAGTAATTTTTTTCCTGAAAGATAAGCAACATAATAAGGAAAATGCTCGTAGATATAACCCATTTTCCCTTAATCCCTCGGTCCAAAATTTGGTTGATTGAAGGTTCATTTCCATGCTGATCGTCATCTTACCAACTTTTAACTTTCGGCATGCCTTTACCTAAATCCTGCACTCACTTTTAATGCTTTGGCAAAATTTTTTTTTTCATGGCAAACTTCTTTTAGTGTTAGAAAACAAGTTGAAAAAAGCTGTGTGCATGATTTCATCAGAGGGAACTGACTTTTTGCACATACTTTTTGATATTATTTTGTTTGATTGAAGTACTCAATCAATCTCTTATGTGTTTCATGTTCAATCTACAGGATTTCTCCAGTCAAAGGACCCACTTCAATCAATTTCTTTGCTCAAGTCTTCACCTCCGGGAATGACATCTCTTCTGCCACATAATATCCTACCAGGCAAGCGAAAAAAGTATGAAGTTGACCCAATGAAGAAGTTCATCAGAGAGTTGCACAGTGATCTGGAAGTTGTCTATGTTGGACAATTGTGCCTTTCCTGGGAAATTCTTCACTGGCAATACGAAAAAGCCTTGGAGATATGGGAATCTGACCCTTATGGCATACGCCGATACAATGAAGTTGCTGGAGAATTTCAACAATTTCAAGTTCTCATGCAAAGATTCATCGAAAATGAACCTTTTGAAGGTCCAAGAGTTCAGAATTACATAAAGAATCGTTGTGTTCTCCGTAATCTTCTTCAGGTTCCAGTCATAAGAGGTATAAAACTATAAAAATATTGCACATTTCTTGATTTGGCAGCAAAAGTTTTAACTAATAGAAAGCTCGTTTCTATTGCAGAGGACAGTAAAAAGGATAAGAAAGCAAGAATGAAAGGGAGAGATGAGTATGCAATCACAAGTGATATGCTAGTAGAGATCATGGAAGAATCAATAAGAATTTTCTGGCGATTTGTTCGTGCTGATAGAGATGCTCGCAACGTGATCCAAAGAACTCGAAATGGAACCCAGGTTGAACCTCAATATGCTTTAGACTTGGAGCTTCTAGCAGAAGTTAGAACATGTCTTCAAAAGGTGCATAACTCAAGTCCTTAAACATTCTTACACTTTCATTTACCAAGTTTGTATCATGTAACAGATGCTATCCTGCCGTGTAGTGCTACTGTATTATTCTTTTCAACTAAACTATGCGAAATGCTGCAATGCAGAAGGAAAAGAAGCTGAAAGACATATTGAGGAGTGGGAACTGCGTACTGAGGAAACTTCAGAAACATCAAGACAATGAAGATCAAGTTCTGTACTTCTTCTCTCAAGTTGACATGAAATTGGTAGCAAGAGTACTGAATATGTCGAAATTAACAGCAGATCAGCTGCTATGGTGTCGAAATAAATTGGACAAAATTAATTTTGTTAGCCGAAAAATACATGTAGAACCATCATTTTTGCTATTTCCTTGTTAATAATAATATATCTATGTACATTATATAGCTTTGTTATTTAGGAATTTTTTGGATTTCATGTGTTTGATTTTTGTTTATAAAAATTTGAGAAAAAATAACGAAAAAAGAAAAATATAATTATCACGAATGGGATTCGAACCCACGCCCTCTAGCAACAGCACCCGAGGACCAACCCGGCCATCCCGACTACCATCACGGTCATCTAAAATTTTTTTAAAAATCTTATTTATGGACAAATAACGAACAGTGACTGCCGCACTCCGGAAGCTCCCCAAACCCACTCGCACTGAAAACGGTTTCTTCTTCTTCTTCCACAGCTTTGTGCTCTCACTTATACCTTCATAACCAGAAACCCAATTAAGGAGAGAGAAAAAAGCTTAAAGCAGAAAAGGAAGGGGAAAAAATGGTGCAGCGACGGCATGTCGTAAACGACACAGCTATGCCACCAAATCAAACCAGCGTCGGGTCGTTAAAACCCCTGGTAATGTTTCTCAGAAGCCTTTCTGATTTTTTTAATTTTTATTTTAATTTGGGTTATGTGTTTGATTAAGTACTGAAAGTGTTTGTTTTATGTGCTTTGAAGGTGGGATATTGGTATACCAGACGACCAAGAAGAGAGCAAGCGGACCCAAGTGTCCTGTTACTGGAAAGAGAATTCAAGCAGTATGTTTTTTTTTTGATGTCTTCTTTTTAATTTTTGATGTTACTTTGTATGCCTTGAATCTGAAAGTTATGATTTTTTTTTTTTTTTGGGATCAATGTTAGTTTCTATGATTGTAAAATGCTGATGATTTGCTGGATTTAAATTTTACTAAAGGTTCTAGTGATAGTCTACGATTTTGATTCCGTTTAGTTGATACAAAGCAGTATGCACATTTTGATATTATTGTTTTCAGAAATTGATTTGCCTATTGGGCACCTAGTGAAGATTATCAAGCATTGGTTATTTGGAGGATGAATTTGTATTAAACATAATCTCTATTCTGAAGTTTTATAGTTTGGCAACTATTTCGGGATGACTTGGTGCTGTGAAAAGTTTCCTACTATAGATATATAGGAGTCTGTAGTTTAAGCATGTCTCTAATCGGCTGTTACTTTGTGAAGTGTCTTTCAAGGTAATTTCTGCTGTTTAAGAAGCTGATATGTGTATTAGTTATTGTGGTGAACATTCTAAGCTTATGATTGATGGGACACTTCTCAGAAACAAAATTTGGCAAGAAACAAGAAGTGTTTGGAGATTGAGGTTTTGGTGTGAGAGATTTCAGAGGTTTTTGCATGTGTATGTACATTGGCATCTCCAACATTTGGTGTTTTCTGGAGAATAATTTATGCTCTCCATTTTCGAACTTTGACATGTTTCATTATAGCTTTCATTCTATATAAAATCTTGTTATAGCCATGTTAATTCTTCAAATTAAAATTTTGAACTTGTTGAAACTTAGATTGAAGACCACAGTTGTAAATTGCTGCACATTTTACGGTGACTGCTAAAATATCTGACTTGTGCAATTGGAATCGATTTATTGGAAATCAAACAGCTATAATTTGCCATCCATAGAAAATTTCAGTTACATATTTGTGAGGACATTTAATTACTTATTATTTCGCATGACTGCTAATAACCTGCACCTGAATATGCTTTTTTGCGCTGTCCATAAAACATTTCTTTTAAGTTGATGTTGTGATACTGTTATCCCACTTTTCTGGTAGTTGTTTAGCGGTTCTTCATTTTTTTGCCATGTGTACCATGTCTACCATTAGCAGGGTGGTCCCAAGTATGTTAAGAGTGGAAGAAGTTGGTTTAAATTCTTCATATACTTTTGATTAAGCATGGATATTGAATGCCTGGTATGATATTATTTTGCAGATTCCTCACTTGAGACCTTCTGAGTACAAGAGATCTAGATTGTTGAGGAACCGTGGGACTATAAATTGTGCTTATGGTTGTGTATTGTCTGGCAGGGCTGTTAGGGAGAGGTACTGCTATGAATACTTAATCAGCATTTGTTGTTTCCTATTTATTGGTGAAAAAGTGATGAGGCAAACTTGATGGATTTCTTTGTTGTTGAATGTTTTATAGGATAATTCAAGCATTCTTGGTGGAAGAACAAAAGATTGTGAAGAAGGTTTTGAAGATCCAGAAAACAAAGGAAAGACAAGCCTCAAAGAGCTAGAATACTAGTGAACAAAAGAAAAACTTATTTGAGTTATAAAATGTGTGTAAGAGAAATTTTGATGTGATTATGATGATGATGATATTTGTCATTGAATGTTAAATGTTTTATTCTTTTTAGTTTGTCATTTGAATACTTGGGTACTTAAATACGTTTTAAAGAGGAATCGATGAGATTGGCGTTGTCTTCCTATATCATTTACTCGGCATGGTTTCTTTATTTCTATGCTTGGAATCAGAAATGGGCAACGGCAGATGTTGTTCTTCAAAGATTTTCAAAATCCTTAATCCTTGTGCAATGTGGCTAATGGAAACATGAACAAAAATATGAAGAATGTTAAGGTATGATCTCCATTTCTTATTAGAGTGGACTTGCACCTCCGACCTTCATGAGCTCTTAATGGGAGAGACTATGACATCCTTCATCTGCAATGAATAAACTTTTGGGTGTAATACTCCTAGGTAATATGCAATTACGAGGAAGTGAGGATCTTAGTTAATACAATGATGTGAAATTCAACATTATCTTGCGACTCGGCATGGTTTCAGTGTTATGTCACCAAGCTTATTTCCGCCTCAGATTGAAACTAGGCTGCCGCTGCTCCATGAGAAGCTCATGTTTTTGTGTTGAACTCAAGCTTTCATCAGAAATAGATTTCATTTATATTTGCAAGATTCATGGTAGAAATTTGATTCCTCTGCAAAACGTAAAGGCATTAGTCGTGAAGGTAATGAAGAAGAGCAATAGACTGACAAAACTACAATTTTATTCTAACGCTACAATTTTAAGGCATAGAGTCTGAAACTATATTAAAGGCATAATTTCATTTGATCCCCTAGATCAAGCTTATTTCCTCCTCTGACCGAAACTGGGCTGCTCGTATAAATTTCGGCGGATAATTCTCTAGCATCAGTGTGAAAAGGAAGATCTTTAGTTACTTTGGAACCGAGATTGTAGGAGTACAATTTTTGACTCCTGTCTTCCACGATAACCTCATCATTTTTCCAAAATGCTAATGGCTTTTCAATTCTCAGATTGGTTTCAATCGAGCAAACAGTTTTTTCCAAGTTCCACCGACACCAAATTCATCCATAATCCATATCTCCATGGGATATTCAGCTGCATAAGTATTACGCCAAAAGGGATATTCATCTGCATAACTAACACGCCAATCGAAGGGATGCCAAACCAATGGAAGAGATTCATTCAACTCCATGAGACTCCAAAATCCTCTACCAGTATTAGGGGAAGAATTTGGCACTAGAGCCTTTCTGAAGACCTCATCACTCATGTCAAATGAAAGGATGAACTCATCCACATCATCAAAATTCCATGTCATCCAATAACAATCTCCACTTAAGTATAGACATTCATCACTTTAAAGAAAACAAAGCCCAACCCCAAAAGGGTCTATACTGTAGATTTCTCTCCAGGAATCTGTACTCAAAGTGTACACCTCGGCCTTGTTACGATAAGGAACATGGCCAGGACCACCCATTAAAGACAGGATCTGGACGACCTTGTAATCATTGGATTTGGGATCATAACCAAAGCCAAAACTACGTAGCAGACAGACCACTGCACCTGAATCTACCCAAGTACGATGGTAACTGGATGCAGGAAGTTATCTGAATTCCCTGATAGCTGGGTTAGCTAAAATGACTCTTATCATTACACCAACTGAGAAGTATAATGCCATGGCAATGACCAAAGATTGAAAAAAAGGGGACTTCCATCATATAAAGGAATTTCCACTGTCTTCTCAACAACAGAAGCATGATTCTCGCCAGATGATGTTTCTGTCTTGTGATCAAAAGAGAGGAAGGACAAGACAGTTTTATCCGTTGGGAGCATGCTCTTCAGAAGAACAAAACTGTTCTTGTAGTATATCTGGTTGCAGAGTTGCTTGACTACAAATTCGGAGCTTGCAATGTGAGAATACCATGACTTCTGTACGCACTTGAATCGCATCAGTGAGTCCACAGGGAGCAATGCAAGTATCTTGAACACCAAATCTTCGGGTAGATCACCTTGCCATTAGTTTCTGCTCTTTCTTCTGAAATATCTTCTTTAAGGATATTATGATTGAATGATGTATATTTTTCTCCACGCAAAATCTTGCCAATATACACACCATTTGTAGTAGAATTAACTTTGAAAATGCAGTTAATGAAGTAAAATACATAAAGCAATGGCACAAAGCAAGTAGAAAAATTGACTTATAAATTCTTCACAAGTTTGAACATATAAGAAACACTTGCATTCAATATTTCCCCACATCCAAAATCCCTTCATTTCTCAAATTATAGCATCAAAACTGCAGAAATTCAAGCATCCGATAACAATAAACAAAATCCTAATTCAAAAGAGTTAAAGCTAATATATTTAAATATAAAATTACCTGAAAAATCAAAGCTTGGTGGATCTTATTGAGAGCAAGATAATTTTGCGGGTTTAGACTTCAGAGAGACTAGCGAGTAAGACTGAGAAAGCCTGAGAAAGACCAGCGAGGGAAAACTTTCAAGGGAAGTATAAAAACGAAGGCGCCTTTTTCAATTAGAGAATTAATAAAATATACCAAATAAGAAACATTTAATCTTAAACAATATATTAAACAAAAAAACATTAAATGTTACTATCATCAAATATATTAAATAAAATAGGATAGTTCATGATCATAGCATCAAAAATCCACACAAGTTCATGAACACAGCAGGTAGAATAGTGGCAACTAGAAAACAAGAAATTAACTTGTAAATTCTTCACAAGCTTGAACAAATAAGAAATGTTTGCATTCAACATTTCCCCACATCCAAAATCTCCTCATATCTCAACATCAAACGATCATAGCATCAAAAATCCCCAGAAGTTCAAGAATTGAATAATAATTTAAACCAAACCCTAATTCCAAACATTTAAAAGTTACTATCTTTAGATAGAAATTAGCTGAAAAATCAGACCTTGTTTGATCTTTTAGTAAAGGGAGACGAATAAGATAAAACCCATAAATTGGAACCAAAATTGAGTTGTAATTCAGTTGCTTTTGAGGTTTCAGACTTCAGAGATCGACAAGGGAGTGAAGCAGAGAGAGACGAAAGGGTAGTTTTGTAATTCTGATTACCTCGACGACATTTTCTGTAATAACTTACTGTCTTAGCTATATTGATAATCAAGAAATGAAATATATGGCTTGACAATTACACACCCTAGAGAAAAGCTATTACATCAAGTACAACACTGTTGTGGAACATTAAACGATTGCTTTGTGCGTGCTGTTGTCTATTGTCTCAATTATAAACACAAAGGCATTCTTAATTATAAACACTTAAAGGCATTGAAAAACAATGTAATTAGGAAGATCAACAGATTGGAAAATAATCTACGATTGTTAGTTATTTTAGTAGCAAGAAAGATCAACTCAATACTCAGCCCGACTGTATTAGAATCTCTATTAGAAAGCATAGTACAATCACATGTACCAAGCCTACTGCCTATTTCCTAAAAAAATCTTGACGGATATTTACCCTATCAAAAGCAGAGACTACTTCAATTTCAAGTTTAGAATTAGATACACTATGCTGAATATGAAATTAGTATCCATGCAATTATTAAGAATAGTGATAAGGTTACGATTCTCACCAAGTGAGCCATCTAAAAATGATGGGTTGGTCGCCCATCCACATTATAGTCTGGAAATAGTACATGAACTCTATTAAGTTCTACTATTTTGCTGCACCACCATATAAAACCAGATAACATATTAGCTACTTTAATGCACTGCACATTCTCTACTCGTGAAAGGCTTCAACTTTAAGGTCATGCTTAAATCTCTTCAGTGTTAAAGTCATGCTATAATACATGAACTAATATTACTTTTTACAAGTATTAAGTTAAAACTCTCCGACCATATAAAATGAGGTAAATTTTTGACTACTTTGATGTACATACATTATTAAATTCTTGCCACGTATATATCTTAAACAATTATAAAAATTGAACACACTTATAACATATATATAGTGAAGAGGAGGCAGTACACCGAAAGCACCCAAGACTTCTTTTAGAAGCAAAGAAATAAAGGGGTGGATTATGAAGTAGCAGCAGCAGCAGGGAGAAACAAGCAACTGGGAAAAAAAACGTAACTTAACAGAAGTAGTTGAAGTATAGGAAAACTGTACAATAGTTTGCAAACATAACCAGATATATTTCTGAATTCTGATAATACTTCCCAAGTAATCATCCGTGCTAGAAGGCAGCTACTTCTTCACTTCTGTATGCTAATTACATTTTTTAAGTATAGCAATTGTTTGGGGAATATGTAGTGGACATTTCACTAGGACAGGGTAGTGAATCCCATGGCAAATTAGGCTTCCAAGCATCTGGCAAATTCTGTGGCAAACTGAAAGGAAATCCGATGGATCTGATTGTTCCCCAGTAGTTATTATCTTGATTTGCTTTCGGGTTTTTCCTTGAAACATCTGTCTCATATTCTTTCACTGTCATGTTAGCTTGAATTTCATGGGGCAAACTGGTTGAAAATCCCTTTTGTTGCTGCTGTGTTCCCTCAAAGTCTTCAAATAAGGCAGGGTTCAGAATAGATTCACTTGTGCATTTTCCAGGTCCTGAGATTTCCGGTGGTGCCGAAAACATGAAGTTGTTGGGCTGTTCTACTCCATTGGAATGAGAAAGTAGAGATGGTTTGTAGAAGTTGGGATTTAGAGCTTTATACGAAGGAATGTCAAAAGCGGAAAAACTAGCAGAAGAAGTCTGCTGTAAGTCATTGTTTCCACATAACTGGATGACTGAACCAATTTCAGTAGTGCAAGAAACATTTTCTGAACTGAAAGGAGTACAGTTTGCACCTTGGCTAAGTATTTCAGAAGCTGCAGTTTCAGGAAACGAGGAAACCCAAGAATGAGACACAGCTCTCTGCGCCATGGAATTTGTTTTCTTGAATATCCTACAAATTGCCCATGCATCCTGTGTAGAAATAAAAAAATCTGTGATGTTAGTAAATTATAACCCGAAAAGCAAATAGACAGACATATACTGCTAGGTATCTTACATTTGGAGGGATGTGTTTATCCAAGATTTTCTTCTGTGGTGCTGAATCTGAAAGAGAAGGAAGGCGAAATTCGTGCATCATCCAGTCAGTTTTTATCCCTTTAGCAGCTCTACCTCTGTAAAAAACTAGAGATTTCTTCAAGCCAATACATTTGGTTCCATCAGAGGAGTAAATTGGCCTGTCAGTTCCAGTTGCCTTCCAAAATCCAGCTCCTGTTACTCGATTTGGCCTCGCACTGTTTCTGTATTTGCGGTCTCTTGGGCAGTAGAAGTACCACTCTTTTTCTCCTGTAGTAGCTAGCTCTACTTGCACAGAAATGATCAAAAAGGTTGCTTTCAGCTAAACACGAGAAAAATTGAAATAAATTTGATGGTCATGCAGCAAAACATAAAAATTATCTTACTTGGAAGATCCCAGGGATCGTATTTATAAATATCAACTTGCTTAATGAGCTCAATGGGCAGAGATCGCCGTTGAATCTTTCTCTTCAGGTAAAATCCAACAAGTTCTTCATCCGTTGGATGGAATCGGAAACCAGGCAACATAACTTCATCAATCTTGTCAACATCATTCTTCTCATCCATAATTTTTACCTTTTCCTGAACCTGTATGGTATACGAACTGAGCTTGGAGATAAGCACTTCTGGGAAAAAGTTGTCAGGAAGTAATATCCTTGAATAACAACCCAAGAGAGAAATAGTTCAAAGTACCAATTCTCTTAAATCAAAGCCATTATATGCTTCCTGAGAAGGGGTTAGCATCCGAAGCTTCGGCCGCGATTTCAGGATGAATATAATAGAGATTGTGTTTCTTGCAATATCAAGAGAGCACAGTGAGAGTAAGAAGTTTATAATTCAGCTAAGCTGATTTGTTTCTTGGAGAACAGCTACCAAGAAATGGAGAGTTTTTAATGGAGATTTCTTCAATTTCTGAACCCCTTATGGAGAGAAGTTTAAATCCCATTTAAAGGTCTCAACAGGGCTACACAATCAGCTGTCTGTTGGGATTTTAAAATCCAAATTGTTTTCACACTTTCTCGTGGAAACCTCGCCCTTTTATGTTCAAAAAAATCAAAGACAAAATGACAAAGCAAAGTTCCATGTCATAGTTTTTTATTACCCACCTTTTAAAATATTTTCTGATGGAATTGTTTTTACATCTTTTGTTTTATATAATCTTGCTGGACCAACTTTCAATACAGAAGGGATGAAATTTATATTCAATCAAAGAGATTCTCTGCTAATTCCTCATAGACTCCTATTGTGATAAACAACAATATTGGTATATCCTTGGATAAATAAAAAATGCCCCCTTCTTAACAGTTTCTGTTCTTATTCTCATTGTCACATGCGATCATGTGACCTCAGGATATATATTTTGGATTTATAGAATTTTTTTCATGAATTATTAACTTCAACAATATAACAAATGGGTTCCTTAAAAGGGTCCTTTTAAAGGACACCATCTGAATCTCTTTTCCGGTGCAGCAAAATCCTCCCACCAAGGAGGCTGTGTGAAATTACACAATAATCCTTTTGTTTCCTTATATTAAATCTCCAAAGGATAATGTAACAACTCTAAAATGGCCCCAAAATGCTATAAGTTGCATATCATAGGCAAGAAGTGTTGATTTGTATCATTATATTGACACTTAAATACAATCTTCTTGCCTTAATGTGATCTATCATAAACATTTGTACACCCTCTGTGGGTAGACGTGCGTGCGTGCGTGTGTGTGTGTGTATATATATATATATATATATATATATATACACACATATATATATATATATATATATATGCATATGGTAGTGTTGGTGAGTAGTAATAAGAAAGAAAAATAAAAATTAGGGGGTTAGATTTTCTTTTTCTTAATATATTTTGCCATTCATCTGGAAAGCACGTAAGACTAATGAGTTAAGCAAGTATACCAGTTGATGATCAAGGCATGTTAGGCAAACAGTCAGTTGTGGGCTAACTGTGCTTTAAAAAATTTGCACACAGTGAAAATTGGACAGTTCACCAAATTGTAAGAAATGAGCAGCTCAACTACTTAGGGTTTTTCCATTGACCATTGATGCCATTTCATCAGATATCATGAATCATAATTGTTTACAATATATCTGCAAAATATGGTAGTAAATGAGGCAATACACATAAATTTTCTATGCCAAAAACATTGAGTAAAGTTGTTCATTTGCTTGAGTTCGCTCACCATGTCTGCTGAATGCATAGCATTAAGCAATGAAAATTTAATAAATGGACAAAAATCTTCTAGTCAAATGACCAAATGGGTTGTTCAAAATGAAGTGAAATTCCCAAAAATTTTTGCCCTTCGTTTGAAATCCTTCTTGTCTGTTTTTTTGACCTAAACATGTGTGCCAACAAATCCTAAGTGGTCAATTTCTTCAGACCGAAGCTTCCTATTTCTCTTTCTGTGTGAACATTAACCTCTCTCCTAAGCTTAGAACCATGTTCCCAATGTACAAAAATCCACATGAAAGTTACTGGAAAACTAGTACCAAATACCAGTCTTTCTACATAGTTTTAAACTCAACAAGTGGCAACTCTAATTTAAAATATGTTATTCTTAAGCTATCCCAAATTCTGAATTGAATTAATTTATAAAGCTCTGAATTCTGTGTAAATTGCTTGACACATTCAATATTTCTACATTCCATATTAGATAAATAATTTTATAATTGGAGGTGTAAAAGATTAAGTCTTGTGTTTTTTGTTCACTAGTTTGTCTTGTGCTAAAATCCACAATAAAGAATTACAACACTGATTTGAAAAACATTAGCCAGTGGACTTCATGGAAAATGGTACGTACATTGAAGAAGTTAAAGTTGTCCTGACGTGGAAAATTTTCCCAATTATTAATGCTTATCAGGAGCTCTGTTTCTCTGTTTTCAAGCACCCATCCATGACTCCTAACCATTTTTTGTAGTAACATGAAACCATGGGTAAAGTAAGAAGACACATACGAGTCTAACTCAAACTCGTATGAGCTCTGATATCATACTAACCTAATATTTTTCATATCAAGCTCGTGTCGTATTGTGATGACCCTAATCTAATTTGTTATATGCTTCTTAAGTGTTTTTTCAAATTTCTCAAAATTATAGAACAAAACTTGTTTTGAAAGTACCCTTAAGTGTGAACAATTTTGTCTATTTCAGACCAACACTGTAAATAACTGTCAATAAAACGTTTTCGATTATCTACTAAAGAATTAGCTGTGTGTCAACCAAGAAGATTCATAGATGCAAGCTTGCTGTAGTTGATTGAGAAAGAGCAAAAATTCAATTCATGTTGATGTTGCCAAGCTAGAGGTCAATAATACCAACTTTTGCAATCCTACAACCAACACGTATTTGATGTATACAACTTCTGCAGTACCATAATCTAATCATTCATTGTTATTGAGTGAAACTTGAGGGTAATCTTTTGAAAGCAACCTTTTCAGAAACCGTTTTCTGAATTTTATAATCTGAATTTAAAATTGAACCAGAAATTAATCTGCTAAATGATAAGTTACTATTCAGACCTTATCTCTAAGCATGAGCTCTCTAAGGCCACTAGAGAGTTCCGTGTTGCAATCTTGTGCATATAAAAACTCTTTATGCATCTATCAATTGCTGGCTTTTTCATCCTAAATTCCAATACTGCAAAAATTTTTTATCAGAAAATTTTTCTTTTGCCTGACAGACCCAGAAAAGTTAACAAAGTTTTTTATTTTTTTAATTTTTAATTTTTCTGTGGTTGAGGGTCAGAAAAGGGTGCAAATCCATGGAAACAAGTGAAGCTGTGTTCAGCTACCAGATTATTGGAATTGTGCGTCTGTGATATCACTATGATTGTGAAGTCTAAGATTCCAGGAAAGTGGTTTAGCCTTGGAAGCAAAGAGTTAAAAGACAACACAAAAGGCAATTCCATGGCAATAATCGCTTTTTGTCTCCATTGAATCTTTGATTAAATTAAATTATCTGGGTGGTGTAGTTTGGTTAAGACCCCAGACAGGACGGCCAGCCACAGTAAAATGGTTGGCTGGGCGGGAGAATTTGATTGGCACGATTATCAAATTGAATTCAGTAAAAAGATTGATGGGATCCCGGAGACAAGACAGATTATATCATTGACACAATACTTCGCAGAATGAGAATGAATATAGTAATAATAGTTTATGTTTATGCACGAGTCTTGCCATACATAAATGATCTTTGAATGAAAACAACACAGAATTCATATGGCAGACAAAGAACAAACGCTTCAAGACAATAATGTAAACATCATCCTGTCTTTGTTGAATTCTCATGTTCATACCCATTCATACTTCTCCATTTTGCTCCTAATTTTCTCTTCACAATGAAATCAATCAAGATTGTTACTGACATCTTTATTCCAATGTGAACCAAGTTTGAACTCAGACTTTTTGCAAATAACATTTCTTTTCCGACACAAATTGGAACACAAACAATCGTAACTTGGAATTTGATGAACTAGGTTTGATCAATGGATAGCATCCAAACAAGAGAAATTCAAGTCTTCTACTGGGAGGAGACAGATAAAAGCGAGCTCGTTTGCAGAATATGCAAGGACGCACATAAATTTGCTTGGAGCGTAAATATTTAAAATCATATTTCTTTCTATGTCAGAGAATTAGAGAATAAACAACAGAATAGACAGCATTTACAGGTTAATAATCCAATCCAGCAGACACTTCTCTTGAACACTTGCTTCCCAGGGAAGCACAGGTGATAATTTTCTCACAAGTTCAGCTAGCATCTCCACTTGCCCAAGCGTGATTTTCGCCTCCCCCACTTCCTCTTATTATTACGAGCACTAGACTTGGGCCTGGACTTGGACCTGGAAGTGGAAGGTTGACCAGAAGGCCGGGGTGTTTCTTTCGGCAGGTCAGCTTCTGGAGTCATAGCTGGGGGACTGGCATCCGGCTTGTCAGTCGTTACCTGAGGCCTTGCAGTAAGCAGGGATATTACTCTTTTAAAATTATGCAATGCTTCATCGGCTGACTGATTATCTATCAGGACTGCTTCCTTGTTCTGTATGCACAAACGATGATCAGCTCCATAAGTAAATTAAAACAAATCGGTAGATAAGATTATGCAGCTACTTATTTTGCAGTTAAGCATAATGTTCCTAAGTTCTGATCATGGAATAAAATTTAGCTCATATCAACTAGATGATAGTGAATATACACATTTCCTCGTTTTATTTTATAGTTTCAACTACTTTCTTTGCAGACAAAAAGCTCATATAATCAAAATAATTGCAGGGTAAAAGGTGTGGTCATTTATTCAAGAAAAGGAAACTTACAGTTTCACATGAATCCCTAACTTGATGCTGACCCGTGCTTTCGATTGTATCAGGAAGAGGGGTAACCTCTCCATGATTTGAAACCGTACTTCCAGGTATAAAAATCTCTACTATGTTACACTCAGAGGGATGCCGGGGAGAGATATGTAGAGATCTATCTGGCATTCCATTTCTGTTTCTGGGAGGAGGGGCCATATTCCGATCAGAACTGGTCTCGCACGGTACAAGCAAGCTCAATCTATTAACAGAAGTGTACTTTCCTGGATTTTCACTCACCACTTTGTCGATTCGATCTTTCAATTTGCGAACTTGTGACTTTACAACTTCTATCTGTGAAAGCATTTGCTCCAAAGAGTTATCACCATCTCTGAACTCAAGAGATAGCCATCCGTCATTGAATTCAAACCCATCAGTGCCATTGACAATCTTATTATCTGCAGAATTCACCAAAGCACCAAAGTGGGAAATTTATGTACTGCTAGGAGAATCAAGTTTAGAACAATATATCTCAAAGTATGGCATTATGTCTACTGAAAAACATCTTCACTTGCAGGTTTCCAAAACAAAATAACTTGTACGAGATGAGGAAAAACAAAGTTAATTCAATCATCGAAACAATAGCAAAATGAAACACAAACATCTCTTGTTTTGAGAAAGTATCAAGTCATAATTTCATGTCAAGATCAGCTAAATTAAATTTCAAATCAGTTCCTCCAATGTACACAAATTATTATCTTTGTACACAAAATTATCACAAAACTAGATGCAATGTAAAAATTTTCTCTCACAACCAACATTCACACACAAAAATGTAGAAGTCTCACCATTCTCTCAGTCAACAAATATCTTCCAATATTTTGGAAAAACTCAGCAAGTTCACAACCTATGTGCTGCATATTATAAATAAGCATTTTCGGAAATTCATTGAGCTGGTCAGGTGCAAAATAAATAAATATATAGATGCAGTAACAGATCAATATTCCAAAACAAAAATAAAATCTTCCTCAAACTGACAACTGAGTTGATTGTTTGAGTTAGAGTTTTGAATCACAAAGCCATCAATAATTGAATAGTAGGTAAATTGTTCATTTTACTCTGTTAAAATGTTACTGAAAAGATGAAACCACCGAGCAGACACGTACAACAATATGATTCATGATCTTCGCAATCTATATAATCCACCAAACATTGAGGATCAAGACAAAATTCTTGCTTCTCACCTGAATTACCATAATCATTTTCCATATTGGCACCATCAGCATGGGACTTCTTATATTCTGGAACAAAAAACCAGGATGAAGATACCTATTAGACATAGAACATATACATATATGCACTGCATGAAACAAGAAATGTGAACTTCATACCACAATAAGAGAATAGGTTATGCTGTGACATATACAATGCTAGATCAGTTATCTCTTCAACTCGTTTTCTCTTCTTCCTCTTCATGACTTGATTACCTCGATTGGAACCAGAAAATGGCTGTGACTCTGCATCAACACCCTCTAATGTTGACTTTTCAGATTCAACAAGCTTTCTCTGATCATATTGTGCAAGTTCGCTATCATACTTCAGAGCCTGAGACTGGATTTGCTTGATTTGGAGTTCTATCCATTTACACCGCCACATAATAGGATGTATATACCTCCTCCAATGATCTGTCAACTTCTTCTTCCTGAAAAACAGGAAACACAAAATATAAACACATTTGTCATGGAAAAATTCAAAGTTACACTAAGCAGTAATATACACCTACATTTCAGTGTATTTTTAGGAACAATAACAATTCTTAAAAAAACATATTGTAGATAGCTTGCTAGGCTTATAGTCAGTGTAGCTGATAAAGCAACAAAAAGAGTGACAAGAAGCATCAAATACCAGAGGGCCGATAACAGTTCGTAGTGTATTTGCCGTAATTTGGATCACCAGAAATTGAATCCCAGACCAGAATTACAAAATTGACAGCATTTAACACGTAATTATCTAGAAAATCCAAAAACATGTGAAATAACAAATCACATGAATTTAGTTTCAACATTTTCTGATAGAACTAGGATACATGATTTGTCACCCTGCCATAACTATGCTTTCGCTGGTTTTGCAGCCCAACCTCCAATCTAACAACAAAAGGTAATAAGTTCCAGGTTAAGTTAAATTAGAATGGTGCAAAATTTTCCAGCCTAGATCCAGCAACCTGTTAATTGATGCAACAGTACAATTTAGAGAAAAAAAACTTATGCGAAATGGTTGTACAAAGGACATAATCTTGAATTTATAAATTTGTCATCGCTAATCCCATAGGAAAACCAGGGCATAGGTAATGCTCAAATGAACTAATCAAATAAAATATACCTTGTTCGCAATACACCATTGTATCCGTCAAACATTGATGCCAGTTCATTGCCTGCACAAAATGGTGACTCAACTTCAACATCGCTGATTGAGACATTCTCTGTCCCTGATACGGTACCACTAAAAGAACTCGAATTTTCTGTTGTGTCCTGGCATTCTGCTTCAGCCAGCATATGCTCTCCAGATTTTTTACACTCAGTTATATCAACCTCCACATTGTCAGTTCCATTCTGTACCTCAGCTTCCACATCAAACAAAGCTCCCTTGTCATTATTACTACTCGCACAATATATTGGCATGTTTGGTGAATCTTGCGGGACACTTCCATTACTCTTCTCAGTTGCAGAAATTTCCACAACTGTATTTGATTTCGCTTCCATCTCTAAGTCAGGGCCCATATCAACATCCAAAATCAATTTATCCTCCATGCAACAGTTTCACATATACTGTACACAATATTACGAGCCGTTCAATCCAAGTCAGTATTACAAATAAATAATTTCCATAACTACAAGCAAAATTAAAATCTTAACTTCAAGAAACAGTAAAACCCCAGACCATACGACGCAGAACACAGGACACAAACCCTTAACTTTAACCTGAATGCCCCCGATGCACCAAAAAAAAAAATAAAACCCTTGTTCCATTATCAAGAATTCAGAAGGGAAACACAGAAAAAAGTTCTATCATTGAATAGTTGAAAAAATATATAAAAAAAAGGAAATCCCAACTTTACCACGCTCCTAGCAAAAGCAGCAGAAAACACCCAAATAAAAAAAACGACTTTCTAAGAGAAATAGAGAGTGCACCTTGAAAAAAAAAGACAGCGTATCACTTCTTTATCGAGAAGTTTTCAAGTTGAGCCGAATTCGGACCAAGCGGTAGAACAGAGAGACGACAGCAAGTTTGGGATTTGAGAAGAGGCCGAGAAATTAAAACATTAGGGTTTTATATGTAATTGTCCTCAATACCTTGTTACAATTATCCCATCGTTGGGTTACCGTTCTGTCACTTTACTGGCGCGAGGCTATTTCAGTAATTGCGTAATAACAAGTACCGGCTTTCAGCTAACGCCTTATCCGCTTGAGCTTGAGCTTTTGCTACTGCAAAAATCCTTGTCTTCAAAGTTTTTTTTCCCCCTCAAATTCTGTTCTTTATAGATTTTGTTGTAGAATCTTACCCCTTTAATTGCTGTAATCATAATAGAATATAGAAATGCAAACCATGGCGTGCAGTTCTTGGTCTCTGCATTCCCCTGGAATCATTACCAGCTTCCAGAAGCGCTTCTTCTTGCGAACTCGAGTGTGTTTTAATAATCACTCAAACGAAACCCTTTTTTCGTCCAAGCCCATGACCGCTCACAGCCAAAGGTTCTCTTTTCTTGATTCTCTGCATTACGGTTTTGTTCTTTGTTTTATGTTAAAGCTTATTGTCTTCTCTCTTGTTTATAGCCAATGTGAGTATTGTGTTCCATGCATTTGTTGTTGATGATTGCAGAATTTTTTTTTGTGCTGGCGATGATTTTTTTCAATCACTAGAGTTTGATACTTATATCGTTTTGATGATTTTAGAATTCTTAGGAACTGTAATGAGGAATTGGGAGAAGTAATAAGCAAAGGTGTTGATCCTTTCGCAACGCGGAGGATGTTGGTCTCAAGTTTCTTCATGTATTTGTGTTATTATCCTTCAAGGTACTTATCAGGTCCGCACAATTCAGCTTTGTTTTCGCTTTAACCAGTTTTCTGCTAATTTCTTTAGGCCCTTGAAATTTATGTGATACATTTACTTTCTGATACTTCCATTCAAACTATCACATTCATCATTAAGGGGTTTATGTTTAAGTGGTTTGTCTTTGTACTTGTTTGAGATTCACTTCAATCGTGTCGTAAAATTGTTGATTGTGCAGCCCAAGCTTTAGGGGATTCATCTGTGACACTTGAAGAAGTAACTCCTCCTGTTTTTCCATCTGGGGCACTCTTCCCTAACGAGGTATGTTATCAAATACTTAGCTAAGCTGTTTTTATTTTTGAGGATGAACATTTAGGGCATGTTAATTAATTTTTGTCCAATTGGCAGGAAAGAATTGTCCAACTCTTTGAAAAGAACACATATGCTGTTGTCAACATTTTTGATGTAACGTTGCGGCCCCAACTCAAAGCTGGTGTGGTTGAGGTATTTTAGCACATTAAAATTTATTAACTGCACATTTTTTTTCTCACATTATTTCTAATAAAGCATTTTTCCTTTTGTTACATTAGCATCTGCTAATGTTTTTAGTATATATCTGGGCAGATTCCTGAAGGAAATGGTTCAGGAGTAGTCTGGGATGGAGAGGGACACATTGTGACAAATTATCATGGTATGGGCTAACTAAGGATTTGTGATTCATTCTAGCATAAAACTTAGGATTCATTCTTTAAAGACTGATTTTTTAATATGGTATGATCTCCTGCATTAAAATTTGGATGTCATACAGCATATTTCTTAATTTGGTTCTATGCCACTCACTTTGTTATTGCTCAATGGACTGTGAAATTCCAAGTGTTATCTAGTGATAGGTAATTCCCTAGCAAGAAATCCAGGCCAGGGGCAAGTTGTTGCACGAGTTAATATTCTGGCTTCAGAAGGGTGAGATTTGCAGTTTCCTTAGCCTTATACTGGTAATTTAACTACATTATTTAGTGTTACAGCTTAAGCTGCTGCAGCTGTGTCTCTCATTTTGTGTAGTCTTTGACAGGGTACAAAAGAGTTTTGAGGGTAAGTTGGTTGGTGCTGACCGGGCTAAGGACCTCGCTGTCTTAAAGGTATGTTCTCCCTCCTATTCTTTTTATATGGTAATATTGTAATTTGTTAAGTAACCATTATTGCTTGTCCAAGTTCTCTGGTAAGCCAAAATAACCTATCTTTTCTGCTGGCATTATGACTGATTATGTGAGATCAATGCTCTCAAATTACATCAAATTAAAAATTTTAGTCTTCACTTTTATCTTTATAATGACTCAATGGATGGTTTAAAGTTTGACGGTGCTATCACCAAAGGAAAATTATCAAGTGTTTTGATCTTTATGACGTGCTAGGTAGAAGCCTCTGAAGATCTATTGAGACCAATTAAGTTGGGACAGTCGTCTTCTCTAAAAGTTGGGCAGCAATGTTTAGCAATTGGGAATCCATTTGGTTTTGATCACACCCTCACGGTTGGGGTTATTAGTGGACTGAATCGAGATATTTACAGTAAAGCTGGGGTCACAATTGGTGGAGGAATTCAAACAGATGCAGCAATCAATCCTGGGAACAGGTTTGTTCAGGATTAATTGATGTGAAAATTCCTAATAAAGCTCTCATGTTCCTCTGTTTTCCTCTCCTCCGCCAAGGAGCTTTCTTCCTGCTCAATCTCTCCCCTCATTTTAAAATCTTTTGGACTTTTGAAAATTCTCTTTCAGTCAATTAGAAAAGATATTCACATTTGTCAATGCATTATCTATGATGGTTTTGAAATTGCAGTGGAGGGCCTTTGCTGGATTCTAAAGGAAATTTAATTGGGATTAATACAGCTATATTTACTCAAACAGGTAATTCTCTTTCTAATATAGTGTTAGTTTTGAGAACAATGGTATATGATATTTGATGCTAAGGGACATTTCCTTCTGTAAATATATAATCTTTTCTTTTTTGGTATGGTAGGGACATCGGTAGGTGTAGGTTTTGCCATCCCTTCATCAACCGTGCTCAAGATTGTACCACAGTTGATTCAAAATGGCAAAGTAAGTTTTCTGGTGGTTTCTTTTTGTAGGTCAGATCCTTGATTTTATGTAACATAGAATATGAAGACCTCCTTTTACCACCTGCTTTCCTACCTTATTAGATTTCTGTGTCCTGATGTTCTAGCTATGCAAATCTTTGCCTAGTTAAGCATCCGGATTCTATTTCGTCTCATGCTCCGAAAGCCTCATGAACTCTTTCAATAACCTATCTCACATTTTATCCACGTTAGGCGGCTCAAGCTGGTCTGAATGTGGATATTGCTTCTGACTTGGTAGCTGGTCAACTTAATGTTCGAAATGGAGCTCTTATTTTACAGGTATCGTGATGGAGTTAAGAATTACCCTTCAACTCTATGAACATCGTCCTATATTTGCAGCATGCAGAATATCTATGATTGGCCTATGTTTCCTCAATGTTGCTGTAGGTCCCTGGAAATAGTCTTGCAGCCAAAGCCGGGCTACTTCCCACCACACGGGGTTTTGCTGGCAATATCATACTGGGGGACATCATTGTAGCAGTTAACAACAAGCCCGTGAGTGTCTCATGATTAATCAATTCCCTCTTCTATTTATTACACTATGTAGCTGTTTAATGTGTCGGCTGCTAAATGAAATCAAGATACTATTACATGGTTCTCCACTTGAGAATGTATGTATTGACAATCATCCTAGAAAGATTACTTGCGCAGAACCTAAGTTGAGTGAACTGCATCTGTTACTATCACAATAATCCTCACATAAAATATGATATCATGAACTTAATTTTCATCGATTTTATGCATTCTTTTTATCAGGTTAAAAGCAAAGCAGAGTTGGACAGAGCATTGGATGATTACAGTGTGGGGGATAAGGTTATTTTAAAGATCCAGAGAGGCAATGAAAACTTGGAACTGCCCATAACTCTAGAGGAAAAGAGTTCTTGACCTACTCTGCCTGCATCTTTTTCCACATTATATTCTGTACATTTGAATTTGTCACAGTTTTCTACGTTGTATGAGAAGAAAAGAAACTTTGCTAAGTGGATGGTAAATGATGAACAATTTTCCATTTAATTGTTGTTTTTCTAAAAGTTCTATGATTCTATTGAAGATATTAACTCTATAAACAGGGTTTGGCATACATTATAGAAATATGTGTATGAATTGATCACTTCCTAATAAACTTAATAATTTATATTATCGTATAACTAAAAACGAAAATTGTTAGAGGTTACATTCATGTATTTTTATATTCAAAAATTTTTTTAGTTTTATAATTTGAAATAAATTTTATAAAATTTGTAATAAAAAATATTAAAATATATAAAATAAATAACAAAATAATATTTAAAATATAAATAAAAAATTTAAAATATTAATAAAAAAAGTAAAATAAATATATATGTTGATACATACAAATGTCATAAACAATTTCACTGAAAACAAAGCAAAAAAAAGAGAGAGAACACCGCTACCCTTCTTCAAGTAATCCATTTAAATAACATGAAATGTACCAATTACAATTCATTTGACATGTTTGCTTGAAATTATTATAAAAAAAAAAAAAATCATAAACTTCCATGAAAATTTAGCACCCACCTAAATTGGGCTCTCAAATGCCCATCTTGAATTGGACCTCCTCAGCTGATCCATTTCAAAACCCGGTTCGGACGATCCAAAACCAGCTGAGTTAATACCCGAGTTACATCAATCATCTGCAATTTCTTCAACTAGCAACTGCCTATAGGTTAGGATTTTAGGTGGCTTAAGCCAGACCGCCACTTTCCCTTTCTTTGCTCGCTCTGTCTTTCTCTCTCACTCTAAGGTATGCTATTTACAATCCACTAATTGAGTCTTCTTTTTTGTTATGGCTGAAATTTCTTGCTTTGCATTCTGAGGGTCGTTTGTTAATTACGGTTCATTTTGGTTTTGAACATATATTTATTCAATTCTGACATACTAGCTGTCTTGAATCACGCAAAAGGAAGAAACTTTTATTGGTTCGTTAGTTTGTTGGGGTAAAGTGTTAAATGGCAAGAGGCCAAGCGACGACTCTGTTTCGATTATATAGATCAAAAAATGATGGTTCTAGGGTTAGGTTTTTGTATTCTAATCGATATTTTCGTTCCATTGGCAAATTTGAGAAGTCGGTGATGGAGAAATACCAGTTTAGTCCCGCTTTTGATGCGCATAAACGGGAAATCTCGACAAGCTTGATAGACATTGTTCGTTTTCATTTGCTTTTGGAGAATACCAAATTTACTGAGTTCAACGCTAGACCCTTTTGTTCATCGGTCGGAAATGAGGGTTTGGTTAATGATGGCAGTGCTATCGAATCAAAAATGGAGGACATGGAGCAAAAGCATAGAGGGGATATCGTGGAAAATGTCGAAAATAATAAAATTGAAGGTTTGCCTGATGATTTTTATGATAGTAGTGTTTCTGATTCAGCTGAACTGGATTCAGAATGTGATAACAATGCTATGGATAGCAATGAAAGTGCAAGGTTTCTGTACTTATCAAAGTGTGATCCTGTGGAATTATATGGAGAGCTAAGGAGTGCAGAAAAGGGTGCTAAAATAAAACTGTCTGATTGGGAGACTCTACGGGAGGTTTTCCATTTCTTTTCAAATTCAGGATGGGCAGCCAACCAGGCTCTTGCAGTTTACATTGGAAAGTCATTTTTCCCTACTGCTGCTAGCAAGTTTCGTAGTTTTTTCATCAAGAAATGTTCTCTTGATGTTGCAAAGTATTTGGTGTGGCTTGGTCCATCTGATGGTGCTGTTAAGTTTCTTTTTCCTATATTTGCTGAGTTCTGCATAGAAGAGTCCCCTGATGAAATTAGACGGTTTCAAGGTATGATGGAGTCAGCTGACCTCACACAGCCACACACTTGGTTTCCTTTTGCGCGGGCAATGAAACGTAAGATTATATATCACTGTGGTCCAACTAATAGTGGTAAGACATACAATGCTTTGCAGCGATTTATGGAGGCAAAGAAAGGCATTTATTGCAGTCCTTTGAGGCTCTTGGCTATGGAAGTTTTTGACAAAGTCAATGCCCTTGGGGTTTACTGTAGTCTTCACACAGGACAAGAGAAGAAGCACGTTCCCTTTTCAAACCATATTGCTTGCACTGTGGAAATGGTGTCAACAGATGAACTATATGATGTTGCTGTTATCGATGAAATCCAGATGATGTCAGACCCATGTAGAGGTTATGCATGGACACGTGCATTACTTGGATTGATGGCTGATGAAATACATTTGTGTGGAGATCCAAGTGTTCTGAATGTTGTTCGGAAGATTTGTTCAGAAACTGGGGATGAGCTGCATGAGCAACACTATGAGAGGTTCAAACCACTGGTTGTTGAAGCTAAGACCTTGTTAGGAGATCTTCAAAATGTGCGACCTGGTGACTGCATTGTTGCGTTTTCAAGGAGAGAGATATTCGAGGTGAAAATGGCAATTGAGAAGCACACTAATCACCGCTGTTGTGTTATCTATGGTGCTTTGCCACCAGAGACTCGTAGACAGCAAGCCAACTTGTTCAATGATCAAGATAACGAATTTGATGTACTGGTTGCTAGTGATGCTGTGGGGATGGGTTTGAATCTTAATATTAGAAGAGTTGTTTTTTATAGCCTTTCAAAGTACAATGGTGACAAGATTGTTCCAGTTCCAGCATCACAGGTGAAGCAGATTGCGGGGAGAGCTGGTAGGCGGGGAAGCATTTACCCAGATGGACTTACAACAACTTTGAATTTAGATGACTTGGATTACTTAATTGAGTGTTTAAAGCAACCTTTTGAAGGAGTTAAGAAAGTGGGTCTCTTTCCTTTCTTCGAGCAGGTTGAGCTATTTGCTGGGCAGCTTGCAAATGTTACTTTCCGCCAGCTGCTCGATAAGTTTGGTGAAAATTGCCGTCTGGATGGATCATACTTCTTATGTCGACATGATCATATAAAGAAGGTAGCAAATATGTTGGAGAGGGTCCAAGGATTATCGTTGGAAGATCGTTTTAACTTTTGTTTTGCCCCTGTTAATATTAGAGACCCAAAAGCAATGTACCATCTTCTGAGATTTGCTACATCTTACAGTCAAAATGCCCCTGTTAATATAGCAATGGGCATGCCAAAGGGTTCTGCCAAAAATGATGCAGAACTCTTAGATCTTGAGACGAAGCATCAAGTTTTGTCTATGTATCTTTGGTTGTCTCACCAATTCAAGGAGGAAGTATTTCCTTATGCAAAGAAGGCTGAGACAATGGCGACAAACATTGCTGAATTATTGGGTCAGTCACTTGCCAATGCTTGCTGGAAACCAGAATCAAGGCAGGCAGGGAAACCGAAGCCACCCCAGCGGAAGGAAGATGGCTATGAGAGACCACGATCACTCATCAAGTCATATGAGAAGTAAGTTTATTGTCTATACTCGATGATTGTATTAATTTAAAAACGAGTTATAGCTCCACAACAGCAGAGTTTGGTCACTGCAACCATTATGGCAATATATTTGTAGCCATAAATAGATTGAGGCAGAGATTGTTTGATCTGCATGACGTAGTTTCAGAAATGGAATTTACGTGGGTCCACCTTTACAAGATAGGAGTTTGAGATTTGATGTCTGGATTTATTTAAATGCAATGGTATACTTTGCCTTATTTGTCGAATTTGAGTGCCTTCAATTTTTTTTTCCCTTTTTGGCAGGAAAAGGCAAGAAAAATCCTTACTGCAGGAGAACTCACAGAAGATGGCAGCATGATGATTTTGTGGGTAATTGGATTATACTCCCTCCCAAGTGCAGATTTGATTTCTAGCCACGAGTAATCTTATTTTATTTTTGGTTGCTTGCCCTGTTTTTCTCATTTCTTTTTTCTTTTTTATTTTTCCTTTTGGATTGTCGTCATAATGTCTCCTTGGACCTCAGTAAAGCCAGGCCCCGAAAGCAGTTCTTTTAAATTTTTGTATCTCTAGCATCTTTTACCAATGCAGCATTCTAGCAAATTTAGACACACACAAAGAACTAGTAGTCTTCTCCTCCAATGTTCTTTTCTTTTATTCTTTAACTAAAAACAGCAAAAATTGTATTTAGAGGTGAACGGTTTATTAAGAAAAGGATTAACAAGCTGTCTTGGCTTGTTCAATACAACTTCCATTGACTGACAGTATTTCAAGATTTTTTTATAAGTTTGTAGTTGATGGTTTCTTGACCAAACTTGCAGATGAAAAGTTCAGAGATATTATGCTGTAGGGAACTAAAAGGAATTCACAGGAGTATGTCTGGAATTTGAGTCTGAAATCAGGCAGAGAGCTGGAACACTTATGTTTCCTTTTTACTCCGAGTACATGCACATGCAAGTGTGGTCGACCACCTTACGGTCCCTCACCACAGACATCGGTGAATGCTCAGTCCTTCCAGAGAAGAAGCAAGGTGAAAGCGTGTGCAACTGCAGTAGAGGCAACAGGCACTCCCTAACTGTAGGCGTATCATGATTTTGACTTCCAAAAGATAGGTCACTGATCAAACATGTATGCTGCTTTTCTGGCCAAGAATTTTGTAACATGTTTTATGCAAGGGGAGTAAGAGACATTTGGTATAAATTTGTTAGGCTATTATTAGGATTTAATTTTAATTTCTTTCAACAGAAAGAAAGTATCATCTTCCATGGCCACTAAAGTAATTGGAAGGTGAGAAGCCTATAAGGGAGATGTAGTGCTGGTTTGTATAGACGTTAAGTATTTTAGCAAACTTTGTTTAGAAAGTGTTGACTGCATCGGCTCTTATGCATTTTAGCACTTGTACTAAAAACACTCCCAACCGGGCCCTTACAAGCAATCAATCGTCCACTAATGCTCTCTGTATCTCAAACTACAGTTTCTGGAACTTCACGAAAGACATGTTCGGCCACGGTAAAATTTAGTCAAGGCAAATTTTCTCCGTTGAATTCACAAGTCAAATGAAAACATAAATGTATACCATCAGTGCATTCACGTTCCTAACAGGGTTATGAGAAAAAGTCTATGTACTAATGCACGATACAGCATCACAGAAAAATGTGGTTTCTGCATATTCAAACAAAATTTAGTCTTTATCAGTCTCTCTAATAACTAGTCTAGTAATAGAAATGTTTCCTGATCATTTTAATCACACATTTGAGCAAAAACTAGGAATATGCAAAATACTGGAGGAATTTGTATCATCATTTTATGTTCACATGCATTTGATATACAATCAGCAAAAGAAACCAAGTTGGTTAAGGAGTTGAAAGGTTGTCTGATGCTAGCATATACTTACAATATCAGGCTTCTATTTTCGCTCCAAATGTAAGAATATTTTCTCCGGAGAGAGTAATTTTCTTGGTGTTATATTGTTGGGAAGGAGATGTTCTTCCTCTTCCCCAGTCCTCCCTGTCTCCAGGTGCATCTCACAGACACCCGTTTACACTACCTAATCCACACTGCTATTATGCTGATGAGTCTGGCAGCTAGCAGTCAAAGGAGATTTCTCTTTTGCAGACAACAAAATACACTGGAAAAAAGAACGTCAGAATAGGGGAAAAGAAAATTGAAGTGTAGCATATCGTTGGTTCAAACTAGAAGAAATGAAAAATGTCAACAGGCTTACGCTGTAAGAAGGCTTGGCCTACCTGCCTATATGAGAACTATATAGAGGAGGGAATGACTCTGGATTGGAAAGATCTCCAGATAAAGGTTGATTGTCTCTATTTGACGGGAGGAAATTGATTTTTTCAACCTTCTCATCACAGATGACGCATTTGTGTTCATGACCATCAGCTGCACGTACAGCTTGTAGTCTACAATCACTGCACCACAGCAAGTGCTGGCATGGGAAGTTGGCCCAAAGCATCTGGCGCTGGTTACACCCAAAGCATTTTACTTGGTTGAGACTTGTCTTGTAATCCTGCATACACCATCCAACAATATTTTTAATGCAATGTTAAACAATTTTTATGTGCTCGGTTATTGAAACAAAATACAATTTGTTGCTCACGTCATAGAAATTAACTTCACGAAGAAAGAACTCAGATCTATTGTTCCTTTTCCTGGCAAGCGCCTCTAGAACCGCATGCCTTGGTAGGGGCCTTAGCTCCTTTTCTTCATACTCCTGCAGGCCACTTCCTCCTCCATTGTTGTTGCCCCCTGCACCTCCGTCATTTCTATTATCAGAGAAAAGGCCTGGCTTTAAAAATTGAAGAAATCTTGAATAATCAATCATTGATGTATTCCTCGAGACTGAATTCACACTGGTTGCTGTATCCCTCTGAGCTGTGACGTCATGAGATGGCTTCCCCTCAATAGTGCTAATGGTAAAGCCAGAATATTCGCAAGGCACTGACTGAATTTCCTGAGGAAACTGTGAATCATTAAAATCGCAATCATTACTGTCACCGACAGAATTGGATGGGGAGGAAAGGCTTGTTGTTGGGAATGATTGGGAAACCCTCCCCTTTTGCCTAGGAAGGCAAGGCAGAAGAACCATGTGATTAGGAGATCCATTTTTGCTTATAGTTCCCACCTTCACATGACAAAGGTTCGGAAGGGTTCTCATAAAGTCGCTGAGCTTTGGGTAACCAAGAGATGCATGATCCAGTTCTAGGCCAAATGCAGCCTTAAAATCTGATTTCAGAGAAGACAGAGCATATTCTCCTTCAAGTGGATTCCTATATACATCCTTCAAGAAGCGGGGGAGCCAATTTTTTAAAGTCCTGACCCATTTAGGCGTATTTTTCTCCTCAAAGCTGGCGATAACCTGCGCTGGAATTACATTGGAACATGTCTTTGGTTGACCATGAAGCAATTTTCCAGCCCAAGACATTTCCTCAGTTTTGGCATCTTCTGTAATCTTCTTGAATGGTATCTCTTCCGCCATTTTCTTACTGAGAATTTCCTCTTTAACCTTTCTACTGGTCATCTCTTCTGTAGTTTTCTCAACTGGGCTCTTAGCTTGCAGTTGAGACTGGTTCTGTTCGGATTCTTCTTGTAGAGCAGACTGTTTCTGCGACTCGGTGAGTAAAAGCTCTTTGGGCAGAGCACTTTTGATTTCAACTTGCTTGCTCATAATGGTTACAAAGCGTGCCTGAACAGCAGCAGAAACAGATTTCTCATGCTTAAAGGTTACAAAGCCAAATCCTCGGGACTGTATCTGCTTTTCTATTTGAATCTCAACAACTCTGGCATCTTCAACATATCCAAAATGTTCTTCAAAAATCTCTGCAAGGGTGTCTGATTCATAGAAGTGAAAGAAGAGAATTATGCTATCCAGACAATATATAACTCTAATTTAGTTTTCTAAGAATGTTGTCAAGGTTCTAACCAGAATCCAGTGAAAGAGGTAAGCCTCCTACAAAAATTTTACGTTTGTATTCCTCTCTAGGAGAACGGATCAAGTGCATTCCTTGCTTTGTCTTCTGGAGCTCCTCTTCACCATGAGCATAAAAGCATTTGGACCCTCTGATGCATCCGGTAGGAGATTCAAAGTACTTGCAAACCTCTACCTTTGCACTAGACCAGATTCTGGAGTTGAAAGGCCGGAGAAGACAATTAAACCCACAAAAGAAAAAACTATACAAATTTTCAAGTTTTGGCCTTTTCTTTTTTTATATTAAGGTGATTACCTTTCGGTGTTGGTGCTTTCATCCACAATGGACAGAAGTGCTTCACAGCTCTCTGAAATAACATCTTCACTTTCCAGTGAAGCATTATGTTTATCGTGACTGATGAAAGCAAGATTTGCTGCACATTTAGAACTAAGAACATCAGAATGATTAAAAAGAATCAAAGACATGCTACTTTAGATTGGTCAGGTTAAACTTACTGTGACAAATATTGGCTGCTTTTAGCAAGAAACGCATGTCTTGCGACTTTGCCAAGTCTATAGGCCTCTCTCTACTGGAATGATAGCAGTAGGTATGGACACATATGGAACAAGAAAATGTTAAAAATTTGGAACTTAATTTCAACAAGTCTTTAAATTTCAACCAGTCTATTGCAGATAAGTGATTGAAAGAATTAAACAAGTATGAGCGATAGTATGGAGGGATTTGTTGTTTCCAACCGCAAATTCAGGACTTCACTGTTTGCTCCCCGGCGCAACAGAAGTTCAGCACAGATCATATGGTCATTCTTCACCGCAAAAAAAAGAGGGGTTTCCTTCATTATTGTTTTGAAATTGATACAATCTGGGTCTTGCCGTATAAAAACCTGTAGCATAATGTCAAAAGATATTGGCAAACAGCTAAGATTGAAAAAATTGGCAATGAAGAAATAAAGAACATATTGTTGTTACATATATATACCTCAAGTGCCTGTGAATTGCCACTACCAGCTGCAATATGGAGTGCGGTTAGTCCCAACTTATTCTTTTGGCTCACTCGAGCACCATGCTTCAGCAGGAGCCCAACAATCCTGCAAAAAAGAAGGCATTTTTGAGTCAAAATTCAAAAAGCCAATTCTCTGTGTCTTCAAGTGGAAGAGAAAGATACAGACCTATTCTGCTGTTCATGTTGAAACGAGCCCACAGATGACGTCCTGAGGGCGCAATGAAGTGCAGAGTTTCCTTCAGCATCAGCTTCATTTACGTCTATATTAGACTTCAGAAGTATCTCGATTACAGCTTCGTCTCCCGCCTATAAGCAATAAAGTTCAAAAATCAATTACTCGGAATTCACCATTTTCTTTTTATTGGAATTATGGTTTGTCTTTATTGCTTCAAATAAATGACAATTCCAATTCGATAAGATATTAGCAGGCGATAAACATATTACTCCTAGAATGCAGGGAGCATAAATGAATAATGAGTCCAGGATTTTTGTGGGCCGTAATTTACGGAATTGCCCATAGGTCATTAATCAAATTATTAGAGCATAGCATCCGACAGGAATGTTTATAGGGCCATAAAGGTCAATTAAATGCAATCCCTTCGCATTTTCTGCTATTAAATAATATTCACGAAATCATCATCGTAATTGTTAACAATACTTGAAAAAGCCAAAAAAAAAAAAAAAAAAAAGGGGCCAAGATCCTTTTACCTGTGTAGCTTACAGTACTTGAAAAAGCCAAAATCCTTTTACCTGTGTTGCAAGGATCAAAGGGGACGCCACCTTCTTGTCCGTACGACTACCGTGAGCAACAGCATCAAAAAGCTGGAGCAATTCTATTTCACTGAGCAAGAGCTTCCTCTTCTCGGCAGACTCGCTCTTCGACGGTGTACAGTTCCGTTTAACGGCTCGCAGCGTTGTCGTTGTCGTCGTTGCACGGCCCAGGGACAACGCCTCTTTAATCACGCACTCGTAAATCGTCGTCTTCTCTTTGACTCCCAAATCGGAATCATGTAATACTAGAATCGATTCGTTCACTTTGTCGGCCGCTACAACTAGCAGCGCTGCTAATGCCACTATACGACCACCAACAGCGTTTGCATACGCCACCTCGTCGACTTCCTTTGTCTTCTCGCTCAGCAGTTTGACCGTAGTCAAATCCTGTAAAACCAAAAAAGTCTATCAGTTAACTGATCGTTGTTTTTCTTTTTCATTTTTCCGGTCGATTTTTTTGGCAACCAAACATCTCACCTTTTCTCCTAGCATGACAATCAAGTCTTCGACGGAGTATTCGTCTGGATTCCAAGCCACGTCCATCCTGGAGCACACACAAGATGTAAAACAAATATAACTATAATGAAAGAAAGAAAAAGATAATCTGAGAAAGCAAAAGGAGAAGTTACTAGAAAAGGATAATGCTTTTTCCAGTTTTTGTGCTAGTTGATAAAGCGAAAGCCCTGAAAGTTTACCTATTATAATCACAACACTGAAAAGTGAAAACGACATTGTTTGATCGCTTCGAGTATCGACCTTACCTGCTACTAGACAAGGACAGCTCCAGAGCTAGCAGTCCCCGTCCGTCCTTGCTCTTGATATCCGTACGGGCGCGTTTCTTCAACAGCATCTCTATGCAACGCGCCGCGTGCGACTCCGCCGCCACGTGGATGGCTGACATTCCCGACGATTTATCCACCTCGTTGACCACAGCGATCGGTCCAAGCTCTCCACTGACCAGCGACGTGGCGCAGTTGATGGAGTCGAACGAACAACAGAAGCGGAGGAGCTTCGAAACGATAGCTGTTTGGTCATCGGCACGGTCTAGGGAGTTACTAACCAACAGTCGTTTTAAGAGATTTATGAGTTGAATTTTGTCGTCTTGCACGAGTGAGTTGATCGCAAGTCTGGTTTCCAAGTCTGTTAATGGATTTGAGTATGAAGAGGAAATGCATTTTGGGACCGTGTTGAAGAAATCCGTGAAACCAAATCTCCGTGTTTCCTGCAAATTAGTTGTGAAAGATAAAAGAAAACACGTTTTAGTCACTTTCTTGGACAGTGAATATATCCAGTTCCTTTTTCTCGAGAAAATAAGTTCTACACAAATTATATGAAAAACAAGGAAAGAACAGAACTTTTCAGTGACAATCATAGACTCTGAAAATGAAAATCCACACATTTTCTCGAGAAAATGCTACGCTTTTCCTAGAAAATCAAGTATTTCCGAGATAAACAATTTTTACAAATACTTAAATGAAGAAAGTAAAATCGAGCTTGGAAACGTTTCAATAGCTGCTCGTAAACGCTGAAAATGCATTTTTTTTTCCCGGCAAAATGCCAAAGTTTCCGTGGAAGCTGAATGAAATCAGTTTTTAAACAAATTCGCTCTCTGAACAACATAAAATGAAATCGAGCTCGGAGAAAGAACAGTAACGTCTCAGTGACTTTCACAGGAGACACTAAAATCCAATTTTTTTTCTCGAGAAAATCAACTTTTCCACGTTTCACATGACAAAATGAACTCCAGCTCAGTCGAGGAAAAAAAAAGGGAAAACGTTTCCGCGATGTTCATAGACACCGAAAATCCAGTTCTTACGTCGATAAAATGCCAAAATAAGCAAGAAAATCGATTCTACACAGAATGTCATTCAAAAAACAAGAAACGGAGCCTCGCACCAGATCCATTTCACAAGAACCCTAATTTCCAGGGCAAATCAGCGCGGCAGCTGCAGTACAACATTGTACATGATCCGCCTACTGAGTATGTCGCCACGAAAACGGCGTTTCAGTTGTCGTTTTGCGACTGCACAGATAGAGATACTTGAGGTGCGAGGTGGTACTGGTGGCTGGTTTGATATTTATAGCAGCGGAATTGGATCAGTTGATGAATTGGCTTTTTTTTAAGTCTTTCTCGGTTCCTCCACTGGGCTCTTCTCTGGGTGGCTGGCTGGCTGGCTTGTGTTATATTACTATTATGCCCATTATCCTAGGGTTGAGTACCTAGAGGCAAGGGTAGTTTTGGAAACTGAAGGTGTAATTTCACTTGCCGCGTCTTTGTGTAATCTCGTACAATAACCGGTACGTAGCCAACCAATAGAACAGCTACATTTGTAAAAGGCACAAGGCGTTCTGAAAATGTTAATTTTATTAAATAAATAATTTATTTATATACAATTAATTTATTATTTATTTATTTAATATTAATAAACAAAAACACACCAAAATCAAAGCCGAAAATTCTCACTTTCAAACAAGAATGAAATTGTTTTTCATAAAATAAAGACGAAACAAAAATAATCATTTTAAATTCATTGTCACTTTCTATAAATTAATTAAATAATAATGATAATAATGAATTGAATTATTTTAAATTAATTTTTTAATTCTTTAACTGTGAAAGAATCCAAAAAAACTTTTTGAATTTGTCCATAAACATACCTTAAAGTTTTTTTTTTTTTTTTTTTTTTAGCAATCTTCAACAATCTTTCTCCTATTACTTCTATTCAAGGCAATGAAACTTGATGGTAGTTTACGAGTGTCTAAATTAGCTACTCTTCTCTCCAAGAATAAATTCTTTGAGTTGGTGCCATAAAAAAAAAGTGAAAAGCACTTTTAAGATTACCATATATTCTTGAATAAAAAATTTTTTTTTTTTTAAAGAGAAAGTACTTTCATGAGAAACTATGTATTTATTAATTATAATAAGATTTTGGACCAAAATGCTTGCTTTCCACAAAACTTGGGCAATTTCATTTCACAACCCTAATAATGAAATTGACATCAAAATTAGTTATAATTGAATGAAAAAATAATAAAAAATAACATTAAGATAAAACAATCGAATAAATTATTCATAATTATAAGATACGTAATAATTATATTAATTATATATAATTAAAATATGATATAAAAATTTAATATTGAAATAAAAATGAAACAATATACTTAGTATTTGATATGAAAGAACAATTTAATTGGACCTATTTGATACAAAATGGGAAAGGCATGTTACTATTTCTAAAAATGTAAGAAATGAGGGACCTGATTGTTGTTATACCGTGGGGCATTGTGGCATGAAGATGTTTGGAATTGTGGGTCCCAAGAGCTGTTTCTCATATAAATAGTTTCGCTTTGAAGCCCCTCAAGCCGATTGCAGTTCCGAGGAGCCAAACAAAACGTCTCTGTCTGGTAGCCTTCTACGTGTTCTTGGCATTCTTTAATTTCCCCTCACTTTCCCGAGAAATTCAGAAAAGAGAGAGTCAGTATCTGTGCAGAAATGGTGGCAGACAGGGGAAAGAAATCGAATGTGGCTGAGAAAGTTGACGATGAGAATGCTGATGCCATTTAACTGTGAACTCGTTCCCTCCATCGAGAAGTTGCGGGAGGTCCAACATGAGCTTGAAAAGGTTCTTTAATCTCTACGCCTCTCTATTTATGTATATATATTTTGCATGCATGTATGCATTTTTCTTTGTGTATATGCGCATGAATTATATGACATATTGCGTGGGGACATCGTTAAAATTTCTGATTTTGATGGTTGGGTATGAGAAAAGCTGTGGACTTTGTTTGTTTGGATATAAAGAAATAAGCAAGGAGGGGTTTTGTTTGTTGATGCAATGACCAACATTCAATGACATTTTATCATTAATACGGATTATATATAACATCAATGTGCATTTAGGTGTATCATGCGTGTAGGAGAATGTGCCTAACATCAGGTATGATTATGATTATGATTATGATTATGTGTTGTGTGGTGTGATTATGTGTTGATTTTGTGCTATGTTGGGGTTCAATTGTTTTCCTCTCTGCATATTGGTCTTCCAAGGAAATATGCCTAACATTAGCCATTATATTTTTAAAGTTTGAATTTTTCCTTGTTGGATGGCACAGAGAGGGTAATTCATAATTCAATCGAGGTTATAAGATTGTTTTTGGCTCGAATTGTGATGGTTTCTGGAACTCTTATGCTAATAAGGAGTTAAGTTCAAGTTATTCGCTATATTTGATTTGATCAGATTTGATAAGTAATCCGATGTGTATGATTTGAGTTTTGCTAATTGGGTATGAGACTCATAAGGCGATTGCTTTCTCATTCAATAGGTTAATTAAGAAGCAAGTGACAAAATGTTGGAGATTGAGCAGAAATATAATGAGATACGGGGCCTGTCTATAACAAGCGGAACAAAATCATCAAATCTATCCCTGACTTCTGGTTAAATGCTGTTAGTGCTTCATATGTTATCACAAACTTCTTGATCCTTGTTTACCTAAATACTAACATTTCAGCTTTTATGGCAAATCTGAGAATGCATTGGGAATCTTTCCACATAGTTTGGATGATATGTGTTTGTTTTTTTCATGCGGTTCCTTAGTCATCCTGCTCTTTGTGATCTTTTGAATGAGGAAGACCAGAAGGTTTGGCTCTGGAATATAATAATATTCAACGAAATTTCATATCAACTGTAATCCAATGCTTTGATGCTACAATTTTGTTAATTTGTCCCTTAAACGTTGAGAGAATAATATTAAATATTACCTTTAACTTTCCTAATCACATTGGGAATGAATGCTTGTGTAAGGAATCGCACAGATTTATTTTCTTTTGTTGTTGAGGTAGATCTTCAAGAACATGCATTCTCTTGATGTTGAAGACTTTAAAGATGTCAAATCAGGGTACTGCATCACATTTCTGAGTTTATTAAGTCCAGTCACACAACATTATTTATAAATTCTTAATTCTTCTGCAGGGATGCTTCTATAGTTCTACATTACTTCATTTTTGGGTCTTTAATGGTTATTTCTCAGTACTAATGACATTGTTTTCTATAACTTGGAACTTTCAGAATTTCAATGAGAATCCTCATTTTGAAAAGTCAAAAACATTTATGTTCCTTGATGAGGGAACAACAAAGATAATCTGTACTCCCATTAAGTGGAAAGAAGGCATGGGAATGGTGATACACTCTGCCTTTGGCATTTTCCATTCTACTTTTACTCTTTTGGTAATACATGACAATCTTTTGAAACTTTTGAAGGGCACAACCAATGGAATCAGTCATGAGAAAAAAGGAAACAAGCGATCATTGTCCGAAGAGAGGTGATTCCTTCTTACTTTTTTGGTTTTTCAAAAATAGCAATTTTCTACATTAGGCAGTGACTGAAAGGTCATTGCAGTCGGCAGTCACTGATGCCATTAGTTTTTACAGTGAAATGTTTCAAATTGAGGTCATGGAATGACATGCATATCCAGGAACAACTTCATCATAGAATAATACCTTCAGATTCCATTTTTCCTTTGAATTTCTTTATTGTTTCAACTAATTTAACAATAATTTTACGAATTCGGCTTCTTTACTTGGTTTGGTGAGACTGAACAGAAAGATTTTGTTGTGCTGCAAGATGAGGTGAATCCTTTTGATGCTTATTATGATCATGTATTACAACTTCTTTTTGTGGACGTATTATGAGAGTCCGAGAAATAATACATGTGATGCTGCTGCAGCCGTGTATGGTGACTATATGCATTGTTTTGCTACTTTTGACATAGTTTTCATCCAACCTCGGTATCAAGGAACTGACTTCCCTTTTGTCTCTCTTCTATTAAGTGCTTTGTTTTCACCTTTATGTTGCAGGGGGCAGAAATTATTAAGGAGGATTTATGGCCTAATCCTCTCAAGTATTTCAACAATGTAATATCTTTCTTTATGTTCTTTGCTTTTTATTTATTTTCCTTTCGTAAACGTTTTCTCTCCTTTCTCGTTCACAACGATGAATTAACAAAATGTTTGATGATAGAGCTTCCTTTAATTTCTTTATGCATATGGAAAGTTCATGATTATATTTGTTGCAGGAGGCTGGCGAAGAAGATGATTCTGACAGAGATGACACGATGAAGAGGTAATAGGGATAAATATCTAGCTCCTATTCATGAACGTATAAATTCACATATTTATAGAGTGGTTAGTTGCATGAAACTTTTAATTGACCCTGTGCTATCCCATTGCATATAACTTCTGAAGGGTACTCTGTGATCAGGAACATGGAAATGATGACGGAGAAGACGGTAATTAAGCGCACAGCTAAATTTTCTGCCCTCTTGCTGGGATTCTCTATGGCAACAAGGCAAACATGATCCAGTACCAGTATCACCTCTTTTTTCGGCGCAAAAAGTTAATAGCTATCATGTAGGGAGTTGAAGTCAATCATGGAGATGCTCAATGCATTTATTTAACTTCCTAAACTATTTTTCACGAACTCCAATTTTGGCTGTGGATTTGTCTATGATTGGTCTTTTTTTTGGGGATAGATTTCCAAATCAATGAACTTCCATTTTCATTTTATACCACAATCTGACTGCAAAATCTTAGTGTGGTATGGTATGGAAACAAGTCATTGCTGAGAAGCATGTCACAGATTTCAAGTTCTGATTGATTACACAAACCCAAAGTAACAAACTACTGAAAATGGCTTCTGCCGACAAGTTTCCAAATAGGTATACGAAGATTCGTAAATGGTTTGTAGATACAATAATTCTCCATGCAAAATGAGAAGCAATGCGTCAGGAAGAGGTTAAAACAGCTAAAAAAAAATCAGAATTATTACGTAATCTCAAACAGGCCTTCATGGCGATGGTTCACAAGCTAGCTACCAAAACAATGCAGGAGAGATTGGTGCGATACATTGAACTATTTTGCAGAGAAAAAAAAAAATTCTACCCTGCCTTAAAAATTTTAACCCTCTTTGCAGGATTGGGTTATGAATTACAATGCTAGTATACAAGTTTCAATCTTACCTAAGAAGAAAATAAGGATCAAAATTATCCCAAATCGTGTCTACTTTGAATTCAACCGGCTGATCAGCAGCAGCGCTGCCGATTGCTTTCTCATGTAATTTAACTATTAACAAATACAAGTTATAAACCAAAGGGTTGCTAAGAAATGGACTGATGATTCTACCAAGTTCAACGACACCGGAGAGTAAAGGCATACCATCTTCAGTTTCCACATTAAAAATGCAGTTTGAGAGGGCATAAAACCCAAGCAAATTTGCATATAATGGTAGAAATGCATCCTTGTGGTTACCCAATCCAACAATCCAATCAGTTCCTCCATGCCTCCCAACATTCTCCTTTGCGAACGAGATCAACTGATGGCAAAATCTCATTCTCCAACCAAGTAAGTAATTTTTAATAGTCTCTTTGTTCAATGAGTCAACCACACAAGAGTTCACGGCAGGAATCTTCTCCAACTGAGAGCAACAAATTTGACTAATCAACAGCTTCTCTTCATGATGATTATCGATTTCCTTGTCAAAAACCCGTCTCACTAGATCCCCTCCAGATACAACGTGGCTGGCTGCATTAAGTACCCACTGGCAAAGGTAATCAAAATATTCAATCCAGGAACCAAAGATAGAAGATAGATGCTCAAAACTCAATTCAATCACTTTTTCCACTTGGTTTGGGACCCCATGAGAGATACTGCCTAATCTTTTCAAAGAGACGCACTTTTGGACATCTATTGCAAACCTTTGTCTGATCCCATCATCTTCGTCCTCTAGCAATTTGATGCAAATGAACCATATCTCTAGTATTTGATGAGCATACATGTTACCTGCTCCTTGTGGTTCAAAATGCAATGAAGAATTCTCAGAGGGGATCCGCTGGTTGAACACATAACAACCTATGCAGTCAGCATGTTCTAGCAAACCTGATGCTAATATAGATTCAGTTGCTGCCTTTCGCATGTTCACTGGCTCAGATGATGAACTATGCAGTTTAATTATGTTAACAAAAGTGGTAATGCATGCAAACATGCGAGCAGAGCTTACCACATTATCAGACTCACTGAATTCAATGATTTTCTGCTTCTCGATATCAACAAGAATCGAGCTAGTATATAAATTTGACAAACGCCTTATGCAGATTGCCATACAGTTGATCAGCGTCTCTTTAGTTTTACTATGTCTTGTGAGCTCATACAAGGATATCAGCCTATCCCAAAACTGAAAAACAGAATCACAATCCATCACACCAACATAAATAGTTTCAGTGCATATGTTGTTACTGGGTTTTTGAAACTGAAGCAAGTTCCAAGTGAAAAGAAGCCTCAGTATGTAACAAGTACATCTATGACTTTTGTCCAACTCTAAACGATTCATCAATGTTCCTTGCAGGTTAGTTTTGGTCCATTTCTGAATGGTCCTTATTTGATGGCAGGAAAGATCATGGACCTCACTACTTGACTCTGTTGATTTAAGGAACCTATATAGCCACTTCAATGTTGCAAGTCGAACTTCATACGATGAATCAGACAACGAGCGGACCAGCTTTTCCAGGAGTCCAGGAAAAGTATTTTCCGTTTCAGGGATCTTCGACAACTTTGAATCAAGCGGAGAACATTTCTGCAGCATCTGAAGAACCTCTTCACCCTCTTCTTCAGATGCCTGAAAGACGCAACTGAAATAAGACTTAACTGCTTGTTCCCGAACTTCAGAAATAGTTGAATCATAATATGGCAACCCATAAGAAGCTTCCATGTCTAAGCAATCAGTAGATAACTCCAAAAGTAGGCTGCGTAAAGCATAAAAGCTTTCACTTGTATGGAATGTTCTTGCAATACTGAGCATATGGTCAAGCACTTTTAAGAAAGAGGTGTTAAGGATGGGGCAAGGGCACCTTTTGGGGCTTGCAATCCATGAACACCTCCCAAGAACTTTAATCAGGTTCCCAAGAATCTGATCCTTCTTTGAGATATCAACAAGGTTTCTGCAGTTTGCATCCAGAAGAGAACCTAACTGCAATAGAATTCCATGGATTAAGTTAAAGGAAGCTTGATGGGATTCAGAAGTTGGATGCATTGAGGAAATAGGAGCAGCTGCATTTTGGTCCACAACACAAAGTAACTCAGAGGCAACATTGAGAAGGACAAATGGCAGTTTCTCATTAGATACCAGGCCAGTTAAAGCCCGAGATGCCAGAACACGAACTTTTAGATTGCTTTGGGTTGCGCATCTTCTAATGAATGGCATGAACAGGAACGGGTCCAATTCATCTCCACTTTCACTCGCAAGTGTTGAAGGTTTGAGCCTAGACAAAAGAATGAGCATAGGGCACAAGCTCGGGTGTACAACATTAGCCAGGTTGGATGCTGATTGACCAGATGATCCATTGCTAAGCAACTCAGTAATAACTTTCAGTTCATGAAACATAAAAGGATGCAACAAGGGGTACCTTCAAGAAAGTAGATTAAATTAACTGCTAGGTAACGAGTATATTAGAGTCATCCTAAATGGAGGGCAAATGCGAAAAAGAACCAAAACATGGCTGCTCACAACACTGGATAGTTCAAATGATGGCCTACAATTTGAAATTTTACTGCAGTCAACCTAGAGACTATTTCATCAAAATTAGCGGAGATACAATATTCAAAGTTTTGGCTAACTTTGATGAATCATGAACTTCCAAATGCCAATGGCAAATCTGTAACCATGCAAGAAATAAGGCAAATACAAAAGAGAGAAAATGTGATCAAATTTGTTAGTCAAAGAAATCCCACCTGTGAAAAAATTCAAGCCCAGTTAATGCACGCCGTGCGGATTCTCGCTTCTGAACATTAAGAAACCCAATCATGCGCCGGACCAAGGCAGTGTATGCCAGACAAGCACTGTTACGAATCTCCCAGTATGGAGAAGAGAATGAGCGGATTGCAACAATCAAAGCTTCAGCAGAAAAACCAGAGGTATCAGTTGCCAGGTTGGAATCATTAAAAGCACCTCTAAGGATGTTGAATGCATGTACTGTTGGAATGACACCCTCATCCCGGATCTTGGAGGATTTGCAGGTTGCATTCATCTCAGATCGCTCTGTAGACTCTGTCTCTGGATTTGAACTTGAAACTTGACAAATGTTGGGTTTTGTGCCTCTATTTTCACTTAGATCTAGCAAAGACCTGTTAGCTACATCTATTAGCCACCGAAGTGCTCGTGGGAGAAGCGTCTTTGGTGTGCCCGCCGGTTCTGCGAGAAATAGAGCAATGAAAGCAGCAGGAATGCCAGCACTTCTTCTTAACAAATCATCCACTATTTGTCCCTTGGCCACAGTTCTTTCCATAAGTTGCTCCATCCAAGACTCTGTCAACCTACAAAGTCTGCAGCAAGGGATAGCATGTCAGGAATGTGTATATTCATTGTTACAAATAATACTCTTCCAAATCATGGCATAATCTAAATTGACTTAATTTTTAATATAGAGAATATTTTGAAACAGAACCCAGAGAGATCAAATAAGAAATTCAAATATTAATATGACACCATAACAATATTCCAGCATTAGCTATGACTTGGAGCACTTCAAAACAGCTGCTTCAGCTGATGTGCTGAACAAATCCATGACTATTTTCAATCAGGCAAACAATAGATACTGAATAGAAGCCAACTTTCCAGTCTGATTCATACAACAATGGCAATACATTGGCCAGAGTATAGGAATATGAATAAAATAGCACTTTCCTACAAAATATAACATCATTCAAGCTCCTAATTCTCTATTTTCCCCTTTGGTTTCATATTAAGCAATGTCATCAATGGCAATCACACAAGAACAAAAGTTATCATGTCAATAATCCCTTCAGGTAGCTGTTCCATTTAACGCATGAAATAAAACAAAACATCAGAAGGCATCAACTGAAAAGACAAATGGAAACTTACCTTGGATCATTTGAACAAAGTAAACGGTTGCAAAGAGCTGTGAATCCAGCTCTTGTCTTATCAATCGCACCATTATGCTTCATCTTCAAAAGAACTTCCAAGAAATGATTCCCAATTCTTTCAAGTTGTTTCAGGTCAAGCATCGCATCAAATATTGTCATCATTGAATCAGCAGCAGCATCAGAAAAGTTGCTCCCAGACTCTAATGAATCTGAAGAACTGTTACTTGATAAAGGAATTTTTCTTATTATGGTTCCCAAAAGAAGACTCACCTGAAAAGCCAGAAATGTACTATCAATAACATCATAGTTTAATAAAAATAAAATAAAAGAAAAACAAGCAACTACAAATCCATTTTTTATTACTTTGATGTCAGCAATTTGCAGAGTTAATCAAAATAAATGAGGAAGTTACCTCTTTCATAGCCAGCCAGCAACCAACCATAACAATCTGTTCTGATGTTCTGACATCTTGGTCAAGCTTTGAATTTTTCTCTTCATTTTCTAAAGAATTTGTCGTCTCATTCACCTCCTCAGGGACATCCAACAAGAAATTATCTTCATTAATCATATCATCCATGTCCTCAGGCAGATACCAAGCATCTGCAGAAACCACCCAAAGTGCCAGCGAAGTTATTCGCATGACTAGCTCCAGGAGCTTCTCCAATGCACCTTTCATCTCTGAATAACCAGACAAAACAGCACTGGAATTCCAATCCAATTCCTCAAAGGTATATCGTAGAGTAAGTAATATACCATGAACAAAACTGTTCTTACATGCTTCAGTCAGATCTTTCTCTCCCTCCTCTACTGTAACTTCTAACCAATCAATTAGTGATTTTATGTGTTCTACCACAGGAGATATACAAATCTGGCCTTGGCCATTTACCTGTTGTGGCTGTGAATGAAAAGTAACAGTATTAACTGAAGCCCTGACTATCCACCCAAGCTCTAGTACATACTTCCTAAATATAAGGCATAAAGTAAGTGCTCCAGCATCACTCTCTCTCACACGCGGACTGCAAACCAATTTCTTGGACCAAGTAATTACTTTCTCAACCATGTCTTCACTTGAAATGCCAGGAAGTGGAGTAGGAAACTGCAACAATATGCGAAAAGAATTCTCTCGGAGCCTATCCCAACTGTCTATTATTGATCCAACTAACAACAAAGTTGAATTAGGTGCAGTGATTCCTTTATAGTACGGATACAGACAGCTTTCAGGAGAAACAGAATCAAGTTTCCCATGAGGTGCAATAGACCAAATATTTATCATCGTCAGAATTAGGTCCATGGCCATTATTTTTCTCTTATATGGAGCAGAAGGATAGCATGAGAAAAATAGAAAACAACTCAACCACCTCATAAACTTAAATAAATCCTCTGCTCTACTTATTACAGTTTCCTCAGTTCCATTACATAAAGTCTTGTCATTGTTCACGCATGACACAAGAGGTTGCCAACTTCCCTTCTTAAATTGCCTCTCCAATGCTGTCCTAACTCGTGAGAAAAACTTTCTAAACAAACTAGTCCACTTCATCTGAAATGCTGTCGAGCAACTCCTCATGTTCAATGGCACAGCTTCTTTCATCAGAGTGAGTTCCAAATGGGAAGGCAGACTAGCTGTCTTGGGGTTCAAGAAAAGAGACTCCGCAGCATCTACACGGAGTGACTCGTCGACATGAGTCAATGCCAGCACTAGCCAGTTGACAAGGACCTTAACCTTTATTCCTTTTATGCAGACAGTAGCACATAGATTACTCCATTCAGTTCCCAATCTGCTATCTGCACAAAGTAGGGTAGAACTTTTGCACAAATCAATATCCCCTTCAAGCAAAGCAAGTGAACGAGACACCTTAAGTAATGAAACTAAAACAGCCACTTGCTGTTCAACTTTGAGTTCCATGTTTCTACCATCAACCTGAGGATATGAAAGTCCATTATCCTCCTCGATCGGCCCAGCTGAGATGAAAGAAAGCATAGGAAACACACTATCCACATCCACATCCAGCAGAACTGGAAGAGCATAAGTGTTTAAATTTGAGCGGAGCTTTGAAACTCCAGAAGCAAGTCCATACAGAAAAGGGGGCAAGCAATGTTTTCTATAAACAGTATACCCCCTCTCAACACCATCGGAACTCCAACACTCATCACGCAAGTATTCAAGGAAACATTTCAAGAATGATGTCGCAGCACAGCACACATCATCATCAATGTAGGCCTGAACCGTTTCAAACAGCAGGTCAGGAGTCATATCCAACAGAGTCTTTGCACCTAACCTCTTGGTGAGTAAAGCCAAGGGAACATATCTCCCTTTACATCGTGGCCCCAGGCGAAGAAGATCAGAAGCAATCTTTTGTAAGAAAGATTTTATTCTCTCACTACCCTCACCCCAATGTAGAGATGATTCAATATCTAAGAAGAGATCAAAAATAAGATGAACTTGCTTGACTGTCTGACTTAAAGGATCCTCTAAGTTATTCCAAATGATTCTCAATATTTGCGTCCCAATATTCTCCGGAATTGGATCATAATTATCCAACGTACTGGTTAAGTTAGCTAAAATTGAGGTTTTTATCTGCTGCAAACATATTTGCATTACAGTCAATGCGTGAAAGTTAAAATGACTATCAGTTGGCTTCTCGCAGTAACTACACAGCTCAGGCAAAACCCCATCATACAATATAGTCCATACAGAATTACCACCACTCCCACTCCTGTCACAGCCATTCAGATTATCCGTTGGCACAAAAAATAGGTTATTGAGTACATTTCTTGAAACTGCAGTAAGTATACCTCTAATCAAGCAAAGTCTACTCAATGCTGAAAAATTACTTATTTCACCACAAACATCTCCATTATAAGGACCCTTCCTAATAGCATCATCAAACTCACTCACACAATCTTTAGCACCAAAACTACAAGTTTTTTGATAAAATACACCTTGAATGATGAACAAACCAAGCTCTTGAGGATTCAAACATACTTGTAAAGCAGCACAAAGTGCTACTCCGGCCGCCACAAAACAATCCCTTGAAAAATCCACTGATTTCAATACACTTATCAAAACTCCAAACCCCATGTCCAAAACATTCAATTCCTGACCTACAAATCCACTCTCAGGACCAGTCAAGTCCTTAAATTTATCTGGAAACCGTTGAAGCAAATAGTACAAGCAAGATAAAGCCTCCTGAAACTGCTCCATAACAATGGGAGATGGCCGAGCCCACTTTTCAGTCTCCAAAACGACATCGTTCAACCCCAAAACAACATCCCAAGCAACCAAAACCGCGCAATCTTCAATCACATCAACTAAATACCCCAGCTTAGGCATGCCCATTACAGATAACGCCACACGCGAGACACAAAACCTCTTCTTTTTATCATGCAATCCGCCGCCGTACTCATTACAAAGATCACGAAAACAACAACAAATCAAAGACTGAAACTTTCTCTCTTTCGCCAAAGCAGAAACTAAAGTCCTATGCAACGGCAATGAATTCTCTAAAAACATAACCTCTAAGTAAACCCGCGTAGCTTTCGAGATCAAACACTCGTCACCACTCGTCGCTGCCGCCGAAGATGACAGTAATTCGCTAAAAGATGAAGCCACTTTCTTTCCATGGTTTACTTGGGAATATATAGAGTTAAGCGAGACTAACTCTTTTAGCTCATTGCAGAACTTGGACAAAGAAGAATTTTCTGAAGATGATAGTTGGGTTAACGAATCAGTGAACGAAGTGGGGAAAACTACAGCGCTGTAAGTGTAGCGGTGGCGGTGCTGCAACGCCCGCCATTTTGCAGACATCGTTTTCGTCTGCACGAGGTGGCGGCTTTAATGGTGGTTTCAAAGATAATTTGTTTGTCAGTCTTCACAGGTAACACAGCGAGAGAGTTAGGGCAAAGACAAGAACTGGTTAGAGAAGAAGACTTCACTTTGGTTCGGGGTTTTATGATGGGTTTAACTGTGTTACAAGAATTGGAGGCCCAATTTTTCTGAGATGAATTATACACGCGCGCGTGTGTATAATTACAAATTAATTTAATTTAATTCAATTTAGAATTTAATAATGTAAAGTTAATATTTTAAATATTTGTAGAGGAAATTTGCACATAATATTAAATATAAAATTTAAAAATAATATTAAAATTTTTATTATACATAAAAAATAATTATATTTAAAAAATTTTAAATAAAAATAACGAAAAAATTTAATTAATAAAATAAAAAAATTAATTTATTAATAATAAATTAAAAAATTAAAGAGAATTTCCTGAATTTTTTGTCTCACCTAATATTTTAGCAACAATGCCCACAAATCTAACGCTCTTTATCAATAATATTCGAAGACATAATGCTCTTTCACAGAGGAAATCCATAGTTGATGTACGGTAGTCTGTTTGGCAGCACGGCAATTCATGCTTTTCAAACCACTAGTGAAAAATGCATGTCTTCCTCTCGTTTATCTTGCCTATAAGTACCTCACCGCTCTGCTTTATTCAGAATTCAAGAAAAGAGTTCGATGGCTGAAACAGAGAAAGTTGTAGATGAGAGTTCCAGGAAGCTGAACCTTCCATTTAACATTGCATATGTCTCATAATCCCCCAACGTCTCACCCACCTCCTTAGCTTCTTCGACGTGCATGCGACATTTAGAAGTTGTAGGTAAGAATTGGAGGATACTAAACAGATCGGTGTGTCAAAACATTTTGATTATGTTTGGTTTCCTCCAATATCTTATCTCCAGCTTCTGAGCTAAGCAGGCAAAGACATGGGCATTTGCAAGCTGTATGTAAAAATTAGAGGAAACTAAATAGATTGGGTGGTATGAACATTCTGTTTAGTTTCCTCTAATATTTTACCTCCAGCTTCTAAACTACAATTAGATTTTCTTCGTTGGCTGAAGACATAAAAACATTTATCAGTTGTATGTAAGAGTTAGAGAGAACTAAACAGATTTGAGTACAGCGAAGCATTATGTTTAGTTTTCTCTAATATCTTATCTTCAACTTCTGAACTGCAACACAAAGTTCTAGCTCTCCCGTTTGAAAAAAAAAAAAAAAAAACCACTGGCAGATAGGAAATGAAGCAAGAGGGCAAAACTGAAAGTAAAAGAAGAAGTTGCAACAAGCAAATGTCCACTATAATTAACCTGAACCTGCAGTGTCCAAGAACAATATTCCAACTTACAAATGGAGGATAAGATTACAAACCCAGGTTAAAAAAGCCCAGAGAAGGTAACAGAAAAACACATTTTTCTTTCAAGCAAGGTATCGATACAGTTTCCTATCAACTTTGTCCCTCTCTAGAAACTCTCGTTCAATAAGGGACTCTATTCTCTTTTTAATTACAACTGGATTGGGCAGGAACCGAGACTGGAGCTGCTTTGTGACCTCCGCAACAATGTTATTATGATCCAACACCCGTCTTGCCTTCATGATCCTCACAATCGCTGCCTCTATCTGGGGTTTCCTGTCTTCCTCCACTCTCTGCCTGGTTTCCTGATTTTCTGGTTCTGACTCTCTTTGTGCAACCACAGTGCCTATCTTAACCTTAACAAACTTGCTCGTGAACTTGTCATTGAAGAGGAAGGAATCATCCTCTGCTATGTCCTTGCTCATGGGTTCCTTTCGCAGGACGTTCTTCCCCTTGACACAGGCCAAAGACTGCAGGCACCTCTTCAATTCTGGGGCAGGTATTTCTGTGGCTTGCTCAATTTCTTTGTAACTCAACCGATCAGCGTTATTAAATAGCATTAGTACACACATCTGGTAAGTGGAAACATTCAGTTCATGCTTCTGGCCTTTCCCAAAGGTTGCCTTCAAATCAGCTGTGCCCATATTTGTTTGCCAAGACAATCTTCGCCCAGTATGTGTCCCAAGATAATAACTCCGGAATTTCTCACATATCCCGAGGATTTCTGCAGGAAGATTGCATGTAGCACTTGGTTGAGTTGGCCAAGAACCTGTAGTGAGAACCTGGACAGTTAGAGTGGGGCAATCAACAAACTCGGAACCCAGACTTGCATAGAAGCCCTGCATTGTATCCTGAGACGTCTTCATATCAGTGAACATACCCTCCAATTTTGAAGTAAACTGATACCCACACTCTGTTTTAAGTTTAACAATCAAGCTTCTTTCTGCATCATCGGACACTGTTTTCCCTGAGAGAAGCCTCTTGGCTAGGTGTTGCTTGTAATACTTCTCAAATACATCTTTCTCCTGAAGGTAACGGAAGAGCATCATAACCTTGTCGAGCACGTTTTCAACGTCCTCCTCACTAACCCCTCTCAGTCCTTTACGGAGCTTATCATCCACAAACAATGAAATAAATTCCGGAGACCTAGAGTTCAGGTTAATAAAGTATTCAAAAGATGAATTTAAAGCATTTTGGAAGGTCTTGTCATTGTTAAATGCTGTACTGATAATCTTGTCATATTTATCCTTTAAATCCAAAAGACGTTGGACAAAATCTACAGGATCCTTTAACCTCTCTGGATCAGTAACTAGCTGCTTACCAGTATCCCGAATGTATGAAGTCATGACATCTCTTATTAAAATAAGACCGTTAGGCACCCGTCGGAACAAGCAATACATCCTTCCCAGGTCCTCATATTTGTCATCCACAAGCATATTAACTAAGCCCGAGTTTTCCATATGAACTAGTCTCTGCATGTGACTTTCAATCATCTCCTTTTCCACCACATTAGTTATTTTTGCTTCACTTCTTGCATCCAAGTAATGAAACACTCTCTCCATTTCTTCATTTAGACGTCTTTCAGCTTTTTTGAGATACTCCCCACAATCACAGGATTCGATAAATTCTTGAGACTCAAGACGGTAAAAATCAGCCGAAACCTCAAGAAAATGCTTTTCAAAGTCATCCTGGTAAGCAAAAGAACCTAAATCCGTGAGCATTTTTGTAATATTTCTCATCAGGCCCCTGTTTATAACTTCACCACTCCTTTCTCTCCCCACAAGTTCAAGAAGCGTATCCTGAAGCCTAGTCCGAATTTTGCTAGAATGAATAACAACATCCCTCCATAGATTCAACCCTAGCTCGAATACTGGTGTTTTGTGGGTGCTTGGGATGAATGTTCTATCCATGTACATCAATATGTCTCGGATCATTTGCAAAGCCTTGTTATGATCAGCCCATTTCCTATTCAGCTCTTCCAAAAATAGCCCGCCCTGAGCAGCTTCAATTGATTTGCATATTTCTGTTAGATGAAAAGTCATTGTCGTCACAAGTCCAGAGTAAAGTTTCTCACCAAATTTGTGCAGCACCATGTTATAAGCATTCCTGATAAAGACACATATAAATTAGAAGTATGCATGATTCAGGATGTCTAATAAGAGGACACTAAATACGATTTAAAAGATCATAAGCATTCCTGAATGTGGAACCACTAACTGAAAGCTTACATACAGTAAAGCTGCCCAAGGCCCAAAAGGGATTGGTAACGAACAACTCAACAAATGAATTGATTAAATACTTCTAGCAAGACGAAATTGAATTCCACGTTCGGTAATCTAGTGTTTACTACTTACCGGGAAACCTACGAGTAAATGCCCAAAAAATTATATATATTAAAACCAACAACAAAGATGAGTAGACAAAAAGGTTTGCACAATCATCACCCTGTAATTTAATTAGTATAAAGATGGGTACCGTTATGAAACTTAAAGAATAATAATAGGGGGAAAATAATGAAGGAGAGGGTGTAAAAAAGATCCACAAAACCACCTTTTAAGACACACCAAGGATATTCCAAAAAATAATGATAGGGAGAAAATAATATCTATGTTTCAGAAAAGAACCAGATCCCAAAAACCATATATTCCATCAATAAATAATTTACAAAAAGGACAATACACAAAGTTTGAATTTGCATCAACTAACACAAAGATGGCTCCATTGAAGTGAGAAGACATCACATATGATTTAAAAGAAATAAATCACCAAGAAAATCAAAGCAATCTAAGGAATAGAGTTAAATAACTTATTTGAAAAGAAAGATAAAGGAAGAAACAACAGAGAAAAGCTATAAACATCTCACCAAACACAAAAGGGCATTGCAACATTCTCAACAAGTGACCCCCTGTTTGCAGAGATGACCAGTCCCAGAGCCATGTAAGAGAACAGTTCTCATAAACCGAAGGTCTAGAATTAAACAGGTGAAACAGTGTAGAGCTGCTTTCCTGATTTTAAACACCTTATTCCTCTATTTTACACCTCACTTAATAACCATCATCACCAGTAAAAAGAAATATCAGAAAACCCTCCTTAACTAGTCTAAAAGAAAAAGATATTGTGATCGGCGTAGTAGCTAACACGCACATAAACTCCCAGTCTCCAACTGATAGCATTTTCTATGTATCCTAAGTACAAGCACTTACCATCACCAATACTACTCAACTAGCATCTAAGCTTCATCACCACTCACATGTGTGTAGTCAGGTACGACAACAACAGTGACAAATAAAACACTAAACGTCATCCACGCCTTAATTCAATTATAATAAGCAAATTATTCTTCAACGATAAAGCTAAAAAGTGAAATATGAAATTGGCCATATGACAGTACCAAAACTATCTACCAAACGATAGAAATTCACAAAATTGAGTTCTCAGGTTAACTACTGAAGCAATTCAAAATAACACAACGACACATAACCTGGAAAAAAGAAAAACAGAAACACAATCGCAAAGCCTACAAATTAAACCAAAACACACAAACAAAAAATCATCTCAACCAAATTTAATCGATTATCAGTAACAGTAAACAATCACGACCCAACTGTTCAAACTGGAAGCAACCCACCATTTTCCAAAACATACCGACCAAACAAAACCACATAAATCCAAAATCCCATTGGAAAAATCACCAGTTTAACCCAAAATCAAAAGAAATATAGTAACACACCTAATAAAATAATCAATATATGCCCATTTTAGTCAATCAATTCGCAGTAACAGTACACAAGCACACGAATATATATACAACACAAAAACCTCAAAAAATGAACCTATAAAGCTCTTCGAAGCTAAGCCCGCTAGCGTTATGGTTGTAAATCTCGTGAATCGCATGCTCCAAAATCTTCCATGTCTTCTCTGCGTATTTTGGATCCACCACGACCCGATGCTTGAACGCCTCTATTTGAAACGTCCTCTTCTTCGGAGCACTCATCTTCTCAATCGCTATCGCCCACCTTCCTCCTCCTCTCGTAAAGAAATTCTCACCTACTCGATGAACTTAAAAAGCTTGGCTCTCGAATTTGACCCGAAGTTAAACCCGAAGACCCGGTCGATAAAGTTTAACCCGAAACCGCGAGCAAACATTACCATGAGCAAATCATCCTGTTTTTTATACTTAGCTCGGCTTCCTTTTTTTTTTTTAAATTATTTTATTTTATTTTATCCAAAAAAAATAGTAAAGGTAAAATTTTTAAAATATTAATTATAAAATTAAATAATTAGTGAATTTCTGAATAATAACAGAGAGCAATTAGGTTAAAAAAATATTATTTAAAATAATTTTAAAAAATATTTTCTTATTTTTTATAATGTAATATAGTATATATTTTACCTCCGCACCAAATATAATCTTATCCATTCAAATTCGAACACGTGTCATGTTAGAAAAGAAAGCCGGAAACACGTGGCCACCCCACAATTGGGCTAACCAGTAGAGCGTTAGAATCTCAGAAAAGTCCATGTGCAGAAGAAACGAAAGCAACCGTAACGTAATGAATTCTCTCTCGCTTTCCCAGGCGCCAAATAACACAAACAATTTACGAACCAAACGTACTACTGTACCTACAACTCTCAAATCTCAATCCATTCTCATTTTCTCACTCCACTTCTCTTCTCAATCTTCCCCCGTAGTGTCAAACAGACTCTCTCTTCCGCATACAATCTGTACGACAACATGTTCGATAAAAGGCTCAAGCCGTGTTTGCTTTAGCAGTTGTTGCGTGACTACATTTCCTTCCGAAGAAGACGTGGTTTCCGGCGATGATGATTCTGTGGACTTGCAGAAGGTGGCTGATGCGGTGAAGAATTTCGAGCTTCTGCTGAGAATATAACAGGAGAAGCCAACTCCTCCAGGAGGTTGAAGAAGGAGTGGGCTGCTTCGGCATGTTAGTGCGATCGCTTGCTCTCACTCATTCAATCTTCAACGAGGGTGAGAAACTATATTGTGTGCTGTATATATGAATGGTGCTTCAATCATTTCGATAGGGACCAAGGACCTATTTGATACAAATGATCAATTAATATCTTTGTCTGTGAAAATCTAAAATTATTGACCCAGTTGATATTATTTCATAAATTATATTTAATTATTTTTAATTCTTAAAAACTTTTTTTTTACAATTAATGATCAATTAATGTCGCGTTCTCGACGACGCCGGGAACCTCGGGGTGACATCGAGAACTCGTCGAGAACTTAAAGGTGGTGGCCGGCGCTGTCCACACGATCTAAGACATGTACCATTTTCCTAGACAGTCACACACAGTTGTATGACAACGTGACAGTCCCTTTGTGATTGTTATAAGTTAAATCGCAGGACATGAAGAAGGCTTTAAAATATAACTATATCAATTTAGATATGACTCCTTTCTCCGGAGAATTTCCGGTGGATTCCGGCAAGCTTCGACTCCGTCTACAACCATCAGATAGGCATTTTGATTCTTTTCTCCCAAGAATTGTATTAGTAGTACAAGTTTTAGAATTTCCTTGTTTGAACAAACTTTCTACTGTATGATCAAATTACCAATGATCAAGAGTTCTCTGAGGCTCAACTGAAATGCTTTTGTTGAATTTAAGTCATAGCATAAGTAGTTTTAAATGCTTAATAATTTTTTTTTTAATTTTTGGCCCACGGGCAAATAGATGCTGGATAGCAACTTGTTTGATGTGGTTGACATGCCAAGAATGTAGCTCTGATCGATTTGTAGCATCATTTTCTGACCGGCTCGGTGTCGTCGTATCAAATATTGATGTAAGCAAACAGGGTTTTGCTCTCACAGTTTCCACATTATCCTCATTCTAGACTAGAAGCTTATCTTCATTCTATATTGGTAGTGATTTTGTGCCACAATGGTTAGTTTTACAACTTATCGTCATTGTTAAAATGTAAGGTCGCTGCTGAAATGTTCACGTTAAGAATCATTTTGAAATTTATGAATATCCAACTATGATGGCCGTGAGCAACTTTGCTTCTACTGATTACCTTATAGAATGATTTAACGGGGACAAAATATTTTATATATGTTGATTACAGAATTTACAGCTGTGAGGACAACTTCTTGTGCTACCATAATGAATCTATTTATGCCCTCATATATTCATGTGCTATCTTTGTTTCTTGCATTTCAATTGGTCTCAAAACTCTATGCCAGCCCTTCATCATGTTTAGCTGCCTCTGTCTCGCCGTGCTGTACAAAGCAGTGAAAAGTGTATCCTGTTTGTTGGTCCCTCAAAATTTCTTCAATTCTTTCAATATTTATATTGATTTTGACATTTATTGAGACTCCCCTTTTGCTATTTGGGGAAGAAGTCTTCCTCAAAATTCAATAGGTCTCCATTGCACGTTTCACTTGTCTGTTTCTTGGCCTTAGTGTCTGTTATGTATGACTATATGCTTCTTTTTTTATGGATTTTCAAACTAAAGCTTAAATTGGTTTCTCTCTCTTTGAAGTACCTTTTGTTGCATTCTTTGATTTGGCTATGCTTTTCTCCCTTTTAAACATTAATCTTGAAGCTCTTACTTTCCTGGGAACATTCCCTTTCTAGTGATCTCAAAGAACTATTGATGAACTTATTGAAGTTATGTTACATAAAATTTTTCCTAATAGAACTGAATCAAATTCTTTCTGTTTGAATATATTACTCTTCTCTTTCCTCTATGAGTCTCAGAAAGATGATCTGCTCCCTTTGCATCCTTTAGCTTCCTTAAACCACCAATGTTTTAGGAGTTATTTCTGATATTCAGTTTACTACTCATTTTGTTTGGTAAATAATGAGATTATTCCCGAGATAGCCAAGTTATTCCAACCTATAACCAGAAAAGAACTTTCGTATCTTCATATTCAAAGCAAACCTATCATTTTTTCCTTGTGGTGGCTGTAGATCAAGCCATTTCAAACGAGTAAAATCTTCCGGAAAAAATTTCCCAGCCTAGTCTCCAAGCCGGTTGGAGACCACAAGTGGGCCTTTTGGCAAGATCTTTGGAAACAGGTCAAATGCAGGCTCGAGGTCGCAAGTTGAACTGCAAATCAGCCAGTCTGTCAATGCTACTGATCTGTTGTTTCTGACCATATTTTCAAAAAAACATTTTCTGCACTTTCCAGTTGTCAATGCTACCCTTTAACAATTTTAGTTTATTATCCCAAACCTTCCATTAAAATATGTAATAGCAATGACAGTATCATAAGAAGCTGATTGAAGTAGTTGTTCCTCTATTTTCTTGCTTGCTCCTGATAAAAATTTTGCATATTTTTCATGTATGCTGATAGCCTCTCAATATTCAAACCATACACCGAGTGTCTGAGGATTTTTAAAGAGCAGCCTCCTCCTATTATATTTCCACATGAGAAATAAGCAATGTATTATTCTATATATTTTCATTATTGTCAAATGAGATGCTTACATTTTCATGAGTCAAATCTCACTTACCCCTTCAAACGTCACCAATGTTTGCAAATAAATTATTCTGTGGTTCCTATTGCAATTGGCTCAGACAGTATTTAAATAGCACAAGGACATTGAAGTCAGACATCTTAGCAATAAGTTTGATGCATCTATCAAAGGTTCAAGTTTGGAAATTTTGCATTGAGAACTTACTTATGCCTTTATCCATTTAATGAAATTCTTCAAGTCTTTGTATGAACCACCACCTTCTTTGATGCTATTCATGACCAATTCCTTGAGACCTAATGCCCTTGCTTTATATTCTTCAGTTTCCAGCAGTTGATCCACCCTACTCTTGATTTCTTCACCACTAATTATCCCTCTTTCATCTTGAATGAATCCAAAACCAACTTTCCATACATTATGAATGTAGTTCTCATTGTGGAACTGATCTGAGAAATAAGGCCAACATAAGAAAGGAATCCCTTTGCTTACACCTTCCATGGTGGAGTTCCAACCACAGTGGCTTATGAAACAAGCAACAGAAGGATGTTCCAAAACTTTTTGTTGAGTTGCCCAACTATGTACCCGCGACTGGCAGTTCTGTAGTGAAATACTTGCGGATAGGCATTGTTTATTTTATCAGGACGCACGACCCAGAGGAATGGTCTGTTGGAGAGTTCAAGCCCCACGGCCAATTCTTGGAACTTTGTTTGGTTAAAATAGCTGTGCTGCCAAATGCAGCATATATGACTGACCGTGGTGGCTGTTGGTCAAGCCATTTCAAACAAGTTAAGTCTTCTGGCCAGAAGTTTCCTGTTGATTCTCCAAGCCTATTGCTCGCCAAAAGTGGGCATATTGGTAGGATCTTTGGATCCAGGCTAATTGCTGCAGGCTCGAGGTCATAAGTTGAAGTGCAAATCAGCCAGTCTGTCAATGCTGCTAATCTGTGGTTTCTAACCTTATTTTCAAAATCATTTTCTGCACTTTCAAGTTGCCAACATTGATCCATCCAAAGTTTGCAGTGTTCATGACAGGTATGGTAGGTGATAACTGAAACATCTGTTTCTTTGTTGGAGTTCCTGCAACAAAAATGTCAACTGAAATTAAACATGAAAAAATTAATTGTTAACATCTTTGCTTTAACTTCTAGTTCTATTAAGTCTTCTGAGGCCAAAACAGTAACTATCTATATGAAACTTCCCTATTTTTACTCGAAATCCTGCTGATGCCTCAATTGGTTGGTGTTGCATATGCTGTGTTAAATACTCACTAATTATCGACATCAACTGTCCAAGTTATTGCTAAATCTTTAGGGAGATTCCTATTACTGCATGCTGTTCTAGAATAATAATGTGTTTCTTTATATTTGCAAGTCATAGCTGATATATTAATGGTACAACTTGCAAGAGTTTGTGATAAATCTTACGATCATTCTCAATAATTCCATCACCAATCATCTTTTGGATGCTAGACACAATAGTCGATTGTGTGGCTGCATAAGCACAGAAGGCAGCTCGCTGCCTGATTCCCTTCTCCGCGGCAATTTCCATGGCCCATCCAAAAATATGATCTGCTAAAACACAAGTGATCTGATCACTCTCTGTTGCATTGATTTGATCAATGAGCTCCTCAACTTTCTTTGGCATAAACCAGAAGATTGATTCAACATGCTTCTCCAGGTTATCCCTAGCATCTAGAGATTCAATTCCATCTGGGATCGAAACAAGATGAATTTGCTTCTCTATGCCATCCTTTGTTGCCAAAGCATCCATGAGCCGCTTATGATTTTTCTCTGTATTTACAAATGTAATCTGGATGCCATGTTTGACTAAACGTTTTGAAATCTCCATGAAAGGAATTACATGACCTTGTGCTGGACAAGGTATAACCGAAACACGTGGATTTCCCATTTGGTTCCCTCTGTTTGCCTTGCATTTCCGTTTCTCAGTTATTATCTCTTTTACAGGCGACCGGCCCAGAATGCAAACAAGAGTTCTTAGGCCCAAACCCGGCCCAGAATAAGTTATCTTTCCATTAGGGTTTATAGGGTTTGCCTATATAATAGCACACTTGTCGCTCTTTTCTTTTCTCGTTTCGTCTTCCCCACCGAGCCATGGTGCACGTCAGTTTCTACCGCAACTGTAAGATCTCTTTCTACCTCTTTGTTCTCTTCAAGTTTGGGTTTGCTCTGTAACTGACTGTTTGCTTTTGACAATTGAGTGGATCCCAGTGTCTTCAAATATCGTATTGGGTGTACAGATCCCGCGGATTGCTGCATTGTTATGTGTTTATGATTTTTTTGGTTTCTGAGTTTTTGTAGTAATGCTTGTTTGTTTTAACTTTAAACGATGCTAGTGCCAATGAATTAGAGGTATAGTTATGCTGTACTTCAATTGTCAGCTTATATAGTCCGTGCAATTTTGAATTTAGGAAACGAAAAGGGGTTTTATGATCGTTGTTGTTTTCGGTTTTGGGAAAATTGAATAACTTTTAGTTAATGATCCTACCTAGATATTGGATGATGTTGAAAAATCCCTTTTTTGTAATGTTGGAAATTTGCAGTTTTATGATTTTAGGGTTTACATTTCAGCAGCTTTTAGTTGTGGGACTCTTTCGAAATGTTGTTTTGAAATATACAGTCTATTTCTTGTCATTCCTCATTTTTTTTGTGTATTAATTTGCCTAATGGTGAATGTTTTAGATGGGAAGACTTTCAAGAAGCCGCGTCGTCCTTACGAGAAGGAGCGTTTGGATGCTGAGCTGAGGCTTGTTGGAGAATATGGGCTCCGGTGTAAGAGGGAGTTGTGGAGAGTGCAGTATGCTTTGAGTCGTATTCGTAATGCTGCAAGGGATCTTCTCACTCTAGATGAGAAAAATCCTCGCCGTATTTTTGAGGGTGAAGCTCTTCTTCGCAGGATGAACAGGTATGGACTTTTGGATGAGAGCCAGAACAAACTCGATTATGTCTTGGCCCTGACTGTTGAGAACTTCCTTGAGCGCCGCCTTCAAACCCTTGTCTTCAAGTCTGGCATGGCAAAGTCAATTCACCATGCTCGTGTCCTCATTAGGCAGAGGCACATCAGGTATGAACTGTTAATTTTTCCGGTCAAGACAAATGCATTGGTTCATCAAATTTATTTTTCTTTTGCCTACTTCTCTTGTCTTGTAAATTACTAAATGGTAGCAGGTATGTTTGTTGCTTAATGTTATTGTGGAGTTAACTTGAATCCTTTTTTCCAATTTTCTCTTTAGTACGGGTTGGTATTGGTCAAAATGAATAAGTAAGAAAGCTTCTGTTTTATTTGTGACCTCTACGACCATATTTTGGTCGTATATGAAGATTTCTGCTTAGGTCTATTGTTTGGGCCACATCAAATTGTATTCAAATGTGTACATCACGTAAGGTATGGTCACGTGTATATCAGCGAGTGACTAGTTTACTTATTTAAGCTGAAGTACATATGCTATAGGACTGCACAAGATAGTAATTGCAATATATGAGATGGACTTGTTATCTCTTAACTTGAACTGGGTTTTACTTTTGTCTCCTCTACGATTTGGAGTTGTATTTTCAGAAACTTAGTGAACCGTGAGCAAGCCCTTTAATTGTAAATGTGTGGTCATGTCAACAGCCATTGACAAGTGAAATTTGTGGATGAGTCGAGGATGGGGGGAAAAAAAGAGAGGTCTTTTAAGCACCTTTTGTCATCAAGGCTGGTTACCTGTGTGAACTTCTTTATGTCTCAAATCTGAAATCTTAAAAATTGTATTTGGTTGAGAATTTGTTCAGCTAAATCAGTCATAGACCGATGTTGGCTGGTTCAAGAAAATGGTGTTGGCTTACTGTATTCTACATTATGCAGTTCCAATTGTCCTTGCATTTTGGTATCCTGAGAACTTTTGTGTGTCACGTTCTTTGATTTTTGTGGGTGTGTATGTACCTTTCCATTTCTGCATTTGTGACATTCAAAAGGCTAATATTGGCCATCGATTTCTTTTTTGCCAATGCATTTTATGAAGTAGTAGGCTTTGGCTGCAAAATGTTTAATAGCTTCTTATCAAAATGAGATCACCTATATTCTTTAATCAAACTATTGTGCTCTTCTTTAGTTCTGAAATATGCATCCATCTAGCTTTTATAATTCTGGTGATTTTAAGTATATTTTGGGAAAAAATTTTGTTTTGAGTCTGCTCTTTTCTTTGTTAGGGTGGGAAGGCAAGTTGTGAACATTCCATCTTTCATGGTGAGAGTGGACTCCCAGAAGCATATTGATTTCTCTCTCACGAGTCCCTTTGGAGGTGGTCGTCCTGGAAGAGTGAAGCGAAGGAACCAGAAAGCTGCTGCCAAGAAGGCTGCTGGTGGAGATGGAGACGAAGAGGATGAGGATTAAACCTTCAGCTAGTACCAATCCTATGAACCGATTTTTAATTCAGTTTTTCCGCCTATAATCTTTCTTCTATTACTAGTTTTCTTGATCAACTTTTCATGGTAGTGGATGTTGGCATATTTTTATTTCCCATTTCTGGGAATTAGAATATAAAACCTTCACAACTTTGGTTTGATGAAATCAGTTGGGATTAAGCATGCTTTCTGCCAAACATCTTCCGTGACACCATTAGGCCTTTTGATGCTCAGGTAGGCAGCTTTCTTAGGTCTCTTAAGTTCTTCACAACTGTCTGCCCCTCAGTCCCTTTCTATTCCACAAAACAATTTACTTTCTGCTTGGTGGTACCATTTCACCGTCAATCTCAAATTTTGATGTGCTGTAATGATCGTGAATCATGATAATACGTTGATTGATAGACCAAATTTTGTTCCACAAGAAACATGAATCTTTGCCTCCTGCCTCGTGGCAGCAAGCAACTGGTTTGGCTTGACTAACATCTTGTGATAGTTTCTTTCCTCGTCTCAATTACCACATGCAAACCCTAGCCAAATTTTGACCATTGCCTTTTAACGAACGATATCTCCCCTCCTTGGTCCAACGCATTCTTTCATGACAGGTGTTTCCCAATATCACCGCAAGTCCCACCCAGGCGTCCTGATCTTGTTCACACTCGCCACGTAGATGCCACACAAATTCATAAATTATTGTCGACACTCCAATTATTAGCCACTCCATTACACTATCGCAATCTCAAATAAGATCTGATGTGACGTGGCATCCAATCCTGTTCTTACACTTCATGGTTTCAACATTCTTAATCCGGTTATTTTTAATTAATTTAATTTAATTTAATAAATTGGTTAAATTATTATTTACCAAAACAGAATAAAAATAAACAAATTTGTCTCAACTGAACTGACCGGGCTCCCGGTGACGTGGCAGCAATACAAGGATCCAAGACTTGTCGTCGAGTTCTAAACAAACGGCAGCGGTTTCTTGGCTAGTTTTTATCACCACATGTCTTGTCAGTCAATCAGCGGACACGTGTCGCTCATCCAACGATTATCTCCACCCCGTTACTCTCTTCCAGAACGCGACGTTTTAGTCGTCAGTCGCCTATAAAATCCTCTCGTGTCGCCGCCCTCCGTCTATCGAACAATAGCTGATCATGACTGTGAAGCAGGTGAGCGAGAGTTTCAGACTCATGGATGCCGTTGAATTCGATCGAAGCACCGGCGAAAAGATTGATGCTTTTCCAGTTTGGAAGGTGAGAGCAGAGGTGGCGGTGGATGCTGACCTGGAGAGCGGAGGATCGTCGACGGAAGAGGTGGAGGCGGAGTCTCCGAAGTCGGTGGCGAAATTCAGCCGGAAGAAGTTTGGCAGATTTGTGCATAGTCAGGTTTTGAGAGTCAAAGAAGAGGAGCTGCTTCTTCGAGAAGACATTGATGGCGAAGGTTGTTTAAACAAAAAAGAGAGAAAAAAGAGTGATCCTTCCCAAGAACGACATGTAAACGTCGTCGTTTTCTCCAGGCCGATCTTGCCTTGCTCTCCTCTCAGTGGCAAGACCACTACTAGTAGTCTCAAGGCCGCCTCGCACTGAAGAAGTTTTGTTAATCTGCAAGGTTCGGTGCTTGTATTCCAATTAAAGATTCTATTTCTTTCGTTAGATATTTCATCCTCGTTTGGTTCCCGAGAAAGCGAGGGAAAAAAAAAACAAATCATTAGTCAGATTCCCGCGAAAATATTTATCGATCTCCGGTTTGGGCCGGGCAGAATGGAAATTTGACCTGATTCGTTTTCTGACCCGGTTTTCTTTTGTTTGACAGGCTGATGGAAAGGTTTCAAGATGGGACTGCGAGAACTTCAGAGAAAGTGAAGCTCGAGCTAAAAGTTTGATCTCTGCTTCACCCTTTTTTGTGCGCGTGTCTTTCAGTTTAAATTTTGTAGTTATGATGTTTGCTAGGAATTAGAACTCGGAAGAATGAGAGGAGAGAGTCAGTCGTTGATGTGTACAGAGTAAAGAAGCAAATAGAACAGATCAAAATTTCCATGAACATAAAAACTCGTGTGTACACATGTATGTTTGATTTTGTGCATACAGGTACTGTAGTTCGTGTAAAGTTTTTTTTTTTTTTTTTTGGGGTATATACGACTGTATAATTTGGGGTTAGAAAATCACTTCATGCATGTTAAGTTCAATTGGTTCACAATCCTGCCTCCAACCCAATAAGAAATTAATTTTAATTTATTTTTTATAATATTTGAATTGTTTACGTGAAAAGACATATTTTTACACGAAAAAAATATATTTTTAATAATAAAAATTAAAATATTTTAATATAAAAAAATAATGAATAAATTAATTGTTTTTTACAAAAAACAAACTGTTAGTTAATTATTTAAAGTTGTATTTCATAATACAGTTAATCAATGTGTCATAATTAATCAATCGATTATGATAAATTAGATCAAATTTTATGACTTTTTCTTTTGTAGTTCGATATAAGCGAGGAGCTCAAGAATTTGTTTTCCTTTTGTGTTAAGGGCTAAAAATTATTTATTTTTGAATTTTTGATTTCATATTGTAGGGTAGATCTGGAAAGATACGAAAGATTTCCTTCCAAGCATAGAATCGAGCATAGAATTCTGGGAAGGTGAAGCAGGATTTTTGCAAAATATGTTCAAAGTGAAATTATATAAAGAAGGTATTTGATAGAAATAAGATCAATCTCTCGCACTAGAAATTTCATTAAACATGCAGGCTTTTCTATAAACCTGATGCAACAAAAAGAAAGCCCAACATCGATTCATACATGTATTCACTAAGTAACTACGCTATGGCACCGAACCAATGAGTTCCATTGGCAGCTGAACAAACAATTTCCTAACACAGCTTAGTATTCATCACCTTCATCATCGTCCTCTCCTTCAGCAGACTCAGCCCCAACTTCTTCATAATCCTTCTCAAGCGCAGCCAAATCCTCTCTGGCCTCAGAAAACTCTCCTTCCTCCATACCCTCCCCCACATACCAATGCACAAACGCCCTCTTCGTGTACATCAAGTCAAACTTGTGATCAATTCTTGAGAATACTTCGGCCACACTGGTTGAGTTTGATATCATGCACACTGCTCTTTGAACTCTAGCCAAATCCCCACCAGGAACCACAGTTGGTGGTTGGTAGTTGATTCCACACTTGAATCCAGTCGGGCACCAGTCTACGAATTGGATTGTTCTCTTAGTCTTGATTGTTGCCACTGCTGCATTTACGTCTTTTGGTACTACATCTCCTCTGTACATCAAACAGCATGCCATGTATTTTCCATGGCGGGGATCGCATTTAGCCATCATTGATGATGGCTCGAATGCACTGTTTGTGATTTCTGCCACTGAGAGTTGCTCATGGTATGCCTTTTCTGCTGAGATAACTGGAGCATATGAGGAAAGCATGAAATGGATTCGAGGGTATGGAACTAAATTGGTCTGGAACTCAGTCACATCCACGTTCAAGGCTCCATCAAAACGAAGAGACGCTGTTAGTGAAGAAATCACCTGCAAAATGTTCCGAGTATTTTTCTCATTAGCCAAATTCTAAATTTATGATCAATTTTTGTACCAAAAATTCTAAATTTGTCACCTGAGAGACAAGTCTGTTGAGATTGGTGTAAGAGGGTCTCTCAATATCAAGAGAGCGGCGACAAATGTCATAGATTGCTTCATTGTCAAGCAAAACTGCAACATCAGTGTGCTCTAACAGAGAATGGGTGGACAAAACACTGTTGTAAGGCTCAACAACTGAGGTTGAAACCTGAGGTGAAGGGTAAACAGTGAATCCCAGCTTCGATTTCTTCCCATAATCAACAGATAACCTCTCAAGAAGCAATGATCCGAGACCAGATCCAGTTCCGCCACCAACAGCATGAAACACAAGAAACCCTTGTAGCCCAGTACAGTTGTCAGCTAACTTTCTGATCCTGTCAAGACACAGATCCACAATCTCTTTCCCAACTGCGCATCCAAAGTAAACACCACCAGAAAATCAAAAAATGTAAGAAGGAAAAAAATCTGTTGCCAAGGAAACAACGACCAAGTTTGAATTTTTCTTTCTTACTTGTGTAGTGTCCTCTGGCAAAGTTGTTAGCAGCGTCTTCTTTGCCACTAATGAGTTGCTCCGGGTGAAACAATTGTCTGTAAGTACCAGCCCTCACTTCATCAATCACAGTGGGTTCAAGGTCCAAGAACACGGCACGTGGAACGTGCTTTCCGGCGCCAGTTTCACTGAAAAACGTGTTGAAAGCATCGTCTCCGCCGCCCACCGTCTTGTCACTTGCCATTTGCCCATCAGGCTGCAACAAAAGGAAAACACCCAGAACCGCAAAAATCATCAAAACCCAGAAAACAAAAATTATAACTTAAAGGAGATAACCCGAAACACGGTTGGAACAAAATTTGACCTGAATGCCGTGTTCGAGACAGTAGAGCTCCCAGCATGCATTACCAACTTGGATACCGGCCTGACCGATGTGAATTGATATGCACTCTCTCATTTTTCTCTGATTTAGTCAGCGATTTGAGTTGAGAATAGAGAGATTTGAAGGTGCCGAAGACTTAATACGTATACGTGCCTAAAGACTGAAGAACAGAAGGTGAAATCCGAACGTTGTGATTCTGAGTTTTATACAAGGTAAAGTGTTGGAGAAAGTAGCCGTTTGAAACGGCTGTAATTTTGGATATGCTTTAATATACATTTTCAAATTTCAAAATGTGCGGGATCCAGCTGCTTGTTAGACCGTTGGGTTTCAAAGTTTTTGAATTCGAAATTGTTGGACCTGGACCGCGCGAATAAAGTTTGGGCCCATCAAGTTGGCCCAGGGTACATGGGCCGGAAACCAATTCAGCCCAATTATGCTGTTGGTATTGTTAGCTGAGAGATTAGGCATTGTCCTATCCTTTTTTTAGTTCAAAGGGATTGAACCACACAAATTTTCGATCCTTATGACATTTTTTAAGTACATATTATATTAAATTTTCGAATCGAGCAATAAACTAAATGGATAATATATCAGAATCGAAAATGAAATGTCATTCCATCCTCGCCCCATTTATGTGAACGGCACCAAACAAATAGTTCCATTTGCCAGACCAGAATGCCATCCCTAATAATGATTAACAAATAGTTCCATTGATTTTGCTTTTGGCTCCATGAAAAGACACGATCATACACGCACATGCATTTGCACATTGCATTTAGGCTGGCAATTGGCAGCACAAAAATATTAATTTAAAAATAACTCATATTTGTTAGGGAAATCTTTGTTGGGCTTTTGAGTTGTTGGGTGAGGCCCATTTTGATATTTTAATGGGCTTAGAACACAGCCGTCAACTTTTTCAATTTTGTGAATAATAATTATTTGCTTTTTGAATTGAATAAATAAATAGATAAATGCTTGGCTTTGACTAATAATTCATGGACCAAAAAGAGGAAAACAAAATTGTTTTGTGATTTCTAAATAGAGGATTCTGTTGGCATTGAAATGGCTTTTAGGAAACTAGCCACCTCATCCCGTTGCCATACAATTTTTTTAAAATGTTTGATTAATGAAACAAGTAAAATTTTATAAAATGATACAAAATATTTATAATTTAAATCTTGTTTGCTCGCTCGTATTAAGAATAGGTAAAAGGGTTTAATAGAAAATCAATGAAAGAAAAATTTATTTAAAATCAAAAATTGTATTAAAGATAGCATGCAAGTGTTAATATTAGCATGAATTGATTGTCAAAATACAAAGCAATTGATAGGTTTTTGAAGGTGTCAAAAGCTACCAAAATTTGTGGAATGATCATTGTTGTCAAAAGAATGGTTTTGAAAATAAAGGTTTAGATATATAAATATGTGGTTGAATAATGAAGATTATGACCACTTGAGGGTCCCAAATCATGCCAATGATCCCATTTTTCTTTTTTTGCTTGGTTGGTTTGTGTAGAGAATGTATGGGCCATTGCCATTTTCTATCTAATCTTCAATGTTTTATCATGATTTGCCACATCATTACCATATTTATATGGGTGCAAATTTCAGTCATTTCATAGATTTTTAGAAGTGCTTTTGATATCATTATAAGGGTCCTCTTCTATTGTAAAAGGTGCTTTTTACCCCCAAAAGCACTTTCAAATTCAGCAAATTAAGGAGAAGTTGCTAGAGAAGCTCTAATAAAGCATACCATACAATAATGACTGCATGTAATTTTACAGCTGAGAATGTGGAGAAGCAGCTAGGCCTTTCCATGTCAAGCAAATGATACTTGATTCGGTTGGATTACACCACACAACACAGTCGAATTTTAACTTTGATTATTAATCTTATTTTTAAATCAAATTAATTCAATTTAATTAATATAACCCACAACTCCAACCTTGTGGTCCATGCACATAACTTTAAGATTCTTTACTGTAGATTGTGGCCCTTTCAATACCTTTCTGTGCATTGCTACCATTCATCCTTTACTTTCAAGTTCATCTTCTTATTTAATTCCTTAATTATTATTTAATTCATTATTAAGTCGATAATCAACAACTCTTACTTCTAGACATAGCAATTTGAAACCTTTTTAGTGAGTCTTAATTAGTTCAAACTGGTAAATTTTGAGATGGTATAAAAATTACAAAGTTTGAATTATACTTGCATCAAAATCGAAAATAATTTTGTTTATATTTATATAATATTTAAGACATTTAGTATATAATTCTTGTTCTGATTAAATCGTATTTAGAAAATACATAAAAAATTTATGACCTTAAAATATAATATCATAATTTAATTTAGTAAATTATGTTATTCAAATGATTGTTAAACAAATATGATCATTTTTTATATTGATATCATCACAATCAAACGATAACAAATAAAGATACAAAAATTAGAATATGTTCGACTATGTACGAAAAATACATCAAAAGAAAACGACAACATATTAACAACCATAAACAACCTAAGTTGTAATATCTTTAATAAACATGTAACATGCCTAGGTTGAACATAGGCTTATTAATAATTAACAAAAAGAAAGAATATAGAAAAGGACTAAAACCCTTTACCATAAGGGATCTAATGTCCCGAAAAGAGGCTACAACACAACCAAAAACACTACACTTACAAGACCCTTTGGGGTTATAAACAATTAAGACTAGCTTTGTTTTTGTACTATCATTATTTTTGTACTTAAATTTAATTTAATTTAATTTAATTTTGTAAATAGCTATAGAAGGCTAAAGGAAACACACAAGTACACATAAATGTTAAAAGGAGTAGCCGACCATTTTCCTCCTATTTGTGTCCTTTGCTATTACTTTCTAACACAAACAAAGCATCTTGTTAATTAATTACTATACTATAGTTGATTAATTAATTAATTGATTACTTTTTGATGACTAATTAGTTGATTAAGTTAATCAAAGGGCTAGCATTTTGTGGGTTAGTGGCAAAGTCTTCGTAGAGTCAATAACATAAAAATATATATATAATAATATTGAAAATTTTGTTCTATTTTTTCTTTTTAATTGACGTAAAATATTGTTATCATCATGTTTTATTGCGGCGTGAGTAAAATTAAAGTATGTAAGAAAATTTAAAGCGTAATAATTAATAAAAATATATTTATAAGGCTTACGAATTTTTGACGTTGAAATGACATTATAATACTTTAGTCAATTTCATAATTTTTTTGTAATATTTTTTAAAATTAAGAAATATTTACAATATTTTAAAATTAAAGAATGATTTATAATTATGAGTTGAGAGCATACAAATTCAAAACAAAATGATTTAAATTCTTTTTCTTTTCCTCATTGCAACTCTTGGTATTTTGAAAAAGGGCTATACAATTATAGCCATGTATGATATCTTGCATAATTATTGTAGGCATAGTCTTTTCACTAACATTAGACGTTGAACTCAAAAACCCAATTCCACATTTTCAAAAAATGAAAAAAACCTCAAAAATCATAAAATCAAAAAATTAATTTTAATTTTCTCATTTTAGAGAAATTGATGGAATGTATGACCCAAATGATTGCGCCATGGATGTGACATTAAGCATGATTTGCGAGAATGTTTTTGGAGGTTTATGTTTAGTCATACAGGGGGTGATGAACACGAAAATTGTAGGTGTATGACTCTCATTCACAAATTACAATTGACGGCTTTGATTCAATTGGATAAAACAAATAGATAATGCTACAATTTTGAGGTGATTGAAGAGAAAATTATCAATTGATTTTGGCAACTCACCTACTACTTTACTAATGGAGTTGGTAACTATTTCATTTATACTTTTCAAACTATTTTACATCCAACAAACAACTAATACCAAAATTTTCTCCCTTTGTATGGCAAGCAAATGTTATAATTTGCTTAATAACAAGCAAAAGAGAACAATAGTTCATGGGTTTAGTTCCAATGTATTCGATATAATATATATTAAATTTTTTTAATTTTATATTAATTATTTAAATTTAAAATTTACATTTTAATTTTTACGTTTTATGTTTTAAATTTTTTATATTATTTATTTTTAAATTTTACGTTAACAGATATAAAATTATATAAGATATATTTTAACTAAGTCCAAAATTTATATATAAAATTTTGAAGTGTTATACATGCCATTAGATGATTAACATTCCTCTATTTATTTGCTTTACAGTGGTGAATGTGTTCTATCAAAAAATATTAGTGGGTTTCATACATGGAAATGATGTAATTCATAGTTCTAGCATTGGATCAATACAAGAGCAAATGGTCAAAACCCAAAAGGAATTATCAATTCATGGGTAGATTTTGATGGCATGGACACATAGAATTGGGACCCTTAGATTTTATCAGAAAAGTACTGCTGCTCACTCTGTTTTTACCTCATCAAAATTAATTTCATTAATTTACTTGCCAGTAGTGTCCAAGATTTCACAGGCTGCTGCTCATGTATGTACACTGTCTCAGGCATGTGTCACCTAGTGCACTTTTATTTATTTATTTATTTGTATTAAGAAGACAAGAATCTTGTTTTTAAATTTGTTTAATTGACATATTAAAAAAAATGAAAATTAGGATTTATCATTCTTCTATAAGGAGGATGCAAGAGATATATATTTAAAAAAATTATATAAATTTAAAAAATTTAATATTAAAAATATTTTAATTTACATGATAAACGATACAACAATATTAAAAAGATATAATACATTAAAATATATGTCGTGTTATATTAGTTGAGATATAATAATATTGAAAAATAAAATTTTCATTTTTCACTATTGTTAGATTAGAAAAAGATTGAGTTATAATTTTTTTATTGAATTATTTTTTAAATTAAAATGTGTAATGAAACTATGTGTAACTGATAATTTACATCTTCAATGGTGAATATTGAGTTAAAAATACAATCAAATGCATGCATGTTGGAGAGAAAAATAAATTTTGAAACAGTGTAATTAATGTTTTTCAAATGTTTAGAAGAACACATGCTCATTGAATGCTTGCCCTGTTATCAATATTTTGGACTAAAAACAGGGTAAGTGGTTGCTAACAAGAACAATTAAGCTACAATAAAAGAAATGGATAGGCTGCGAGAACACATGCAATGTGTCAGTGATTAGAGGCTGATTCTGCAAATTTCTGACAAAATAATGGTCAAATACCCCGTATGCATGAAAGAAAGAAATTAAAAGAATTATTTGCTGCACCACAGCTTTACCCAATGAAGGGCGGAATTTAAACCTGTAATTTTGAGATTTTGTTTTAAATAAAAATAGATAATCTGGAACTTAATGAATGATTCTTTCATAAATATATTTCCATTTATCAGGTAACTTTGTAGATTTTTAATTTATCTTGTTTTATTTATTTATTTACTTTTTTTACCAAGTGTTGTATTATGATTTTAAAGAAGATAGCATCAGAGATTTTCCAGGAAAAAAATTTTGGGAGGAACATATTTTATAAATTTTCTTGCTGTTGAGTACTTATCCATTGAAATTGTAACATGCAGAATATAATACTTGGAAAGAGAGTAATTTTCTGGGCACAAAAGTGAAGACAACCAAACAGAAAACTACATACACAGCAAAGCAGATTCCAATTAAACTGGATTGCAAAAGAAAATATATGATGGTTTTACAAGTTACAATCTACAGTCACAGTTAAACTATTTAGTGTTAAACAGTCTGCCCTCGCACCATTGCATTTGTCTTTAAAATTTCATTTCTCCTTTTATCCTCTTTCTTTGACCACTGGTCTAATACTTTTCTCTTTCTCTCTTTCTACAGCCTTTCTTTTCTTTCTATATATACTATTGCTTTGCTTTGTAGTTTGTACGCATCATAGAGTCCTCTCTCTCTTCTCTCTTCTTTCTGCTGTTTGCTGGTTGAACACTTGAAGCCGCTGGGAGAATTGTGTTTTTAGTTGCTAAGCATCAATAGAAGAGAGAAAAGTGTCCTCAGATCTTTGATTTTCTATGTTTAAAGCAGTTTAGCTCTTCTCTTCAATGGAGTCTCTTTGGATTTTGTAATCAGTCTGTTTTTCTGCGTTTAAAGAATTTGGTTTTGTTCGTTCTCGCTTTATATTTATATATATATATATATATCGAATGGCAGAGACAACAGAAGCAGGAAAGACATTGCCACTAGAGGCAGAGAAGAAGAAAGAGCAAAGCCTGCCATTTTTTCAACTCTTCTCATTTGCAGACAAGTATGATTGGTTTCTCATGATCTTAGGTAGCATAGGAGCTATTATTCATGGCTCTTCAATGCCTGTTTTCTTCCTCCTCTTTGGTGAAATGGTTAATGGCTTTGGCAAAAACCAAACTGATATTCACAAAATGACTCATGAAGTTTGCAAGGTATAAAATTTTTATAGAACTCACTTCCCAAAATCAACCTTTTTCGTACTTTCCATTGCTCTTTCAGATCTGAGATCTGATTCATTCCCTTTCCGTTCCATGCAGTATGCACTTTACTTTGTATATCTTGGCCTCATTGTCTGCTTATCTTCTTACGCTGGTATGCTATTTTCATTTCATTTCATTTTCTTTTTTCTAAAGTATTGACTGAAATCTGATCATAGTTGTTGCACCATGGCTAATTCAAGGTGACTCGTGTGAATATCCAGTTCACAATGGACCGGTCACGTGGTTCATAAACTGTCTTTTGTCGTTTGTTTGTTTCTTCTTTAACATTATCTGAAGTACTAAATACACATCACTTTCACTGTTGGACCAATTTCTCACTCCGAAAAATTTCATCGATCTTGCCAGAGATTGCATGCTGGATGTACACTGGAGAGAGGCAAGCAAGCACACTGAGGAAGAAGTATTTGGAAGCAGTTTTGAAACAAGATGTTGGGTTCTTCGACACTGATGCAAGAACTGGTGATATTGTCTTCAGTGTTTCAACAGATACTCTTCTCGTCCAAGATGCCATTAGCGAGAAGGTGTAATTTTTATTCTAATATTTTTCCGTTCCTCTTGTCTTTCTCTTCTGCTTGTTACTGTGTGGTATGCTGTTATGCGGCCAAATCTAGTAATGGATGGCGATAAATTGTAAAAAATGCTCATTCAGGGTTGTTGGTGATACATTAATGCGGGCCCCAAAAGGTCAGAACAGTACTTGCCCAATTCGGGAGGCGCACGTTAGCAAAACTTGAGCTAACGTGCGTTTTCATTCTGTGTTGGATGAAAATTCTAATTGTGTATTTGTTTATTGGGAATTTCAGGTTGGGAATTTTATTCATTATCTGTCCACATTTCTGGCTGGCTTAGTGGTTGGTTTTGTGTCAGCATGGAGGTTGGCATTGCTAAGTATAGCAGTGATTCCTGGTATTGCTTTTGCTGGAGGCTTATATGCATATACTCTTACCGGCCTCACGTCCAAGAGCCGGGAATCATATGCAAGTGCCGGCATAATTGCCGAGCAGGTGAGTTATTAGCCTAACAAAGCGTGAAATTACTTGTGAATTGTGTGCAATTATTGCGTTTTTGTTTGATAATTGTTTATTTTATTATTCTTGTTACACTGGTTTTGTGCTTAAACTGTTGAGCACTTGCAATTTTAAGCAATGCTTTGATGGTCCTATGTGTATGAAATGATGTTCTTGCATGTGCAGCAGCACTCAGTACTTCGCTTTTTTACTTTGGCAAAGGTTTTATGTATCTTACTGTTTAAGTATTTGCACAGGCCATTGCACAAGTCCGGACGGTTTACTCTTATGTGGGTGAGAGCAAGGCCCTTAATTCCTACTCAGATGCGATACAGGACACATTGAAACTCAGATACAAGGCTGGCATGGCCAAAGGTCTTGGGCTGGGTTGTACCTATGGAATAGCTTGCATGTCATGGGCCCTTGTATTTTGGTACGCCGGTGTTTTTATCAGGAACGGAGTAACTGATGGAGGAAAAGCATTCACAGCAATTTTCTCTGCCATTGTTGGTGGCATGTAAGATCTTGAGTTAGAGCTTGTCATTTTTGTGATTGGAGATGTTTAAGCTTACTCTCAATTATAATGTAATAATTGATTGTTGCAGGGGTTTGGGTCAGTCCTTTTCAAATCTTGGAGCCTTTAGCAAAGGTAAAGCAGCTGGTTATAAGTTGATGGAGATCATCAATCAAAAGCCTACAATAGTTCAAGATTCGACAGATGGAAAATGTTTGGCAGAGGTTAATGGCAATATAGAATTCAAGAGCGTAACTTTTAGCTACCCATCCAGGCCCGATGTGATCATCTTCCAGAATTTTTCAATTTTCTTTCCAGCCGGAAAGACTGTTGCAGTTGTAGGTGGTAGTGGATCAGGGAAAAGCACTGTTGTCTCTCTTATTGAAAGATTCTATGATCCTAATGAGGGTAAGGAAGAAACTCTGATCTTGTTAAAAAATTGAATTTTTGTAGCTTTTAATGATGGTTGTAATGATATTCTACTTGTTGGTGATCAGGGCAAGTTTTGCTGGATAATGTGGACATTAAAACACTGCAATTGAAATGGTTGCGTGATCAGATAGGGCTGGTGAACCAAGAACCTGCACTGTTTGCAACAACCATACTAGAGAACATACTATACGGGAAGCCTGATGCTACAATGGATGAAGTGGAAGCTGCTACTTCTGCCGCAAATGCTCATAGCTTCATTACTTTGCTTCCTAATGGATATAACACACAGGTAACCTTAAATAAACCAAATTATTCATATTTGGTTTGTAGTAGCATAGCAAGGCTCCCATTTAGTTTTTATGAAATTCTTGCAATAATTATTATGAAAACAAATATCTCATCATGTTTCATAGTCAAATCTTCATTGATCTTTCCTTTTTCAGGTGGGAGAGCGTGGAGTGCAGCTCTCTGGTGGCCAGAAACAGAGAATTGCAATTGCCAGAGCTATGTTGAAAAACCCAAAGATCCTCCTCCTTGATGAAGCAACGAGTGCTCTTGATGCAGGGTCAGAGAGCATTGTTCAAGAAGCTCTAGATCGTCTCATGGTCGGGAGAACAACTGTAGTTGTTGCCCATCGTCTCTCCACCATTAGAAATGTCGATACCATTGCAGTTATACAGCAAGGGCAGGTTGTTGAAACAGGAACACATGAAGAACTGATTGCTAAGGCTGGGGCCTATGCTTCATTAATCAGATTCCAAGAAATGGTAAGGAATAGGGACTTTTCCAACCCATCAACTCGACGCACACGTTCATCACGTTTAAGCCATTCATTGTCAACCAAGTCCCTAAGCCTCCGGTCTGGCAGCCTAAGGAATTTAAGCTACTCATACAGTACTGGTGCTGATGGCCGTATAGAGATGGTTTCAAATGCTGAAACTGACCGCAAAAATCCAGCCCCTGATGGCTACTTCTTTCGGCTTCTCAAGCTAAATGCTCCTGAGTGGCCATATTCAATTATGGGTGCTATAGGGTCTGTGCTGTCTGGTTTTATCAGTCCAACTTTTGCTATCCTGATGGCCTGTATGATCGAGGTTTTCTACTACAGAAATCCCGCATCCATGGAAAGGAAAAACAAAGAATTTGTCTTTATTTTTATTGGTGTTGGTCTTTATGCAGTTGCTGCCTATTTGATACAGCATTACTTCTTCAGTATTATGGGAGAGAATCTCACTACAAGAGTGAGGAGGATGATGCTTGCAGGTATAAAATTATTAAACTCTTATCTCTGTTTCCTATTAAAATATTGATTCAATTTCATTATCTGCAAACATATATGTTCATGATTCTTATGGTGTTTTGTTTTCTGCAGCAATCCTAAGGAATGAAGTTGGATGGTTCGATGAAGAGGAGCACAACTCAAGCTTAGTTGCTGCTCGATTGGCAACGGATGCTGCCGATGTGAAAGCAGCAATTGCTAATAGAATTTCTGTGATACTGCAAAACATGACTTCACTACTCACTTCTTTCATAGTTGCATTCATAGTGGAATGGAGAGTCTCACTTCTCATCCTAGGCACTTTCCCTCTTCTTGTCCTTGCCAACTTTGCTCAGGTAAGCTCTCTCTGAATCACCTCACCTTTTTTTTTTTCTTCCTCTTACGCATTGTTGGCTTTTTATCTGAAATTTGAAATATCCGAATATATAAATCCAATAAACTCTATATAGATTTTATTTTCAGTGTTAAAGTTGGAAAATAGACCTCTTTAAAATGTGTGAAGGATTAGAACTCAATTATATTTACTAAAGGAAGCAAACAGATGCTAAGTCTTGCTCCAAGTCCAAGACTTCAAACTCCCAAACAACTTTAGTTAAGGAACTTTGGCATTTGAACTAGAGTTGAACAAAAGCATATGGGCAAATCAATTTTTTAATGTCTGTCAAATTTTTCTATATGCTTTTGATCTTTGGAATCTAATAACTTCACTAACATGTTCCTATAAAACGACAAATACGTGGCAATAAAGTGATGAACTGCACGTGGTTTCTCCAAGTCATCTGCATCAACTCCTTAAAAATCGCGCACACAAAATTCCATATATGATATAAGCTCATAAACTACTGTACACCAATAAAATAGTCAAGATTCCATTGTTTATCTTATTCCTGGACGCCATGACCTCTTTAGCTTTCTTGATTTTCTTTATTAAGTTAGTCAACATTTCAACTTGTCTAGTTTCTCTCATGGCTTCTCTTTTCCACTTAGATTGTACCAGGCACCGACACTGCCATTATACAGTGTATATATATCAGTTCTGTGTCAGATATTTACCAAGGGATTTGTTTTTTCCTTGGTACATGAGCCTGCATTGCTTTGTTTACCATCTTTCCCAGCCAGATACCACCAATCTTTGTGACAGTTTCAAGAGATTCCAGACCCGTGATCAATTATTCACGATTTTTACAGAAAAAATGAATTTTTTCTTCCGCAAGTTTGCATTTTTTTATAACGGGTGTCAGGGGTGACAGTCTTTATTGGGCATGGCAGTGTATTAGAAAGAGTGAAAGGTGCTAACTTGCGCAGGGTGCGTTTCCCCTTTGGCATTATTTCTGAGAATCCGGGTTCGTTTTCACGCTGTAGAACCTGAGTCCTCCATGTTTCTAAATTTACGCATGCTTGATACGCGGTGATAAGTGACTGATTTCTTGCATAACTTGCCTGCAAAAACATAAATGTCTTATTCATCCACCTGTCCTTGTTAGCAGAAAAACACTATTCTTTGATGATTTCGTCACTTACTCGTGTTTGGCTCTGTTCAATGTTCTCTTAACGTTGGGGTGTGAAAGTGTTCATCTTGTTGAACCTTTAACCAGAACTAACTGTTCAGCTAGCTGTGCAACATTGACCATACTTGAACAAAAGGAACAAACCAATGACTACGAATTAACATGATAATTCTTGGGTAACATTTGGACAGATGTTGAGAGACCTGCATATTCATTTCCTCTAATTTATGTTCATAAAATAGTTCTTGTTGCATTGTTGGTTTGATTTACTGGACAGCTGAAAGAGAGGGTTTCCTGACAGTCAATTCTGTTATTTTCTGCATTACGCAGCAACTCTCTCTCAAAGGGTTTGCTGGAGACACGGCCAAGGCTCATGCGAAGACAAGTATGATAGCTGGTGAGGGAGTGAGCAATATCCGAACTGTTGCAGCATTTAATGCGCAAAACAAGATCCTCTCCCTGTTTTGCCACGAGCTTCGTGTGCCCGAACGCCAAACCATTCGTCGTAGCCAAACTGCTGGCATTCTCTTTGGCATTTCTCAGTTTGCTCTACATGCCTCTGAAGCTATCATTCTATGGTATGGTGTCCACCTTGTTGAAAAGGGTGTATCGACATTTTCTAAGGTTATCAAGGTTTTTGTGGTCCTGGTTGTGACAGCCAATTCAGTAGCAGAAACTGTTAGTCTTGCCCCAGAGATTATTAGAGGTGGTGAATCTGTTGGTTCGGTTTTCTCTATTTTGGACCGCTCCACTAGGATTGACCCGGATGATCCTGATGCTGAGCCAGTAGAAACCATTCGTGGGGAAATTGAACTTAGGCATGTTGATTTTGCATACCCATCACGACCTGACGTTGTCATTTTTAAAGACCTTAACCTTCGAATCCGAGCTGGTCAGAGCCAAGCTCTTGTAGGCGCTAGTGGGTCCGGCAAGAGTTCTGTGATAGCATTGATTGAGCGATTTTATGATCCTACAGCTGGGAAAGTTATGATTGATGGCAAGGATATTCGGCGTCTGAACTTGAAGTCCCTTAGGCTTAAAATTGGATTGGTTCAACAAGAACCAGTTCTCTTTGCTGCAAGCATTTTTGATAACATTGCATATGGAAAGGAGGGGGCAACTGAAGCAGAAGTAGTCGAGGCAGCCCGTGCAGCTAACGTTCACGGATTCGTTAGTGCATTGCCCAATGGGTACAAAACACCAGTCGGTGAAAGAGGAGTTCAGCTCTCAGGTGGACAGAAACAAAGGATTGCAATTGCAAGGGCTGTTCTCAAGGACCCCGCAATACTTCTCCTTGACGAGGCCACAAGTGCCCTTGATGCTGAATCCGAGTGTGTGTTACAAGAAGCACTCGAGAGGCTAATGAGGGGACGAACCACAGTGCTTGTGGCTCACCGTTTATCAACAATAAGAAGCGTGGACTACATTGGGGTTGTACAAGATGGACGGATTATAGAACAAGGCAGTCACGCCGAATTGGTTAGCCGAGCTGACGGGGCCTACTCTGGACTTTTGCAACTACAGTATCATCGCATATGAGAGTACTTGATTGAAGCAGCATGGCCTTGTTTGTGGTAAATTATGTGCGGGTCCCATTAACGTCATGTTTCCATTTTCCTTTTTGAACGACGAAGATGATAATAGTTGTAGATATGGAAATGTGGAAACTTATATATCTTAAGAACTTGTGCTCCATTTCCAATGGAGTACCATGTGTTGTATTATTAATATCTATGGTGCATAATCTGGTTGATTAGTTGATTGGTTGGTTTTCCTGCTCCTTTTTTGTAATTGGAATTTTTATAACACTAAAAAACGAATCTAGATGCAGCTTTTCCAGCCCTTAATGAGACTTTTTCTTTTTCTAGCTTTTCCCGTAGCATGCGTTTCAGATAGGGGTATGCCTTTTTTTCTGGGTTTTAAGACCCATAGGAGACTAAATGGTAACTTGCAAATCAATAGTTGTAGCAACAAAAAATCTCGCTTTTTCAATTAAAGGGAGACATTATCATTTGTAGCAGATAGCGTGAATTTTTGTAAAGAGATATGTGAAAATTGGGAAAAAAATCAATAAAATGTAAAGCTTAAGCATGTGTTGCACAAATGGGGATCATGATTCATGATCATCTACCAGGCACATTAGAAGGTCCCAACTTTGTTCATTCTTTTGAGTGCAATTGCAAATGCTTAAGCCCTTTTTTCTTCAATTTCTGCGTATGGGTTCTGTTTTATTAATCACCTCTGCTGTCATTATTATTATATGTACTTGATCTGTCATAAAGGTTTAAAAGAGAAAAATGCAAGAAGTCTCCATAAAGAGTAGGTCCCTACCACTTTTACAAGTTCATTGATGATACAGCCATTGAAACTTGAAGAAGGAAAAAAGATAGCAAAGGTTAAGGCAGGCATGGCAGAGGACAAAAGAAACAGGGGAATGGGAGTGTCATCTGGGTAAATAAAAAATATGGCTTCACAAGAAAAGTGGGACAGATTTCAGAGACGTTGATTTAAAAAGACACTTAGCAGAAATGACGCATCACATCAGTCCTTTTGTGACTCAGTGGCATCATATATGTCTGCCCTCTTTGACACTTTTGTGTGCATGTTAGGTGCTGATATTGTAAAATTATTGCCTCTGCCTGCCACAATTTTATCAAAAGGGGTATGGCAAAAAAATCCTTGCTAAATGTAGCCTCCGAGTTCAACAACGTTGTTACAGTATAAACTGTGATTAGTTTAAGTGTCATGTTAGCAATCAAACATTTTTTTCTATATTAAAAGAGGGACATATCACATGGTGAAACTGAAGATGAAAATGAAAAGAGAGAAACGCCAGAAAGAGAGTTGGAATTTATGGTGGTGTAGTTGGAGTCAGATCCTTTGAAGATGGCTCATCTGATCTGTAAAATTCAATTTAATTTCAAAATTGTCATTTTTTGTTTCTATTACAGTGATAGTGAAGCAGCAGCAGCAATCAACAGTGTTGACTGTAAACAGAAGACGAAAGGAGAGTCTGAATTTTCTTAGCTAGCCAAATCTGTTTTCCAGGCCATCCAGTTTGACAGAAAAGAAAATTTTTTAAAAAGAAAATAATGGAAAATTCATAGGTGTAAATGTTAGTGTGTGTGTGTGTGTGTGTTTGGATGGGTTTAGTTGTCCAATAATTCAGATATTTAAAGAAGTTAAAGTGGGCATACATATCTCCTTAATACTGTACAAGATAACTTTTAATGATCTGTATATGTGATATGAAAATATGTCAGCCAACCAACTTCTTCAATTATTATAAGCAGCAGCCATTCAAAGCAGTTGGATTCATTCATTCATTCGAGTTAATTTTGAATGAGAGGTTTCATAAATGTAAAAGAAGAAGAGAAGATAGACAAGTGCACCTACCTGTCACCCATGTTTTGTCATCCAAAGGCTTTCAAGACTTTTGAGGCCGATTTTTTTGGATTCAATTCTCTTGTCTCATTGCAATGCAATTGCTACATGAGATGGACAAAGCCAACCCAATTCCCATTTGTGACTTCTCATTCAGTTGCATTTGATTTGTCTTCTATGGCCTTTTTGCCTTGCCAAGATTCTTAGGACCCATATTGGTCCCTTTAGCAAACAGCTAAACTAGTTGTGAAGTCTCTGACACAAGAGCTTCTCAGAAGCTTGATCTACACCAAAATTCTATGGGCCAAGATTTCACGCGATCAAATTCTAGGTGCACCAAAAGATTTCCAAACCTCCATATTAGTGACACTGTGTACTTCAGAAGTTTTATGGGGTGTTGTTAGAATCAACCTTCCATATTCTGAGCCAGGCCTTGGAATTCTAAACTGTGGACCAACTCATTGTGTACTAAATGGAGTTCTTGCCCTACTCAACAAGCCAACAACCCCAATTCCTTGAAAAGGAAAGAGAGAAATAAAAAAAAAGGTCACTGCCTTGTTAAAGTTGGGAAAGTTTTGACCTTTTGCCTCTTTAGTTAAAAGAAAATTTTTGATAGAAGGGATATGTGTTTATATATTTATCTTTTAAATTGTTATCACATAATTTTTTTTGCTAATTAAAATTAATTTTTAAAACTCATGACATAATTTTATTATATGAGTACATTATAATTGTTACTAAATTCTTTTCTATTAACACATATCACTGAGTTAATAATGGGTCCTACTCTAATTCAAATATTAGGTCACTTCATTCTATTAAGAAATTTCTCGATTTCATACTGAAATTTTTCAAGTGAAAAAGATATTTATGGAAGAAAAGTTGGAAAAATAAAACACTAGGCAATTAAATTTTGTCAACAATGAAGAAAGAATCCTCCATCTTCATGACTTTCATCAATATTGAACATCCCTTATTGCTTCTACTCGCAAATACACACCAAAATTCTTGAATAAAAGAGGTAAGCATGGTAGAAAAAAAATGGAAAATGGAATACATGTCAATAAATCTCTCTCAATGAAGAAAGAACACTCAACGTCCATGTATGACTTTCATTAATATTGTACATGCATTATTGCTTCCATTTGCAAATTCACTTGTGAAATTTCTAAAATAATCGATTGCAATAGAAGGAAAATTAGAATGATGGAGAGAAGAAATGTGTGACAAGAATCCCCACTTCAACGAAATAGAGCTTTCCAAAGTTGACTGTTTTTGGACTCTAATGCACATGTGTTTAATTATATGATATCATGTATGTCGGTTCAATGCTTACTATTGATTTTTGACTACACCTAATCTTATTATCACATCCTTTTCTTTCCATTTTCTTTCATTTTATCTTCTAATCATGTTTAATTGTCTCTTAGGTTGATATACCATTCATGCATGCATGCATCCATACATGTATGTATGAACATATCTATGATGAAAATATGCAAAAGGGATTAAGAAAAAGGTCATGATTAATCATTGTAAACACTAAAAGGTCAAAGAGAAATGAGTCTCGTTATATATATAGCTCTTTTATTAATGTGAAATATTGAAGAATATACAAGTGGGTGTCTTCTTAGATTTTGAATGGAATAATTAATTGTTGAATACCATAATAGTTAGTGAAAGTTATTTCAAATGGATGTAATGATGATAAAGGTAGAGAAATTTTAATAATTAGGTAGTTTTGAAAAGTGAAAACACATTTATAGAATTGAAGTAATCAAATTAAAAAAAAGTATCAAATTAATGAGTTTAATATTAATATTTATTAGTCCTTCAATAGATTGCGTCTACTCACACAATAAATAAAATTTTTAACTTATTGTATTTTGTCAAAATCAATTAATTTACATAATAATAATTATTTTTTTATCTTTTTTTCGAAGTCAAAGATTCGAGTCTTCTTATATAATTATAAAAACAGAGTTATCTCCCAATAAAATAGACAGTTCTATTAAAATTTGACTACAGATAAATTTCATTTAAGTAGATCAAATATAACTATTTTTTAAAATCAATTCTTATATTTGATTACAAATAAATTTAATAACCATAAAAATTAATATTTGAAAAAGAAAAAATGTTTACCAAATTCAGTGTGTAAAATGGTTGTAGAATGTTGACATTAGTAGTCAAGCCTATCTAAAGCAAAGAGAGTTAAAAAGGCCAAGGTCGGCAAGGGAAATAGTGTGCAATGCAATTACCGACAACGATTACATGTACCCATACGATTAATTATTAATTTTTAAGCAAGAAATTAATTAATTAATTGAGCTAAAATTAATTAATGAAGATGAAATTAAATTAAATTAATTTGTGGTGATGAAAGTTTGGTGTCTGTGGGTATGCTTAGACATCATTTATTGTATGTCGGACACTGTAATGCATGCTTAACATTGTATTAGCAAACAAAATCTACCAACATTAAGCTTGTCGGAGGCTGATAATCACACCTAAACTTCTAACATATTCTACTTTTAAAATTAACATTAATTAATTAATTAATTTGTTTTGTAGTTAAACTATTTTGGTGTTCATAGCAGAGTCGTCACAATAAACGAAACACCCACATGGATTAACATGTGAAGGACACATTAATCAATCAATGAGAAAATGGTGGGTCGTTCTGATGTTTTCTAGTTCATGTGAAAAGATTGATATGTTTGATGTACGTGAGCTTCTTAAAATATCATTTTTGCTAACTTCAATTCTCGAAATTTTATTTTTTAAATTTAAATTTTTAAACAAAGATACAAATTCGATATAGTATTATAATTAATTTAATTTAACGGTACAATATTCAAACTTTGTAAATATCAAAAATTTTAAAAATAAATATTTAAATTTATTTGACAAGATATATTAAATAAAATTAAATTTATACGTAAATAAAAATATTAAATAAAATATTTTTAAATATACAAAGAATATATTTAATATTTAAATTCTATAAACACTAATAATTAAAAATAATAATTATATAAATTTATATGATAAAATTTATTAAATTAAATTAAATTTACACATAAAAAAGAATGTTAAATATAATACTTTTAGGTATGGGTATTCTTTGCACACAGAAAATTAAAAAAAGAAAGCGAAAGCTATAGTAGGGTTCTTCAATCATGCAAACTATATCAATTTGATTAGACAGACAGATTATATAAGAGCTAGAGAAACAATTATCAAATATTTTTATAATACGAGCAAATGAAGAGAAAATTAACTAGAAAATTTAATTTGATAGTTTATAACGATGAAATACAAGCTGATCCCACAGAATCAAATCAAATAACAGATCTGGAGACATCAAAGATATGGAGAAACAAGAACAAGTAATCCTGATTCAAGAAGCTGCTGGTTGTTGGCTAAAACTCAAAGATGGCTGCAGACATTGTAATAACATTGAAAAACAAAGGCATATGTATAAATAAACAAGAAAAATTCAATGAAGGGTCCTCGATCAGAACTAGAAAGTCTTCAAAGTTTCCAGTAACACGTGACAATGCTTGAATAAAGCTATGAAATTTCAATCTCCATGGCCTTATTACAGAAACTGTGTTATAATATACATAATGCAACGATATTATAATGCAAAATGTACTAGACTAAGACATGGCACGTGCCATGTCGTGTGTGAGAGAGGAAATTGGCATCTGACATGATCGAAATTGGCGACACTCACGCAGTTATGTCCCATAATAAGGAAGAAAAACAATTATTTGAGAGAGATGGACTCTAGATTTTGCTTGGTGAATACAATTTTCTTACCATATAATTGCATTTATAATAATATATGGTTTGGTTTCTTCATTAATAATATAAGATTTAATATATGGTTTTGATCATTATACCAAAGCTTCATTACATGCATGCTCTTGTCAACTACTACTATTTCAATTGGGTCGTTTGACCATTCACAGCAGGCCATCGAAGAGCTTGGGATTTTAGAAGAAAATGATTGCTTCCAATGTCTGTGGGATGGAAAAAGAGAGAGTCTCCAATGGCGTGCCCATTTCACATTATTATAACTAAAATAAAGTTTACATCTACTTTTTTCTTGTCATCTCATGCTATATATGGATAGTTTGGACATGTTACATGTGTAAATGCCAAATATACAATGGTAAGAATGTGACATTGTACATACAGGATAATGTTTTGTTATTGTTATGTTATAAAATACAATGATAACGATGTTAATTACTATAGATAAAATTATTAATTAATTAAATATCGTTATATAATGTTATTATTTATTATAAAATAAAACAAATAATTTTACTCGTAACATATAAAAATTGATCAGAGAAATAATTTTTTTTAATGGATTATTTGTATAATTCTACGTAATATTGTTTTATATCAAATTTTTATTATAAAGAAATCAAATTTTACTCGCGACATGAGAATTTATGGTTACATACTTAAGGTGGCGAAATGTGATTTGGTGGATGAAATTGAGTGATGCAGAGTTAATAGGAGAGGATGAATGCTCTAAGAGCACATGGAGGTGCGTATCGGGACATACACAAGAAGGCCCACTTTGTTAACACATTGACCAACATATTTCTTAAAGCCCACTTGAAATCAAACCCCAAATTGGGAACACATACAAGAAAGAAAGGGTTGTGTAAGTCTCTCTCTCCCTCTCTCTCTCTCTCTGTGTCCCTTTCCATTTCTCTCACTTAAGAATCAAACCAAGCCATACCAAAGCCTACTGCTTTCTCCAATGCACTTGTCTTCTTCACATCCAGCATCACTGTCTTCTTCTCTGTTCATTTTCCTCTAATTGTGGTCCTTCCTCTTTATAACTCTCTTATCACTTTCTCATTTTCCTTCACATCTTATATCTAACACCCCCTCGGCTTCCTCTACCTTCTTCTTCTTCTTCTTCTTTTCTTCTTTCTTCTTTCTTCTTCTTGTGTTATTTGTTCTGTACTGAGCATATCGTTAAGCTCAGACTTCGGTACAAGACATTCAGAATTTCAGACGAAAACTGTAAGGATATCATCATGTCTAGCAGAAGGTCGAGGCAGTCTGGGATTTCCAGGATCAGTGATGATCAGATCATTCAACTTGTTTCCAAGTTACGCCAACTCCTCCCTGAGATTCGTGATAGGCGCCCCGAAAAGGTAATAACTCTTTCTCTTCTTGAAAATGTGAGCTTAGTTACTTTGCATACTCATGTTTAATTCCAGGGCTGATATTCCACAAGCTATCAAACTAGCTATCATGGCGCATGTTATTATTCTATATGATTGTAGAAAACAAGGTTTGACTATACTCATCCAATAAAATCAGGACGTATGTACTCGTTAGAGTTAGTAAATATATATCAGCTCCATGTACGAAAGAGTTATCATTTTTTCCACAGGACTTCTAGTTGTTATTGACTTGGGAACAACCAAACCACCCACGTTGTGTTCTTAAATGTCTATGGCTATTAAGTCAAAAATTTGAGCATAGCTTTAGCCTTACTTCATGGCAATTGATTACTAAACCTGCATGTTTTAATGTGCATTATGTACACACACACACACACACAAATCATTCATCGATATCATAAAGCTGAGAGCAAATGACTTGTTTCTAATTCAGATTTGACTGAACATTTTGTTTCTTTTTTGTGAGCAGGTTTCAGCTTCCAAGGTTTTACAGGAAACCTGCAACTACATAAGAAGCTTGCACAGAGAAGTTGATGATCTAAGTGAGAGATTGTCCCAGCTTTTATCTACAATAGATGCTGATAGTCCAGAAGCCTCGATAATTAGGAGTTTAATTATGTAATTTTAATTCTAATTGCAGCCTTAATTATTTTGTTTATCGTTCTAGTTCTCTACTTACAAAGTTTTGGTCATTATATATAGATCAAAAACAAAGAACTAGAATGTGTTTCGAAATATATAGGTGTATGTTTTTGTAACTATCTGTAAGCTTGTATAATAAAAAGACTTGCACTAGCAAAGTCATTTAAAAATTATATAATATTTTGGGATGTTAGTGAGTTAATTAGTTAATTAATGAATTAAATTATACATTATAACTTCATTTTGTGTGTCCTATATGTACATGCAAGATACAAAGGGTAAACAAACAGACAAATTCCAGAGTTTCAACTCCTAGAAACATGTAAATAACACAAGAAGAGAGGAAATTGGTTAAGAAAATTAATTGTTTACTCATTTTAATATAATTATAACATACCTTCAATGCAACGGCAGTCCATTTCATTTTATTTTATTTTTTAACCTATGTTTGATTCAATTCATGACACATATTATATGCTTCCTTTGACATAATTTGAATTCGTGGTTTATTATCATTTGAATTATTCCTTCTTTTGACAAGAATATGCATATTTCTGAATCATACATTTAAAAATTTTTTTAACACATGCGGGTACACACACATCATTATTGAAAATTCATGATATATGTAGATATATATATATATATATAAAATTTAAAAATGAATAATTAGAAACTCATTTTAGATGTTGTCGGTGTTTGAACTCTTAATTTCAATATTTATTTACCCTTTTTTGTACACATGTTGCTTATTATTTCCTTTGCTATTCAATAGTTTGTCTTATATTATCTTCTATCAAGAGAGAATATTTATTTGCTAACTTGATTATAAGAGATTGAGACAATTATTTGTGCAAACCCGTGACACTAATCACTTTTGTAAATGAAAACAAAAATTACTTCAATTAATTGTGTGTACTTTTTCTTTGATTCCCATGTCTAAATTTATATATAATTGTTAATAATTAAACAATAATTCACTAAAATTCAACAAAAAATTATAAAAACCCACGTACAAATTCAAATACAAACATTTCAAAGTGCATACATCCGCACTTTTCAAAACGTCAGTTTAATGTAAATTAGTGTTAATTAGTACTAAAATAGCTGTTGATTTACACTAAATTCTATAATATGCTTAAAGAATGTGAAAAGATTTTGATGGTTAGTGACAAAATACAAAAGGTAGGGAAGATAACTTAGAACATGCGTGCTTTTTTCCAATATTAAGTTGTAGACAAAGCAATAAATGTTGAATTTGAACAATCATAGCTAAAGCGCTTGCTCTCCATTATTCTTAATGGGAAATTGACTGAGACTTTCCATCCATCGACTTTACACACATCAACTTCTTGCTTGTCCTTTGAGGCCAAATGATAAAACTTAATTCAGCAGTAAATTAAGCACCAATTAAGTATGATATTTACCCTAAATCACTTCGTTAATAGAGGAGATATGATCATGTATTAATTTACACTAATTAACTTAACTTTGGTTTCAGTCTATTTGAGAGGGAATGCGTGCGTGCATGCATGCATGCGACCGTATGAGCGCATTTCTTAAGGCTTCATAATCATCAAGTGTAATTAATTAGTTGATATACATGCGACCCTCAAAAGTACTTCTTAATCATTCTTGTAAGTTGTAATTAAGAAGCATAACATAAGCAAAAATTTAGGGTTAAATTTAAACTTAATATATGTTAGAATATGCCAATGCATTTGAAAGGGTTCTTGCAACATTAAAAGTGCCTCTTGCAGCATTGAAAGTGCTTCCAAATACCATTAAAACATTATTTCCCTAGTGTATGCAATTTGAAGATTTTTTGGGGAAGCAATAAATGGCTCATCCTAATGATCACACAAGTTGAGTGGTGAGGAAACAAGTTGCCTCCATTAACAGACAGGAAATTAAAGAAGAAAATAAAATTCTCGATCATTGTTCAGAAGTTTTACAATAAATGACAACAGAAATTCATTTTAATTTAATTACATGTCCGTACGGTATTAATAAGAAGTCCCTTTCGTGCTCCCCACTATCGATAAAATTTTTATTATATTTTTTCAAAATATTAAATAATTATTCGATAAAAGTAATGTGTTAAATTTGTTTTGTGGGTTTTTAACAATATTTCATAAAAATTGTTAACTTAGTGAAATTTAATAAGAGAACAGGGGTCTGTACGAAAATAACCGCACGATATGTTTTAAGAAACTGATGAACGACACCGTTCTCGAACGTAACGGTTAACTGCTCATAAGATTCTTGTAGTTACATTCGCCGCCAAAATTATTACACAAACCGGTAAAAAAGACAGTTAATGTAAAATTCAACACTAAATAAATACCAATCCACGCTCTTTTAAAGAAACATAACCCCACGCCCGCTTTAACTATAACATAAATGATTAATTTCACAATTAAATCCATCATGCGTGCGCTTTAATCGCGCGTGGGATTCGGTTGTTTGGTATTTTACCTCGAAAACAGTTGGAAGATAAAAAGATATGGGTGGTTACCGGATTCTTCTCTTTCGTTTCCAGCCTCTGATCGAGAACAGCACTGAACAGGTACTGTAAAACTCACCGTTTCACTTCTTACAAGCTTTAACGTTGCTTCATCGTCGTGTCCTTGGGTTTATGGTTTTTTTTTTTTTTAAATATTTCTTCATTTCATAATAATTAAAAAGTTTTTTGCAAATTTCATTTTTCTGCAATAATCGAATTTGTTTCATGGGTATTTCGAATTTGATCAAACCATGTTGAATTTTGGGTAAAAAGCACTTTTGGGTATTTGAAAGTGCTATTGACATTGCAAGAAAACAGACCCAAAAGTGTGTGTCTAATAATTTAGTCAGTTCATGCGAATTGCTGCGCTTTTAGTTTTAACTTTAATCTGCTTTTGTGCTTTTCTTGTTTGACTTTGATTGTTTCTTAAAGTACAAGCTAAGAATTGCTTTCAGAGATTTCTACACGCAATTCATTCTGGTGGGCCTCCTTTAATCATGTTATTTCCATTTTCAGAAAGCCTTAAGAGCAGGTTAAATGAACCCTAGGATCATAGTTACAGCTTATGGATGAAATGAAACAACAAATTGGCAATGAAAGTTTGATAATTTATTCACAAGGGTTCAAAATATCCAGCATTTTGGTCTCTGATGGTGTGCCAATAAGGGTTTGATGTGAGGTAGGACCACCAGAAGTTATGGACCTTAAGATCATTGAATTTTGCACCAATGTGATAGCTTATTATCTCTTCCTGAGATTTTCTTCATATTAGCAATCCTTGCAAAAATGCCCTTTTCTGTGGAATGCTATATATATGTTACTGTGACTTGTTGACGTTGGTGAGATGATTTCTCAATGATTAGACTGCATTTGTCGAAATAGGTGCTGGAATTTTGGAAAATTTTGGTTAGGTAATCCATATTTAACATTTTGTGAAATTTCGAACAAAATGGATCCTGCTGGTTACATTGCTGAAGTTGTAGGCTTGTCTCCTAAAGCATCAGAGAATGATGTTCGTGAATTTTTTTCCTATTGTGGAGCACTTGAGCATGTTGAAATTATCAGGTAGTTTTTCTTTTGTTCTAAGTTTTTGGTTTCTGAACATAATTTGATTTCATATTGGTCTCCATGATCATCGCTTGGTCATCATCATGTAAAAAATTTAGACAGCATCCATTCCAAACTCATTACACCAATTAGTAATTGTTTTTCCTCTGTCTTGACTTTATTTTGTATATATGACACTGGAAATCTTGGTTTCTGGGTAATCAACCCCTTTGAATAGAATTTCATAGATCATTAGTGTCACTTCATATGTTGAAACTCTTTTGCTTGTGAAGTAAATGCATTGTTGTTACAGTAAGCTTCCAGGATCATTTCCTTTCCCCATCAACTTGGTGCCCTGAACCGAATAATGTAATCTTTGAACAGGATTTGAAGCCTAAGTAACTTTTAATCTATTTTGGAAAAGAAGAGAAGACTGAATTCATTGTTGCTTGCTTTTCTAAACTTTGCTAGAGTTCATATAGCCCAATTAATTTTGAGTGAATCACATAAATCTTCATTATGTTGAGTTCCCATGTATTGAGCTGGTGGGTTGGATCATATCTGTATGGCCTGTATGAGCATTGTATGCCTTAAAAAATTTCTAGTAATAACATAAGCTTCATGATTCTTGTGTCTGCAACATGAAGTAAATGACATGCTGGTAAGTTAGCTTGAACGTTGCTTCAGTTGTTGGTTCTGCTACTGGCTGTCAACCAAAGAGTCTTTCTGTTATGTTTGCATTGCTTATCAAATGCATATTCCTATTAGAGGAATTGTGGATTAAAGAATTTTATTTCTTTGTAATAAAAAAACAGATCTGGTGAATATGGTGGTACTGCATATGTGACATTTAACGATGCTTATGCTCTGGAAACTGCTGTTTTGCTCAGTGTGAGTTGCTCTTTGCATTCTTGTTAAGGAAGTTGAATACTCCTTATGGAAATGAAAGAAATTTGCTCTGATTTTTCTACTATTTGTATAGTTCTGATCACTTTCACAAACTATGATATCTTAGCTCTGTGTTTCCAAAAATTACTTCTTATTTACATCTGACTGCTTTAATTGTGATATTCTGGAAACTTCCAGCACCAGCTTACTGTCAAATTATGCATCTGAGTAAGGCTGTAATTGCATTTTCATTTTCTGTTTCTGTCTTCATTGTTACCATGGGGACAGTTCTGAGAAATTTATTTTGTTGTATGTCTGCTAATCAATTAAAATCATTCTTCTATTGTGGACCTTCACAATAATTAATAATCACGAGCTTGAGATGAATTCTGTTAAGAAGTTAAAAATGACAATATTTGTGCTTAACTTTCCACCGGCTAGTTAGAACTTTTCAGATTTTAATAAAAATCAGCTATATCTTAATGAGAGGCAAGTGGCTCTATGATTTGAAATTGTTAAACTGTTAACTGTAACATAATTTAGTGACCTGTCACAGAGCCTGCTCATTTCATCTTGTGTTTGGCAGCCAATTTGCTCAATCTGCCCTAATTTTGATAATTCAGGGAGCTACAATTGTAGATCAACCGGTATGCATAATACGATGGGGCATGCATGCAGATGAATCTGACCCTAGGACAAGCAGTCCATGGATTTTCGAGGAAAATGCTGGTTCAACGGTATGTTCCAATTTCCTTTAGGATGGAACTGGGGAACATAATGCATGAGTTTTAATATTCTGTTCTGTCATCTCATGCATGCATGAAATTCACAATTTGGTTGCGTCATACATATACATACATATGTGTATATTATATGTATGTTTGTATGTATTTAGGTATTGCATTTTATAACTTGTGAGCGATTTCGATCATAATTTGGAAAAATATATACCTACAATTTGGGAATTTTTTATAAGCTAGGATATTTTCTTATGGCTTAATTAGGGGATTTTCACAGACTTGCAATATGCAAAGAGTTTCCCATGACGCAAAATAAGGAAATTATCCATGAATGGGAATGATTTCAGAGTTCAGGACTTTAGAAAAGCATATGCATAACTTAGCTAATTAATTTTCTGCTGATGATGTTCCAGATCATTTCAATCTATCATATGTAGAAACTATGAATGAATGTAGTACCTTGCATAAACAGTGCGATCAATGATCTTATTTGGATTATTAGTGTTTCATAAATTTACTGATTCTATGAAGTTATCTTGTCTATAATTGTAGCATACCACTCATTTTGGGCAGTTTGTTTCTACCCCTGGAGAAGCAGTAACTGTAGCACAGCAAGTTGTCAAAACCATGCTAGCCAGAGGGTATGTTTTGAGCAAAGAAGCATTAGTGAAGGCCAAGGCTCTTGACGAGTCCTGTGGATTTTCGGCTGCAGCAGCAGCTAAAGCAGCTGAGCTTAGCAATAGAATTGGGCTCACTGATAAGATTAATGCCAGCGCGAAGGCTATAAAAACTGTGGATGAGAAGTATCACATTTTTGATATCACCAAATCGGCTGCATCAGTTACTGGAAATGCAGCTGTAACAGCAGCAACCTTTACTGGGAAAACAGCTGTTGCAGCTGGCACTGCCTTTGTCAACAGCAGATACTTTGCTAAAGGAGCTCTTTGGGTTTCTGGAGTTTTGGAACGTACAGCTAAAGCTGCTGCTGATTTAGGTACCAGTGCTACAAAATAAGCGATATTTTGTTTGCTGTAAACCCCTTTTTGCAGTTTGTTCCCAAAACGATTAATTGAAAATAACAAGTCAAATAAACAGTCTTCCATTGTACATCAACGTAGTTTAGCAGTTTAAGTACAACACAATATATTGGTTATGCCTTCAGTGCTTATAACTTCATTGGCTTGTTGATGAATTGCCTAGGATTCCTTGTTTTGATATGGCTTGTCTACAATCTCCATGATTTGCGGGGTCCTGATTTTGAGACAACAAGGATACCGGAGGGACCATTCCTTTTAATTTTACCTTTTTCCTCGTTCCTTTTTAGCTACATTTCTGCAACAAGATCAGGCATTAATTCAAGTTCTGAGTCTTTCGGTATATTCGCTGTATGCAGGTCATTCGTTTGTCATCATGTACATTTTCTTGTGAACATGGACCACAGTTAAAAAAATTCCTCAGTAACTGAATTCAAAATGGCCTTTAATATCTTTCTAGCTGGTCCTGGAACTTGGTACGCACTAGTTCAAAAGCAAAGACAATTGACTGTCTCTTAGAATTTCCAGATAGCAACAAGTATTTCAACATCAATCTTCTTTCCATCTGTTTACACTCATAATTATTAGGCTGCGTGGTTCTTTTCATCTCTTTATTGCTTTGAATTCACATATTTTACGTGTCAACTAACTCGTGATTTTCTTAATAGATTTTTCTTTTCTTCCAAACATATGTAACATATTTTCTTCAGAATCTTAGTCCAATCACCATTTCTCCGTCTAACCTTTTATAATTGGAATTGACAATGTGACAACATACCTTATTCCGCAAATTCTGTGCCGAAACACATTGCATATCGGCATTATGCATTCGTTTCGCCTTAAAATATGATATGTGGTTTCATTGAATGATCCCATTAGAATATTTTCCTGTCAGACGTTCTCCTTAATTTTATACCCATTTTTGAATCTTCATATACTAGCTTTTTTATTGATAACATTCTAAAGTACTTAGAACCCTAGCTGTCATGTTCCCGGCCTCTTCTATTCAGAGAACTAAGCTAAGCATACCCATATCATAATTTCAAATTCCATGTACAATATGCAGAATTCGAAAAGAAGTATGCATGCCTATATTTTGTTCAAGCATGATTGCAAAGCATAATCTTACAGCATGGGCTCACTTATTTTTCTGTGTTGATTTTGCTTTACAGCAAGACAAACACAACCATATTTAATTATTGATCCAAATCCCAACTAATACGTGGTGATTGAATAAGATTGGGGCCTTGCACCAAAAGTTTTGCAACATGTAGTTGTTGTAATTACCCCTCAAAATAATGAAAACCTGTTTTGTGCAGCATTTATGGCACATGTAACCTGATAGCAAGGATTTTGTTCACCACTTAAGATCTCCTCTCGCGCCCTAATTGTCCTTTATTTGTGTCCAACCCAATTGAGAATGACTTGATTAGATAGCCAAGTGTCATTTAGCTTCTTGTGGTTTTCAGGGTTGAGGCCCCTTATCAAATATAAATGCACTGACAGAAAATTGGACATGGGAAATGAGCAGGCAAAGGGTTACAAGCAATGGATTTCTAGATGGCAAAGTGTCTTGTAGCATGATGTGATTTTGTGGGTTAAGGGCCCTGGTGAATGTGAATTGATTTCAGTCCAGGGACAGAAATTGAGATGGGAAACTAGCAGGTAAAAGGAAAGATATCTACGTCTTCATTGGCACATATATTTTGAATTACCTAATTGTAATTTTGTGGCTGGCATTTGGTACCTCCTTTTGTTAATTGGCAGGGCCCCAATATTATATTTTGTTTGTTTAGTTACTTTCTGTGTTCCATTGCCGAAAGACTAGTTGCCGCCCTATGCAAAAGTTCCAAGCTACAGTTTCCCTGAAGATTCACACTTTATTATTGGAAAACAGTTTTTCTGTCAATCATTCTTATTGAAATCCAAGCGAGGCAAATGAATAACAAATCTTCCTTTGCCGTCTCTAGAACGGCTTGAAAATTCCTCAATGTCACTGTTGGATTTGGTGTAGCTTTCAAAGGCAAAAGTCTTCTGGTGAAACATAGGAAAAAAATCAAGGCTAACCAACCACCAGCCAATTGTTTTTGAGACTTCTTCAGTCCAAAGAAACAGAATTGACCAATTCCAGTTCCCCCCTTGTTAAAGGCCACCAGCCATGGCTGACCGCATTTATAACTGTCACCAAACTTGCTTCCTTCTTTAATTATTTAGTATCAAAAAACAGAATTAATTATTAATCCGATTAAAAATCGCTCGAGGAATGTTTAATATTCTTATGAGAATCGTAGTCGGTGTCTTGACGCCACCGAAATCATTGAACCAATCCACTTTCGAGGAAAACAAACAGTACTTGTGTTAGTTTTTAATCATCAACCCACATTTTTCATACTTGTTTAGTTTGTTCTGGCTAATATTGAATTGAGATTCTATATTTACTTGGCAGCCAAATTATGAATCATTTTGCAGCAGTTATGGATTAAAAATTACAGCAAATTAACTGTAACAAAAAATAGTGCTATGGAAAAGTATGCGCAGAAATGCTTCAACAGGAGTGCTAGTAGCTTTGATAATATTTGGCCAAATAGGTTGATAAAGCAATCGCCTAAAGACGAGTGTTTGAGCTCAGAACACAAACCTGAAATGTGGGTACAGTTTAGACAAGAATAGCACATACACAAAAAGTTGCAACATTTATTATTTGCACGAATGATTAAAGGAAAAAGGCATTAATGCAACTTTATATATATTCTAGATTTTCCAGGAAAGGATAATAAAAGTGTACAAGCTTCTTTTTTTCTTCTGAAAACGTGATGAAAGTATACAGCCATCAAGACACATGACTAGAACACATTATTCCCTCTCTGTTTTCCTATAGCAGTTTTCTTATGAATCTCCCTTCAAACATACCAAAAACTCCTCAGTACTGTGCAACAAACAGCTAAAAGAAAAGGTAAAAAAAAAAAAAAAATTAAAAAAAGGATCAAAAATCACAAGAACAAAATGAAAAAAAAAAATTATGCTTGTGAACTAATAGCAACATGAGGGGCATCTTGTTAGCCCATTTTCATTGCAATCTGGACATCTTTGGAACCCATAATCACTTTCTTCTCCTTCCCATTCTTCTCCTTCTTCCCTTTCATGGTAAATTTTACAGCTCCCTGAACAAGTTTCACAAGGCACAAATCTTATGTCTCCGCAGGCCTCGCAAGCTCCGGCATTACCTATGCCGCCTTCATCCACCATTTCGCAATATTCAACCACCTTCTCCAGATGTCCTTCTTCGTGCATCCGCCTTATATCTTCAGCTCCACCAATGTACTTTTTCCCCACAAACACCCTTGGCAAACCTCCTCCGCTAAACCCATCTGCTAACAGCTCTTTCAGCTCATCTTTGAAGCCCGAATGCATTGAGACATCTCTTTCATCAACTCTAACACCTAAGCTTTTTAAGATTACTCTTACATGACAACAATCTTCGTATGTTTTCCGAACTCCTCTGAGGCTAGTGAAGTACACAACAACCTTTTCTTTCGCACATTTGTGATCTAATACAACACTATTCGTTTTCTTAGCGTCTAAAGAATCTAATGACAAGTCATAATTGCCAGCTCCGGCAGCCGGTTGTTGCTTGTCATTTTCCCTTTGCCAGAGATGAAATGGATGCCCTGGTGATAGCTCCTGAAATGATTTCCTAAATGTTGAAATAACTTCTGGATCAAATTCTGAAATAAAAGACTTAGAAATCGAATCAATTTCACCATGATCATCATCATTTGCCATTTGCAGCCACATAGAGTTAGCTGAGGTAGTGCCATTTTCGGATAATTTAGACTTTGGCCGATCAAAGGGCACTGCCGGATTTTGCTTCCTGACAAAATCAAAAGAAAAACTTCGAAAGTGGTTAGGTGATCTCAACGGACTTGCATCTTCAAGACCCTCCATCAATTCCCATGTATTGATAGTTTCAGGCTCTCCCGGCGGAGTTCTGACCGGCGTTTTAGGCACAACTTTTGGGATATTTTCTTGAATCATATTAGACCATTCCTTTGCCTCAACTAACCCCATTGAAAAATCTTTGCATTTGCTCTTATCTTCCTTTTCCAAAACATCACCATTACAGTGATTACTGACCTTCTGATTATCATAATGATAATCAAGACGATCGTCATCGACACGGCGGCTGTTCTGATTCTTGAAGTCCAGCTTCAGACCCAAAGTGGTGGATGTGAGTGCTACAACGTGGTAACTATCGCCTTTGCTTTGCGGTGGATGGTGGACGTGCATAGAATAGCTTCTGGGCACCGGTGAATACGGGCTCTGGCAGTGACGGCATCGCTTTTGCTTAGAACTCGCGCAACCCATTTCACCAAAGACGAGATTAAAGATGAAAATAACCAAAAACAAAATGATAATCAAATAAAAGGGAAACTTTTTAAATGGGAATTTGATGAATAAATTAAAGAAACATTCTTTATCAGAATGAGCTGGCTTTGCAGGGTTCAATAAATAAACCAAAGAAATAACGAAGAAATTTAAGAAATCAGAGACAAGAGAATCGCTTGGAAGCTTCTTTTTCTAGGAAATTCAGAGATTAATCCAAAGGCTGAGCTCTCTGTTTTCCGTTCCCCTCTTCTTAAACGTACGAACAGAGAAATAAACAAACGCATTTAAGCTCTGAAACAAAGCATTTATATCACGACATACGAGAACCCATCAAGAAACTGCCATCAAATCCTGAAGAAACCTGTGAAATGGCTTGCAAAAGAGAAAAGAAAATTCTGGAGAAACGAAGAATCGAATTCATAGAGTCAAAGAAAGAGGAGAAGGACCAAATTTACAAAGCTAAAACTGATCCCACCACCACTTATTTTTTTATTTCTTTTTCTTCCTTTAGCTTTTATTTTCTCCCAGTTTCCCCCCCTAACACTGTTCAGAGTTCAGAGAGAGAAATGAAACGAAAACTCGTGGGTGAAATGCAAAAAATCAGAGATTCAACTTCCAAAGGAGCTCCTCCAATGGCAATTTATGTGTAATGTGGCTGCAGGAGTCAGTCTGCTGGCGTCGGGAAGAAGAGGGCATTTATTTATTTATTTCCTACGAGGTTTTAATTCTTTTCTCATTCTCGTTGGGATAATAACATCGACGTGCCTACTTTTTTAATTATTATTTCAATAAAACACATAATTTATCATTTTATACCTACTAGGTCCCTGCTTTGACTTCTTGTAAAATAGTTACTTTACTTTTTAGTGTTAAGCTACCTGCTCTTAAAATTTAGATTGTCAAAATTCAATATTTTAAAATATAATTTAATAAATTATAATAAGTAGAGGTATTAAAATTTAACCCATGTTAACTTGATTATATGGGTTAACCCATGTTAATACAATGTTAATATTAAACCAGCGTATGTACGTTAAATTTTATTTAGGCTAATTCAGTTTGTGCTTTTACTCTGTCGAATCAAGAATATCAACTATATTAGATTATTATTATACATATATTAGACTGTATTAAATTATTAATGTAGGTGGATAGAAGGTTTAAGTTCACCCATTCTATTTGACACCTCTTAAAATGAAGAACTTATTTAATATAAATAAATAAATTACATTTTTAATATAAGAAAATGTTAAATATCAAGGACTCAAATGTTATTATCCTGTTTGAGATTTGTTTGTTTGACGAGAAAAGTTGCTCTAAATGAGAGAATTATTGCTTGAATGGCTCCCTCCACCCACAAGTCCAACTTGATTCAAAATTAATTTCGATTTTTTATATAATTAATTTCATTTCTCTTCCTTCCCTCAAACCAAAATAGATTTGAATTTTTTTTTATATAAGTATGCATATTTTATTATTATTATTATTATTAATTTATATTTAGTGGAATAAAAATTCAAACAAAAAAAATTACAAAAATAAATGAAAACAAAAGGTTACATCATATTTGTGGATAAAGAATGTATACAAGGAATTTAATTAGTGTTTAAGGGAAAATTAATTTTAATTAATGGAAGTAATAAGAGAAAGTGATAATGTATGTAGCAAAAATTAATCAAAGCTATGGATTATAATCAAATTACTTCCATTGATTGCATGGGGATTGGTTGAGGTTAATAATTAGAACATGTTGCACCTAAAAAACTATAGCTAATATCCACGCGATGGCATGTGGATTTGTCGATCTTTACAGCCCTTCTTCGTAATTATTGTATGGTTCGTGTTACAAAATGGCTATCAAATGCGTTAATCCTCTCGTTCATTCGTACTATTAGTAAATAAAAAGATTTTAGAATAATTTTATCATATCAGTATAATTAATGTAATTATATTATTTAATTAATAAAATAAAAAAATTTTATTTATAAATAATAAATAAAAAATTAAAAAATAATTTTATTATTTAATTATTGTGATAAGAAAAATTTATAATATTTTATTTTAATTTTTTATTTATAGATAATTTTTTTAATTATTAATTGAATGATCACATCATATTAACTATATTAACGTGATAAAATCGTTCTATTTAAAATTTTTTAAAAAAATTTGTATACACGACAACAATCCAAATGTTTAGGAGTTATGTCAATCAAAATTAATTAATATGTGTTTGACACCTTTTGTTTTAGGGGTAAGAAGTATCAACATGGGTTAGTGGCTTCTTGGATGGAATATGTGTCTGCGTATTGCTTGCTTTTCAATTAAGCACTTTCATGGCTTCCAACTATAACTACGTGTTGTAATAGATATAAAAATATTGAATTGTAAAGTGCTTTTTGCAAGATTTTATGATATTGGATCCAACGTTTTGGCTATCAAATACTTGATCGAATGGTTGAAGTGCTCTAGTCAATCTGATTTTTGAGATGAGAATTAAGCAAGTTGTCACACTTATTCCCAACTTAGAACTGCTTCTGCATATGTATGTATGTATGTATGTATGTATGTTCTTGGCATGAGAACTTTCAGGACATTTACAACAGATGATTCACTGTTCTTGCACAACACCAATGAATCAAATTGATGTAGTGTTGTACACTTTTCAAATAGATTGCCTTGTTTAAAACTTTTTGGGAGAGTATAGAGAAACTACATGGTCAGAGAGTAGACAATGAACTCTTATTCTTTTCAATCTCTTGCGTGCAACTGCAACAAGAATTACGTAGAGTTGAGGGAGAAAATCATCAACAATCGAGCAGACTGGAGCCTGGGACAAAAAAAGATAACATGATAGATTTCGGGAGCTAGAAACAAACAGAGATCTATTCTTATGTGAGGCCAATTACAGGAATGCAACTCAAGATATTGCAATCCAAAACTAAGGATGGATTACTGCTAGCTGCCATGCATTTGAGCCCCGAAGAGCTAAGACTTCAGTTTATGTATATTTCGGTGCAGCCCATGAATGTATACATGGGCCAAAGGTTTGTCTGCAACACTTTATTCGTCTATATATGTCTAATGTTCAGGACAAAAGTTGGAGACAAACCCATATGAAACTGGACCTTCATTGTTGATTAGGAGCCCATTGAAAGCTGGAAATATAATAATATTTGTTCGCCCAAGAGTCAGAAAGTATAATGTAAATACTATTATCTTCATCTTTCTACTTATATGTGATATTTAATTTTAATTTATAATAATTATAATCTAAAAGTTAAAATAACTTAATTTTTAGTTTTGAACATTATCTTTTTAATATAATTTTAATCCATTGCATGAGTTGACAGTAATCTATCATGACATTCTTTAGATCTACTTCATGGATACTTGTTCTTAGTGCTTGTCTTGGATTCTCAATTTGTTTAATACTTGAAGGTGCCTGTACGGCTCCGAAGGGATACAATTTGATTTACTGCGGGATAGATACCTTTAGCAGCCAATCCTCTTGATAGTACGGTAGTAGCATCTGGTGGATTCTCAATTTGTTCTACATGAATGAATATGATCTCTTTGTCAATGAAATTTCCAAAACCAATGGATCTTAATTTTCAATTAATGGTTCAAGTAATATATTAATAAATCATATTATCAATATTAGCAAAAATAAAATTTTTAAAAATATTTATGACGTAATCTTAAAAAATGAGTATTAGTCAGTTCTCCATTTAAAAAAAATATATACACAAAATTTTTTTAAATTTTAATGAAAAAGTCTTATAAGAGATCAATTATACCATCTTATGAGATGACTTTCTGTGATCAATCAATCAATTTTTTTTATCGAGTGTTATCAATTATCAGTCAATTATAAAATTTAAAATATTTTAAAATTTTGTTCTTTTAAAATTTGTACAACATTTTTTTTAATTTAATAAAAAAATTAAATTTTAATTATTAAGAACTTTTGGATTCATTCATTTATTTTTTGTTAGAACATGAAAGAACTTTTGGTCTAATATTATTGTATGGATATTTGAGTAGATGAGTGGTGTGTAGGTAGCAAATAAAAGTACTCAAGACATTAACATTAAAAATAACGATTCTTTGGCTGAAGAAGAGAAGAAGAAGCAAGCATTTAAAGAAGATCAAATTAAAGAACCTATGATTCTTGATAGAACGATGATGAAGATGATGATGATAATCAATGAGAGAGAGAAGAGAGAAGAAATGAAGCAAGCAAGCAGGCAAGGGCACATGGAAACAGTAGGGCATGTGGAGAAGATTCAGAGAGATCTCTTCTTTAATAAACACCGAGGTGAGCAACAAGGAATAACAGGTATCCTCCCTTTTCTTTTGTGGGTATCCCTAAACCCTTCCAAATAAGGGCATGTGAAGAGCTTGTTGTAGGCCAGACTAAAGCACCTCATGTAGGACCCACTTTTTTAAAGAACCACAAAATAAAAAAAATAAAAATACATTTAAAAAAATAAATAAAAGCAAACCCACAACACCTCCTCCACAAATATGATAAAATTTGGGATAGTGGGGATAAAATTCGGGATAGTGGGGTGGGGGGTATCTAGCTGTTAATTCAATTCCCTTAGATGCATTCATAAACATTAGAAACAAAGAAAGAAAGAAAGAAAGAAAAAGTGAAAGCAACAAATCATTTCTTGATCAATTGGATTGATAGATGATTAATATTATGTCGCATAGTTTTCCATACAGTTTCCTTTTCAAGGCCATGTTTGGTACCCATGAAAAGAAGCTTAATTAATTTAGTATTGGATGCCAAAAATTGAAGATGCCTTCATATATTGTTAATACATAGCTGAATTGTTAATGGCTATAGGTAGGAGAAGCAACTTTGTGAGACTTGTCAGGTGTCAATTTTTCATGGGTTTAATTTGTTTCTGGGTACAAAAGCACCATAATAACATATGTGTACCATTTGGAGAGACAAGTTAGAATGCATGAAGAGTATTTTTATATATAAAAAAAGTACTTTTAATTATTTAAAAATATTTCTAACATATTTTTTAATATTATATGTTAGCCAAAATCTTTAAATGATACGCTTGATATAGTTCTCGATACATCTATATATTTCTAATTAATGTATATGAAGAACTAGTTAAAATTTTACCTTCTAATGTCATGTTAGCATCACTTGTTATTATTTTATTCATTTTTCTGATTTTTGGTACATATTATCGTAATCCCATGCAGAAAATGTTTTTATATCATACATAACTTAAAACGTTTACTAACTATTCTCAACAGAAAGTGACATCCATGTATTAACAACCAAAATTCTCCAGCCAATGCCAGACTAAGCATTAAGAGAGATAAATATATATATGTACATACGTATGTATGTATATATATGTATGTGTGCGTGTGTGTGAGAGAGACTGAGACATTTATTTTTCTAATATTTTCTTCCTTTGGATTGTGGATTTTTCATGTTGCCAGTTTTCCTCGTCACATATGGTTTATGCCCTCAGTAAATGAATTCATCAACTCCCTCCTTGGCAACTATGGAGGGTTATTTTCTTAATTTTTAGTTAATTAATAACTATATTCTTTCTTCTATTGACACTTAATCCAAACTTCCACCATGATTTGTATAATTAGTAGTTTTAAAAGGAATTCTTTTTGAAGAATCTGAGAGAAAAATAATGTGTTAAAACACGGAGTTTTTCAATGATCAAGGGGGAATAAACATTGTATATTTATTCGCAAATTGTGTGTCAAACATGTGTGTGTGTGTGTGTGAAAGAGACAGACCCCAATATCAGAAGCTGGGTCCAGGAAAGCTCCCATCTCTGATATATTACACAAATTCACACCTCTCTCTTTCTCTTTCAACTTAAAAGTCGCTGTCTTTCAGTCTCTGCACCCCTGTCTTCTTCCTCTAACTTGTTACCATGGAATTCAGGATATAGTCAGTCCATTATTCACACCTCTTAGCTGTGCTTTGCTTTGCTTTCTTTCTTCCTCTCCCTTGTTTCTTATATTTTTTCCCAAGCTTGTTTAATTTCTCCAAGAAATTGAAACTTTCTTTGCTCATCGGCATTGGCGTGTGAATAATTTCTTGTTTACTTTTGCATCGGCACACATATGGCTTTCCCTCATCAAAGTTTCATGTTCCAATCCCATGAAGAAAATGACCATCTTCCTTCCCCTACATCTCTCAACTCTCTCCATTCTTGCCCTCCTCCATTTTTCCATGGTTATTTTCTCTTTCTTTGCTTATTCATATTTGTTATGTATGTATGCATATGTATTCATGTAGGTATGTATGTATTCATTTTTGTGCGTACGTCTGTATATGCAGGTGCACAGTTCACGATGAAGAGATCGATGTCGTTTTCGGGTATTAACGAGAAGAGTGGAGATGTGCATGGAGATGAAGAATTGTCTGATGATGGATCACAGGTCGGGGAGAAGAAGAAGAGGCTGAACCTGGAACAAGTTAAGGCACTTGAGAAAAGCTTTGAGCTGGGTAACAAGCTTGAACCTGAGAGGAAAATGCAGCTGGCTAGGGCTTTGGGTTTGCAGCCAAGGCAAATAGCTATATGGTTTCAGAATAGAAGAGCTAGGTGGAAGACAAAGCAACTGGAGAAAGATTATGGAGTTTTGAAGAAACAGTTTGAATCTCTCAAGGCTGACAATGATGCCCTTCAAGCTCAGAACCAGAAACTTCATGCAGAGGTAATTTTCATTCTATGGATCAAACAGAAGCTTAACCTTTTTCTTTCTGAATTCTGATCTGGGCATGTTTAATTTTTGTGAATGGAAAATGAGTTTTCGTCCCTCTTGATCTTGACTTGATGGTTTTGTTGCATTATGAAATTGAAGTGAACAGACAAGCAGTAGTACAAACTAGAATAATTTTGCCTTTCTATTCTGAATTTTTGGGCAGTCATTATTTAAATTTCTTATGACAATGATAATATTTTTGTGAAACAAGATCACTAAAGAAAACCTTAATTATATTATGGTTGAGCTCATGATCCAATATAGATAATGATTAATGACTTCAAAGGGTACTGTGTTCCTTAATTTAGTATTTTTCTTTGTTAGTGATCATAACTTTGAGTGTCAGGTGCCAGAACTGCATCGCAGCAACATAAATTAAATTAATCTTAGCAGTTCTCAAGCAGACAAGCATCGTTGCAAGTATTTAATACACAATTGGATTTGAATTCTTCTTCTTCATTGGAAGAACATGAATTGGGTCCGTGGTTTTTATTTTCTATAAATAGTTTCATGATTTTACCGAATGCCTTGGTTGTAAATGATACAGTTACTGTCTCTGAAAAGTAAAGATTCAAATGGAGTGAATCATCATCTGAAGAAAGAAAATGAAGGTTCTTGGAGCAATGGCAGTGATAACAGTTCTGATATCAACTTAGATATCTCTAGGACATCAGTAATAACCAGTCCGGTATCCTCCAGCAAACAGCTTTTTCCAACATCAATCAGGCCTGCAAGCATGACTCAACTTCTTCAAGGTTCATTAAGACCAGAACTCCAATGCCTGAAAATTGATCAAATGGTTCAAGATGAAAGCTTCTGCAACATGTTCAATGGCATTGAAGAGCAGCAAACTGCTGGGTTTTGGCAATGGCCTGAGCAGCAAAACTTCCATTGAAGCAAGTCATATGTACTAGTTCAACAAAATTAATACACAATATGTTTACGTGATTCGGCTTTTGGCTTACTAAGATCATTATTCAATATTTAAGAGGAAAATTGGGGTTTCGCTCCTTATGATCATCATCAGTTTTCAATTCATGTATCTGTAATAGATTGGTGTATAGAACTGAACATATTTGGTTCAATATCAGCTGTGCTGAAAAATACCAGTATGGGGATTGGGTTGGCTCTGAATAATAAACTTTCCTTCCCATACGTTGGTGAATTTGCCGTGTGACATAATATTTGCTATGATTTGCTAGGTTGGATCATAGCATATATATATATATATATTTTTTTTTTTTTTTGATTAAGAGATCATACATGTGCTAGTGGGCGGTTTTCCAGCTCTGGCATGCAGCATGGGCCATGAAATAAGAGAACAAAATTAAAAAAGGGATTCTCCAAACATTGTTTAAATCTTATAATTGTTGTTGGTGTGCTTTGGAATCATGAGTCCATGTTTAAATAAAATTGCATGGGAAGTGCTTTTGGAGGAAGTTCCAGTAAGCAGAAGCTAGGAAAATGGCTGACTTGATGAATCAGTAAGCAAAATCTAGTTGGGGATAGTATTAGATGAGTAATGGAAATGGAAATGGAAATGAAAATGAGAGGAATGAATTGAAGGCACAGAGAAAAAGGAGGGGAAAAGAGAGAGATTCTGAGCCCACATTCCAAGAAGAAAGAAGCCAAGGAGATGGTTGGAGAAGAAAACAAATAGAAAGAGGTTAGGCAAAAATTGGGTGATTTGAAAAAGACATCAATTAATTTGTATAGAAAAATATTTCTATTGATTTCTGACAAGAGAAAGTATCTAACTGTGCTGCCCTATCTGCGAGATTTCCATGTGACCTACTGCCACAAATTTTTCCATCACTCATTCATCAAACCAGCAAACCAACTCTCTCTCTCTCTCTCTCTCAGTCATTGTTCAAATTTCCCATGACTCTAGGCTTCATTTTCATAAAAAAAAAAAAAAAGCTTAAAGGTTTATTTGTAATTAGCAGCAATTAAATACCATTTGGGAAACAGCAACACAAAAATGAAACATTTTATAAGTTGGGGGATGTGGGGTTTTGATGGAAGATTTATCTAGGAGTTCTAATTAGATGGAAATTAAGACCAATTCCATCATTAACACTATTTGTTCTTCATTTCCATTTGGTAACTAATCTTTAAATGAATGCAAAGAGGATGCCTGATTGGATAATTATACAAGATTTTTAGTATAAAACATGATTTTAATAACATTAGTATAGAGTTATTATCTAAAACTTTAACAACCAATAATTTTATCAACATGGCATAATATTCGAGTTTTCATTTTCGTTTTTATTTTCATCAAATATTTTAAAGTATTTTACTTAATTTATTAATAATTTTTTAATCTTGATCTTTATTTTTACGGTATTGAATTTTATTCACAACAATGTAAGTAATGTTCATTGTTAAAATCTATAAATTATCTTGCTAAATTGAGATTTTTGACTATATGTACATATTCTCTTCTTAAATAAGTCCAAAAATTTTGAGTGAAATTCTAAAATAAACTTTTGCTAATCGATTAACTAGATTAAGAGGAAAGTGATATGGATTTAATTGGTATGCTTGTGAGGCAAAGAAGATTTCATAGCATCTTCAAATGAAGGGCATGAATATGATTAAAAGTGATTAAGAAATGATGCGGCACATTTAAAGGTGGTTGAGGATAGGCCACATAGATAGAATTTCAAAATTTAACTTATTTTTTAATTTAATATTAATTTTATAAAGATTAAGTTTCAAAAACTCGTTTAAATATCCCAAAATTTAGAAAAATTCAGCTTTGTCTTTAAATATAGCCATTTAAATCATGCAATAATTAACTATTTTCTGACTAAAAAGGAAAAAAGGTGAAATGTTTTCTCTAAAAGAAAAAATTTTTTCCAGTTGATTTAAACATTGACCGAAGGGATTTACACACAAGTTTAGTATATTAATTAGGGAAAATAACAATAATTAATAGCAAAGGGGGGCATGTTTGTGATCATGATTACAAGAACATCAAGAGAAAGGTCATGATACAATGTGAATATATGAGTAATTTTGTTGAAGAAAACTAGTGCATATCACATGATTGTTAGATTGGTCAACTATCAAAATCATTAAAAAATAGACACAATATAAGATCCCTATATAGATTTCTTTTCTCTTTTCTTCTTTCCCCTGTAAGGAAGACTCTAATTCTACCAGTTACAGATTTCAAACCAAGGAAATGAAACCCCACCTCTTCTTCTTCTTCGTTGGCCAAGAGTCACCTGCCCGGTGGTAATCATTTAACCGATAATTTCCATCATTATTTATCAGCAGAAACTGCAGAATTCTTCTAAGAATTTGGGATCCTGCACAGAATTATTTCAGTTTTCACTATTAAGCAAACAGCCAAAGCTTCTATCATTCCATTCAAAGTTCTGTGTAGAGAGAAATCTTCAACTAGAATTTTTAACCAAGTAAAAAAGTAAAAAGCAGGGAACAAGGATGAAATATCTCAGTCAAACCTCTTTACACTATTATTGCAAAAAATGCAGAGGGCACAGGGTACTATGAGCAGAGTTTCTTTTTGTTTTTCCCTTCTGGTGTCTGTTTGTGTATGGCTTACCATCACTTGACGAAGAAAAAGAAGGAAAAGAAATTTGGGAAATCCTATAGTCCATGCAAACAATCATTTTAATTCAAAATCACAGTGAATCCATTATTGCATAAGGGTCCATGAACTCAGGCTTTTGGGAAACAATTTCTGATGAAAATAAATTAAAGGCTGCTTCAAATTGTCTTTTCTGTTAACTCTACAAGCAAGGACTCTAACTTCATTCCATATTCCTAGCTCTAAATTGTTGTTTTGTACCAAGAATGAAATCTGCTTTGGATTTCTTTACTTGTGAATTCTGGTACTAGGCTAGCAAATTTTCAGGGAAGATTAAATTTAGTTTTGCAATCGGGTAAGTCCGGGAAGAGCTGCAATATGCCCCCCAAGATTTGCCAGCAGTTTGCTACTCAAAGTGAGAAGCTTGAGAAATTTGTCACATACATGATACATGAACATAATGAAATAAATGTTATAATGCATAAAATTTCATTTAACTAATACAAAAATGAACAGGGCATTCATCAAAAGAAGGTCCCGAGAGTGAGATTCGTGTGTAATTACAGCAAATATTTGCGGCACGAGCCATTCTATCAAGCCACAAAATTACATATACTGTATTCAAAGGTACCTTATATTTTTGGGCTTTGTGGGAAATAGAAGGCACCTCAAATAGTTGAGGGTTAGATACATGTTTAGACAGTAAATCAACAAGGAACCCTGGATTTGTTTTTGTAGACGTGGGAGAATTCTTGGTACGTCTTATGTAGAGAACAGCAAATTTGGACATTATTTCTTACATCTACTACTGGGTTTTCAGGAATTATACTTAGCATTATGTACTTATATAGCCCCATATAATCTACTAGACTAAAGGCTTCAAGCCCAACCCAATTCAAACAATGCTTCTTATTCACAGCTTTGCTGACTGCATTGATATGCATAACAAGGAATATTTTGGAAAAATAATGCAAAGTTTGTCCAAAATTTTCGATTCTATTACGAAAGTTACAAAAATTTAAATCGTAATGCAATTCTTGAGGTAAAAAGTGGTGAAAGTTGGGGATATAACGGAGAATTTTCAAAAACTGTCTTTCTGCAGTTCAAAGATGTCTTTGCAACGTCGAGAATTACACTGCATTGGAGAGAAATCACGTCATTCCTAGATTTGCACTGGATTGACGAGAAATTCAATGAATAAACCAAAATCCATGGGTTTGGGGTTGAAGTTGACCATTCTCACAATTTGCTCACTAGAGGCATATGCATATGGATATTTCGACAACATAGTATTTACTTTGTCCAGATTTTGAATTGTAATACAATTCTTTAGGAAAACACAGAGAATTAGATCATGCATTTTGGACTTCAAAAACAGTGATTTTCTCTCGTCATTGTCGAGAAGCGCATTACATTCAACACAGCATTCATATGCATACAAAGTGTAATTTGAAAATATATTACAAAGTGTGTATAAATTTTAGAATTTTAATAAAAAGATTACAGAATTTGTGCTCTAATGCAATTTTTGAGGGAAAAGTAGATGAAAAATGACAAGAAATGGAGAATAGTAAAAGACATGTCACCTAGCACTTCAAAGCCATCAACTTCTTCACATTCTACAATGAAACTAAGCGGTTAATTGAAGAGAATTCTCGACAATGTCGAGAATCCCTCTGCATTAACCAAAATTTTCAATACAAAATTGAAGATTTTATATTGCATGCGTTAAAAGTGAATAATATCTTAAGTCAATTAAATGACATCAATTTACTACTACATATTTTACATGTTATTTTAAGATTAAATCTTATTTAAACAAAATGATAAGTGGATAATTGCAATGCAATGCTTATAATATTTTTGGTTTTCTAAATTTAAATTTAAATTTAAATCTAGATTATGATCAAGGATTAATTAAAAGACAGAATCAACAATTTCTCTCACAGTGTGACTGACTGTTTTGTGCAATTCCATGTAATGAATTTATTGTGACAGAACTGACCGATGAATACTTTCTGTTCTTACTTGGTACAAGCATTTCATCTGAATTAAGAACAAACTTCTTGAGTCAATTCATGATTATGTGTCGTAATTCCTATTTAGGCTATGTATATATATACTATATATAGTACATTTTTCATACAGGAACATTCGAAAAACGTATTTGAGGATGTAGTTGTACTGTTGCTTGTTCTTAAAGTGTATGTTTTATTGAAAACAGAGCAATTATAAAATGATTATATGTGGATGATCGAAAATCTTGTTTAATTAATTTACTGCATATTCTAATCTAATCCAAAACGGGGCATAACCATCGACAAAGAACACAACGACATCGATCTATGACACAAACATAAGACAACAGCCAACCTAACTAAAGTACCCAAATTCAAGCTTTCGTCGGCTGTCGCTGGTTTTGGTTTTGGTTTTGGTTTTGATTTTGGTTTTACTCTTTTTCGCTCTTTTCGCTCTCTCACTCTCTCTCTCTCGCACCTTTTCACGCATGTAACGCACGTTCCTCTTTCACACTGTTCATTTCTTCCTTCTATAGCTTGTTTGTAAAACCAATACACAAACTAACCTCACTCTCTCTAGAGCCTCGTGTGCATTTGTTTGTGTGGCTTAGCTTGCTTGGCATTGTGTGTGAGTTGTCTGTCTGTTTCTATTTGGTTCAGCTGAATTATAACTGAAAACTATGTACTACATTTGTCACTGTGTACTGGTCACTTTCTGGGACTTGATTTCTGGGGTCTGAATTGGGACATTACACTCTGTACCAGTTCCAAATTACTCTTGATGGTGGTGGTTTTTTTGGCATGTCGCTTTTATTATCTGGGTCATCCCCATTGGTGGCATACTTGCCTGCATGATATGTTTTCTCATCTGGGTTTAAGTGATTTTGGGGTTTTCCCAATAATGGCTCTTTAGCTTTAAAAAGGATTCTCTTTTTGTGTGTGTTTCTTTTCAGAAATTTGGTGGGGTTTGGTCATTAGTGTTGTTTTGCAGGTAGGAAAGATTACAAGATTTGTTTTTGGGGGCAATGCGGTGGTTCTTCTAATTATGGGGTTTGATTGATTCATGTTTTTTTGATTTCTGTTTTTGTTGGTGGGTTTTAATTGTTAGTGTTATTGGTGGCGCATTTTTGGTGTACTGGGTTGTTTCTAATTTATGAAAATTCAGTTTTAGGATTTGGAGAGGATGGGATTAGGTCCTGATGTTTTGAATGTGGGGGCTTGGAATGCGGATAAATCAAAAGGAAAGAAGAAGAAAGACGTTGAATCCAAAGAGACTGGATGTTGGATTAAGTTTAGGTTTATGAAAGGTTGTTTGTCTTCAAAGGCCAAAATGGATGGTCCAATTACTGGCACTAGCACTCAATATGGTATAATATAACTTGCTCTTATATATTGTTTCATCATACCATTTCCTGAATTTATTTACTTGAGCATCTTCTATTTGTAGTTAGATACTATTTGATTCTCTATCTATATCATGTTATGATCAAATTCTATTTGTCCATGTTTGGTGGCACAATGATTTAGAATCATAGAATTTATTTGATTCAATTGTTTTAATCGATTTGGTTCCTGTTTTCGCTGTCATATTATGATGCTATGCGCATCTGGCATGATAATCTCCCAAAGGAGCATATATCAAATTTTTTGTCATATAGCGTATTTAGTTGTAATTGCATTCCATTTGATGGATACTATGTTAAATAAATGCTTAATAGTCTAGTTTGATTGAGATAGTTATTGCTAATTATTGATTTTGTCGTTTTTGGTTGGTTAGTTGATCAATAAGGCTGATTGCCATATTGAAATTCAACCACGTGGTCCTCTCTTACTTTGATGCTTTTTTTTGGCACCTTTTCGGAGAGATGAAGTATTTAGTAACAATATAATGGCTTATTATAACTAGCCATTTCTGGATGTTGTGCATGGGGCAAATTATTGGTTGGATCAACGAATGAAAACTATGTGGTAGTAGTAGCATATACAGGTTATTGGCTTATGCTGTGGTGAAAAATTTTAGTAGCCGAGTTAACTTGCAAAAGAATTATCAGCAAGTGTTGTCATATATATTTCCACTATTGTTGGTTTTGGCTGAAATCTAGATGCATGAGAAGAGTTATAAATATATATAGTTTCTTGAAAATGAGTTTGTTTGACAATTTACTCATAGACAATGACTTATGCATTTATGCTTAAAAGTCTGTAGTGTCCACAAAAGTATAAGATCCAGATCCCAGTTTTGGAAATCAATCTTATATGCTTTCAATTGTTTCTATCTCCCAGAGGATATTACACCTTTATTTTTGCTTTAGTGTTTACATATGTAAAATCCATATTTTCTTCTTTATGATAGCACATCTATAGACATTTATTACCTGAAATATGTTGCAGCGGGCATTATCTAAATTCATCTTCCAAGATGTGATGTGGTTATTTTGTAATATGTCAAATACAGGAATGAAATGCTTTTATACATATCTTGACTGATTACTGTTGTATTTATAAAATCTGATATTATTTTTTTGTCCCCCTTTTTTGTTATGTGTTTTATTGTGGATCAGCTGAAAGTAAATCTACCAATGATACCAGTCATGATCAACCAGTTGTTCCAGTGGTATCATCTTCGACTACTAGCAATGCAGAAAGTACTACACCATCCACTCCTAATGTTGGTGAAGAACTTAAAATTACTTCTCAGCTTCGTAAATTCTCCTTTAGTGAGCTTAAGTCAGCAACAAGGAATTTTAGACCTGAGAGTCTTCTCGGTGAAGGTGGCTTTGGTTGTGTATTTAAAGGTTGGATCAATGAGAATGGTACGGCTACGGTGAAACCTGGCAGTGGACTTCCTGTTGCTGTGAAGACCCTGAACCATGATGGACTTCAGGGTCATAAAGAATGGCTCGTATGAGACACTTATCATCTAATTTAATGTCATTATCTGCACATGCATAAAGCTATAACACACAATAAAATGTGAATGCTTGTAATAAGACATATGTCTCACATGGATCTTTGGCCTACTTCTAATGACTGATTATCTTGATTGCCCAATGATTTAAAGACAATTTTAATCTCTGCCATGTGACAGGCTGAAGTTAATTACCTTGGTGAGCTTGTCCATCCTAATCTGGTTAAGTTAATTGGTTGTTGCATTGAGGATGATCAAAGGCTACTTGTATATGAGTTTATGCCTCGAGGAAGCTTGGAGAATCATCTCTTTAGAAGTATGTAATTGAACTTACTACTCCTACGGTTTTAGTTACCTTTCTTATGTTGGATCATATAATGTTTTCTCAAGTATTTAGGAACTTTTGCAATAAAATCTTATCTCCTTTAGTAAACTTATAAATGTTTAAAATAAATACTTTGATAATAAATGGAGCAGTAAAGTGAAGTTGTGACTATATGGTGCATGCTTGAATACCAATAGTTGTCCATCAAATCTTTTATTTTGATTTGATGAAACTGGTGTCCTATATACGAAATGATGATCTGCTAGCAAGTATTTTCTCTATCTTTTGTTTTTGTGTAATATCATTTTATGCAGCAGGGTCTCTACCTCTTCCTTGGTCCATCAGAATGAAAATTGCACTTGGTGCTGCAAAGGGCCTTGCCTTTCTTCACGAGGAAGCTGAAAAGCCTGTGATATATCGAGATTTTAAAACATCTAATATCCTGTTAGATGTGGTGCGTGACCCATTTTGTGCAAACAAAAAAACTGATCTTTCCTAGTTTATCCCCCTTCTTATTGTTTGCCAATTTGCTCTTCCAGGATTACAATGCTAAGCTGTCTGATTTTGGACTCGCCAAAGATGGTCCAGAGGGAGATAAGACTCATGTATCTACCCGGGTGATGGGCACTTATGGTTATGCAGCACCTGAATATGTCATGACGGGTAAGCATGGTTAAACACTGTTATCTCTTTTTTTTTTTTTCCTTCTTATTTAGGACAGTTTTTCTGCAATCTTGTGATGGATCTAACATACTGCAGCAATTAAATCATCTCATATCTTTGACGTGAATCTTGTTTTCTCAATTTCCAAATGTAACTTTTAGTTTGTCAATTGGTTTGCATTTTACTCGGTTGTATTTTATTTGTCCAGCTGCTGGATGTTCTATATTATATTGGTGTATGTTCAGAGACTATTACCCCCATCGGTACCACACTCACTTCCACCGCTGGTCTGCTGCTACACCACCTGAGAAGAAAATGGAAGAAATTGATGCAAAAGTAGCAACAGAAATGGACATCCTTAAAGGAAAAATAGAGAGGTTCTTGCATGTTGAATGGTGAATATCAATTTATCACATTTTACGTGAAGAATTGGTGGTACTGAGGCACAGGGATGAATAGATTCTGGGAAAAAGTATTGCTGTTGGAAATAAAGTAATTGGTGGCTACAAGATATTTCAGTTCTTCATCTGGCTTAGAAATTACTACAAATTAGTAGATTGCTAACTTCTATTAGTAACAGAACTAAATCCTGAAAATCCAAAATTATTCCTTGCCATTGTAGTTACTACAAAGGTTTGCTGAAGCAGTTCGCTAAGTGAAGCCAGAAACATGAGTTTTAGATCAAAGATAATGTTAGTTTAAGGCTTGTTGTTCTTACATATAGGTTGGTGTTGGTCAGTTTCTTTGTAGGAATGATGACTCTTCACAGGTTCTGGGGTTGGTCAACTTGTAATATTTGGTTAGAGAAAAATTTAACCATAAATTTTGATATTTTTTGCTGTGTATTCAGTCATGTATATTTGAGAAAGAAAGGGAGCCCTTAACAGTCATAATGTGATACATAATAGAGAAAAATGTGTTCATAGATGAGCAGTTTTTATTCTGTACTTTTGACATGAGCCATTTTGTTCAAAAAGGCACAGTTTGGTAATCCAGAACTTAATACATCTTATTAATCAGTTTTTGGGTGTTATTTTGAATCTTCTTCAAGACTGTCTTATGGGTTTGGAATAGCATGGATTATTATGGTTTATATCCCTTGGGAAAACTCTAGTGAACTTTCTTCTTTCATTGTGCCTTTTGTTTTCAAGCCAACAGAGGGTTGCATGCAAACTAATATGTATATGTGTGTGAATGCTTGTTCTTCACTCTAATACTAGAAAGATAGTTCTTCAATAGGCTGGGTAAAGATGACTTGCATCATCAGTTTATATCATTTGTTGGATTTTTGTTCTCAATGGGCCTCTCTTTAGAGCATTTTTAGTATATCCAATCATCCAAATCCTTTGTGAATCAGTTTATAACTAACACAATTAAACTTGTGCCAGGGCATCTTACATCAAAAAGTGATGTCTATAGCTTTGGGGTGGTTTTACTTGAAATGCTGACTGGCCGAAGATCAATGGACAAAAACCGACCCAATGGAGAGCATAACCTGGTGGAATGGGCTAGACCACATCTTGGAGAGAGGAGAAGGTTTTACCGGCTAATAGATCCTCGCCTTGAAGGATGCTTCTCAATCAAAGGCTGTCAGAAAGCTATTCAGTTGGCTGCACATTGCCTCAGCCGTGACCCAAAAGCCAGACCTCTTATGAGTGAAGTGGTTGAAGCCCTTAAGCCACTGCCTAACTTTAAGGACATGGCTTGTTCTTCATCCTACTTCCAAGCCATGCAAGCAGAGCGTGTGGGGTCCAACCCAACTGCTAAACATGGCATTAGATTGCCAGCAGGTTATTTACCAAGGACTGGACAGCCACCGAGGAGCTTCTCCATACCTAATGGTCTGCAGGTCTCTCCATATCATGGAAACAACCCTCATCTCTCCATATCTAATGGTCCGCACTTCTCTCCATATCATGGCAACAACCCTCACCATTCACCCAAATCTAATGTCAATCAGCCATAGAAGTGAGTTAATGTCGTCCCCCTTTATTCCATTTTGTTTCTTGCTTTGGAAAACTGAAAAACTTCAAGGTTCAGTATGGAAGTTAATGCCAAGGTTTTTCTTTCTGAGAGGTGAGTGAGTTTAGTGGTCTTGCAATCAAATTAACAGTCAAGTCAGGAAAGCAAGCCATGTGTGGCTTGTAATTTGTTTTGAACATGAAAAATTTTAGGGAGCACAATTCTTGGTTCTCTGTTTTTTAGTTCTTATGGCTCAGTTTTTTTAGAATATGCAACATCTTCATTTATTAATGATATGCAAATGGAAATTTGTTGGGTATTCCTGCTCAATATTCTTTTGTTTTGTTTTGTTTTTCTTGGTGTATTTACATTTTTAAGCTGCTGATAGAGTGTACCTCTTGGAAAGGTTCAGCAAGTAAAAAAAGAATTCTTTATAGAAAGCAGAGAGATTTTTCACTTGTCTGGGAAGAAATCTCACATACATACTAAATTGAGACCTGGTTTGAGCTTAGAGGACGGCACATAACATGCACAGTGCTCCACAATTTTTGCAAAATTTAGAGGAAATTTGCAGTACCGGCTACTTGACCGGTTACTTTGTTTTAGTTTTAGGCACTTCAGATTTCAGCAGTAGCATTTCCTTCTCTACTACTGTTAGGAGTCCATGAAATAGATGGTAATGACCAATGCATACTCACATCAATAACCACATGCAAGTATATCCACTAAATGCATCCATAATTGGGTTCCATGAATATTTTCATGATCATGATTTTATCAAATGCATGAAAATGCTTAAATTTTATCAAAGAAAATGAAGGATATTTTTGAAACTTCAGGGTCAACACTTGTCGTGTAAGATGTACTCATACATGTGTTTCAAGAACAGTAGTGAGTCAATTGCTCTTCTTCTCAACCCTTTCTCTATAATTTAGGATTGTGAAGGGATTGGTTGAACATATTAGATTTTACTTGTACAAGTTTAAAACAAATGCTCCAAATTCCATAAAATTAGAGCAACAGTCGCAGTGAGGATCTTCAAATTATTCTAAGCCTTGAAGTAGATGATACAGCGGCCAATGCATACAAACATCAACAAAATGCCCCACAATTAAGTACCACATTCCTTTACCATAGACAATTCTTAGTTTCTAAGTTTTGAAATTGCAATTTCATGAAAATACTTCTGCATTTTAGTCCTGCGGTGTAGAAATGCTGCAGACACCAGTTGCATTGTAGGTTGAGACTTGGGTTGGGAATGCAAGCATGCAAATGCTATTGATGAAAACAGAACGATGTCCTCGACAACCTTTCTATTCACTGGAGGTGAGAGGCGTTGGTCTAAAACATTAACCAACTTTATTTTTGGATCGAATGAAGATGAGGATAATGAAGAAAGACGATCTCCTGGATGTTTTCCCATTAATATTTCTAGTGTCACCACTTCAAAACTATAAACATCGCATTTCTCTGTCACAAACATGGTGTAGGCAAGTTCTACAAAAAATAGAAAAAGTGTTAGTTTATGTTGTATTGAGAATTAAAGTAGAATGACAAATACAAGTAAATCCAATCACATTCCCAAGAAGTTTATTTATTTACTTGAGAAGACAATTATTTATCTAATAATACATATGTATCTTAACAGTATGAAATCAAAAAATGATTACACATATAAACTAAAAAAGTCCCTGACTAGTTTTCACATTCATCTATCAAATACATTTCTTGGTTTCTAAGTTCTTAACACGAAAAAACTTCCTGCTATGCTAAACCAGTGGTTACTTGGAGCAAACTGCCACTGCAAGCTCCACACACCGGGATGCTATTTCAGTTTTGTGCTTATTATCCTTAATACTAATCATGTAATCAATCATGAGAGATGGCTTATCTAATTAATGCTTCTAATACAGGCCCTTTTCTCCCAACACATCCACTTACAGTATACGTTCTCTCTTTTTCAAATAGAAAAGTAGTGGCAACAGATAGATCACATAAGCATAGAATGATGTGCTTCATTTACATATAACATTAGTACTTGATATCCCATCTTGAGCTCCCTTCGGATCGTCTTCAACAGCTGCAGCTAAGCCCATTTGTTTACACAATAAGTTGGAGCTTGCTATGTACAGACAAACGGGACCACTACTGCTGAGAAACTCCACTGTAAGATATATATTTTAGTTACGTGGATGTAGTTGGATATTTCCTCAGTCTATTTCGTAAACTAGGGGACAACCTCTCTCTGTTAATTGTTAAATAAATTCTGTTTTCTTTTCCTTTTCTTTTGATTAAAAATTCTTATTGCTTATTAGTATTTTCGAGAATCTTCAATTTGCGTAGTCTTAAGCTTGCTGATTGAGTCTACTTCTTGGAAAGATACTGCATGTAAAACAGAGGAGTTTAAGGAAAGCACACAGATTTTCTCATTTGCCTCTCAACAACACAGTCTGGCATAACAATTCAAGGTCACAATACAAATCTATGCTTTGCGCAGCTGAAACTTCATTTTCCCAAAATTCTGAAACACTGGAATGATTGCCTTTGGCGTTTTGAAACCCTTTATCAACTTTCACATTCTTGAAGCCAGTACATTTCTTGGTTTCTTAGCTCTGAAATTGAAATTTCTTGGTAAGGTTTTTGCATTGACATCTTACGCTTGAGAAATTCCTGGGAAACGTGACGCATTGAGGGTCGACATTTCGGTTGAGAATGCAGGCAAGCAAATGCCACTGATGGAACAAGAATGATATCCTGGAAAACTGATTGATCATCCGAAGGCAATAGTCGTGAGTCCAATTCATCAATTAGCCTTATCATTTTATCAGGAGATGATGATAGTGACGAGAGGAGTTCTCCTGGATGCTTTCCCATCAGTACTTCTAGTGCCACAACTCCAAAGCTATAAACATCACATTTCTCTGTCACAACCATGGTGTAGGCAAGTTCTACAAGAATAGAAAAAGCGTTAGTTTATGTTGTACTGAGAATTAAAGTAGAATGAGGAGAAAAATCGGCTGGATATTACCTGGAGCAATATATCCATAAGTGCCTGCTTGCAAGGTTCTATTGGATGAATCAGAATGCAGAAGTCTAGCAGTGCCAAAATCAGCTACAAGTGCCTCCAATTTCGAGTTGAGTACAATGTTGTGGTGGACAATTTATGGGGTGCCGTCATGATGCATGTATGCCAAAGCATGTGCTATACTTTTCACAATGTTTACTCACTTGGTCCAATTCAATTCAGCAGCTTCGTCATCATTGCGAAGGACACAGAACAAGCCTCCTCTCTCCGTGTACTCGCGGATCAAAAACATGCAATTCTTATGCAGACAAAAACCATAGAGTTTGACAATGTTTCGATGCCGTACCTGGGACAGCACATGAGCTTCATTTTGAAAACTCTTGACAAAAGCTAACTCCTCGGTTTCGGAACGGTGAAGCTTCTTCAAAGCGAAAACTTTGCCATCCGGTAGGTCTGCTCTGTAAACGCTGCCATGGCCTTCAGTACCGATGCAATATTTGATGTCAAATTCCTCCGTTGCTTCAATGAAATCCTCATATGCAATTCTACCATCATAATTCCATATTGAAAACACGTTTTTATTTTTGGCTTCTCTTGTCTTGGGTTCGGGATGTTTATTCTTATATTTAAGGAGTACAAAGAGTACAAGTGTTACAACCCCGATAATAAAGGCGACAGGTGCCAACATATCAACTAGGAGAATCACGTAATGTGCATGCTTATGCCGTGTAGAGCAAGAAGGAAAACCAGCAACATGGTCGCATAAACCCTTGTTGCCAGTAAAACTCTGTGGTAGATTATCCTGCAAATGAGTTGGGATTTCACCTTCCGACTTATTGTATGACAAATCTAATTGATACATTGGACGAAGAGATGTAGGGATGGTGCCTAAAAGGTTATTATGGGAAAGATAAAAATAATTTAAGAATATTAGTTCTCCAACCTCCAGAGGTGTCATTCCGCTTAAATTGTTGTTGTTTAGTGACGCTTTGGATAAACCAGAGCAATTTCCAACATTTGCTGGAATTTCACCACTAAGTTTATTATTAGACAGGTCTAGATGTTGAAGGTTGTAGAGCTGTCCAATTGAAAATGGTAATTGGCCAGAAATTTGGTTTGAGGAAAGATTGAGATCAGAAAGTTGGGATAACATAGTGAGTTCAACTGGAATGGTACCATGTATATTGTCACTCGGCAAATCTAACGTAGTTAGACCATGTATGCCCCAAATATCTCAGTGACTCTTCCTGCAGAATTGTTAGTGATTCCAGCCCAACTGCAATGATCTGAACAATTTTCAGGTAATTGTATATACAAACCGGTTGATTAATAATAATAATAATCATTCATTCATAAGAAACAGGCAATGGCAGCAGAACTACCTAATTCTGCTGTTTCTGGCGTGGTAATGCGTTTGTGTTTGGAATACTATGGGCGATCATGATTCAACACAAACATCTGATTTTCAAACGTTAGCAGTTGGATACGTGGAGTTTTGCCCGTTGCAATTAAAACAATTTCAGCAGCGCCAAAAAAATAATAGTCTTTCTGTTTGGACGGGTGCACCAATTAATTATCAACACTCAAGATACATGGTACAATAATTCTATATCAATTGTATACATACGTATATAAGTAGTATAAATAAATAGTCACCGAAGAACACCAGTACCCGTTTAATTTTTACCATGATTTGAAATTTTGAATAATAATACTGTTATTTACAATTTATAACGCTAATTACCATTTTGATGGTATTAATTGATGATATATGATTAAGAAAGAAAGATGCAATACCACTAATTACCCATAATCTCTTCTTTTCTTTTCATTTTAATAATTTATTTATTATAGTCATAGCTTCAGTTAATATATTAATTTTGTGCGTTTTTTTTAAATAAAAAATTTATTAAACAAATAAAAGTACCAAAAGAGAGAGAAATTGGTGTTGACTCAGAGTCTACTAATTACTTAGTTTGAGTCTTCTAGGAGAAGAGAGGAGAACAAAAGAAGAGCCAAAGAATCAATCTAGATAGATAGATCTCTTCATCCTGAAACACATTTGCAATCAATCAATCTTATTTTCCATATCATCAGGTGCACTTGCTCTAAGCTCTTTCCAAATTAAACTTCCTCTTGTTTTAATTTTTGCTTAGTTTATATATCTGTTGTTGTCAGTTATCTGTTACTGAAAGAGTTTGTTTGCTTCATCCTTAACTTTGGTTACGAATGTTTGCTTAATTAGTCATTTGTAGTACTTTTATTTCCAGTTTCATTGTTTTGTTGTCTGTTTTTCTATATTTTCATTTTTATTTTGCTTTTCCTTCTAAGACCCTGCCTTACGTTTTCTAGCTTTACTTTGTTAAACTCCACAGCAAAAAAAAAAAAAAAAAAAAACATTCATTCAGAAGAAACAGGCAATGGCAGCTGAACTAGCAAATGCTGCTGTTTCCGGCGTGGCATCGAAAGTTATGGAGATAGTGTTTGATCCCATCAAACGGGAGATATCTTATGTGTTCAAGTACCAGAGCTACCTTGATGACCTGGAGAATCAAGTTGAGCAGCTTGGTTATAGAAGACAAATGGTGGAAGAACCTGTTAACCATGCTAGAAGACAAGGGGACGAGATTTACGAGGGTGTTCAACAATGGCTAATTAGCGTCAACGAATTCACTGGATCGGTTGTAAATTCCATCACTGCACATAAAGATGAGGCTAAGACGCGCTGTTTCAAAGGCCTGTGCCCAGATTTGTTAAAACGTTATAATCTCAGCAAGAAAGCATTTAAGGCAGCTAAAGAATGTGATAGTCTCCTGGGAAAGAGCAACTTCAGTAGTTTTTCCTACCGTCCTGCTCCTGAGAGTACAGAATTCAAGAATGTCGTCAGAGGCTACCAGCAGTTTGATTCTAGAAAGACGGTTTTTCAGAATGTTATGGAGGTGCTGAAGGACTCTAAGGTCAACATGATTGGAGTGTATGGGATGGGGGGCGTGGGCAAAACCACGCTAGTCAAGGAAGTTGGAAGGCAAGCGATGGATGAAAAGTTATTTGATGAGGTGGTTATGGCTGAGGTAACACAGACCCCAAAGACAGAAGCAATTCAAGGCAAAATTGCCAATGATTTAGGACTCTCATTTGACATAAATGAGAATGTATATGGAAGAGCTGGTCAACTACGCAAACAGTTGAAGAAAAAGAATAGGGTCCTCGTAATATTAGATAATATTTGGGAGGAATTTGACTTGGAGACTATTGGAATTCCTTCTGGGGGTGAAGAGCAGGGACATTGCTGCACAATATTGCTGACATCTAGAAATGAAGATGTATTACGTGATGGTATGAATTCTCAGAAGAACTTCCACATTGACACTTTAGGTGACGCAGAAGCGATGAGTTTGTTTCAGAATACTGTGGGTGATCATTTTACGCAAACAACTGAATTTCCACCTTTAGCAGTTGAGATTGTAGGAAAATGTGGGGGTTTGCCAATTGCAATTAAAACAATTGCAAAAGCTCTGAAAAATAAAAATCTTTCCATTTGGAAGGATACATTGAATCAGCTAAGAAATTCAAAGCCAAGAAATGTCCCTGGAATGAAAAAAAATGTATACTCAACCTTAAAATTGAGTTATGACCTTTTGGAAATGGAGGACGCCAAGTCTCTGTTTCGACTCTGTGCTCTACAAAAAGATGGTAGTCAAATACCTGTTAATGACTTGATGATGTATGGTATGGGCTTGGATTGTTTTAAGAACGCTGAAACAGTGGAAAAAGGAAGGAATAGGGTGCAGACCTTGATAGAGCATCTCAAAGCTTCTTCTTTATTGTTGGATGGTGACGATAAACATGTGGTTAAAATGCATGACATCATTCATGCTGTTGCCGTATCAATTGCCGAAGATAACCTTATGTTTAATATTCAAAACGATGTTGACTTGAAGAAAGAGTTAGAAAAGGAGATGCAAAAAGATCCAACCGCAATTTCTCTGCGTCTGGGAGATAATCAAGAACTTCCCGAAAGATTGGAATGTCCAACACTCAAGTTATTTTTGTTGTTTGCATATTTCAACCATGAGGAAGACTCTTTGCCGATCTCAGACCTCTTTTTTGAAGGGATGAAAGAACTTAAAGTTTTACATCTGACTGGAATTTGGACAGGAGCAGGCAGCGGAAATAAAAAAGAGAAGAGCAAAGATTCCCGACCCAGTACATCTTATTTTCCTTCCATATCTTCATCACTCGGCTTCCTAATTAACCTTCATACATTGTCTTTGAACTATGTCTACTCAATAGGAGACGTAGCAATAGTTGGAAAGCTAACGAAATTAGAGATTCTTAGCTTTCGGGGTTCCAATATTGAGTTGCTGCCTTGGGAAATTGGACAATTGACGCAGTTAAAGCTGTTAGATTTGAGAAATTGTCGGGAACTTAAGGTTATAGCACCGAATGTGATTTCAAAGTTGTCTCGATTAGAAGAACTATACATCGGTGATAGCTTTACTTATTGGGAGGAGGAGGAAGGAGGAAATAATGCGAGTCTTGTTGAGTTGAAAGCAATGTCCAAATTAACTACTTTAGAGATAGATATTCCGAATGTCATAGTTATGCCTCAGGATTTTGTATTTGTGGGGTTGGAAAGATACAAAATATGTATGGGAGCTAGGTGGGGCCCGAGAGATTGGGCTTGCTGTGGAAATTATGAAAGAATGTTGAAACTCAAAGGGCTAGATAGAAGCATTAGCTTGGGAAGCGGGATGAAGAAGTTGTTGAAGAACATTGAATATCTACGTCTAAAGACGCCGAATGATTTTCAGAGTGTTGTTCATGAATTAGCCGACGGGGAAGATTTCCAACAACTGAAGTATCTCGTTGTCGGAAATTGGCCAATGTCTGCTTTTCCTGGTCAAAATTTAACAAAGTTGACAGTGGAGGAATGCAGTCGTCTGAAATTTTTGTTTTCGTATTCAATGGTTAACACCCTTCGGCAACTCCAAAGACTTGTGGTAGAAAAATGTGAGTCAGTGGAAAGGGTAATCGACACCACAGGGTTAGGAAGAGAAATGGTTTTTCCTAAACTAGAGTACTTGGAGCTGTCAGATCTCCCGAAACTTACAAGGTTCATGTCTATGAGCTCGTCAGATTCAGAAGAAGAAAGTAATCTCCTCCGTCCTGGCGCGCAACTAGCACTCTTTGATGAAAAGGTGTTTTTTTTCTTTTAAAAACAAAATTTCACATCATTAAGTGTTTACTCCTAATTAATTAATTATTCGACAATTTAATCCTTTAATTTTAAAATCTAAATTTAGTTAATATCTTTAATTGAATGTTATTAATATTATTGCAGTGGCACCACCAACTTACTCCGGATTCTTTCAGCAAATTAAAGCGTTTGTTTGTAGATTCTTGCGATAAGTTGACGAGTTTGTTTTCATCCAATATTATTATGGCGAGAAGATTCGAGAGACTGGAGATTCTGAGCGTGGCACTCTGTGATTCGATAGAAGAAATAATTGAAGAAGAAACTAGCTCTAGCTTTGGCAATGGTAGCAGGAGGTTTGACGTGTTTTCTCAATTAATCAATCTGGAACTAGGGAATCTACCAAAGCTCAAATGTATATATCAAGGAATGCACGTTTTAGTATGGCCAGCATTAAAACATCTATATGTCTGCGGTTGTGCCGAAGTGAAAATATTGGTTGATCAGAAAAAGGTATAAAATGAATAATTAAAATTGTCGATATAATATTTATTTAAACGCGTTATGGATTGGAATTGGATGAATGCACGCATCATGTATTATTATCTTATTTGTAGTTACTAATTGATCTATTTATATGTCCTCTTAATTGCATTAGATTAAAGTCTCAAATGACAACAGGTAGCATTATGCACTTGTAATTCTTTCTTGATTCTTCTAGAATGCTCCAGAAGACCTTTTTTTGAATTTCAAATTTCATATTTTATTACATAAAGATATTTTAAATATCTTTATATTTATTTATTTATTTATAGATGGATGAAATGCATGTATCGGGTTGCTACATACTAATTTAACTAATTTATGTTTGTAAACTCCCCGGCAGTTATTAATTAAATCAATAACAATAATAGTAATAATATATAATAGTATTCATTTGAATATGAGAAATTAGTTAAATTAGAATTAAGTATCCCTCAAATAATGAAATATTGTAAGAAGAGATGTTAGACATGTTATAGAATTAAATTCTAAAGTTTTTAATTAGTAAGCTTCCATTGGCAAATGTTGTCTATGCTAAAGAATATTTAATTAGTAAGCTTTCATTGTTCTAACTGCCTATCAATTCTACCAATACGAGTGTTTATATATTATTTCAATTATTTTTTCTCTCTGTTAATTTAATATTATTGCAGTTATTAATTTAATTGAATTGAATTGTTGCTACTTCAGGTGCGATTCCCTAGTTTGGAGGAATTACAAATTGACGGGATGCAAAACTTGAGAAAGATATGGCAATGGCACCGCCAACTTACTTCGGATTCTTTCGGCAAATTAAAGAAATTGTCTGTAGGATCTTGCAATAAATTGACGACTTTGTTTCCATCCAATATTATTATGGGGAGAAGATTCGAGAGACTGGAGATTCTGATCGTGGAACACTGTGATTCGATAGAAGAAATAATTGAAGAAGAAACTAGCTCTGGCTTTGGCAATGGTGTCAGGAGGTTTGACGTGTTTCCACAATTACTCAATCTGGAGCTATGGTATCTACCAGAGCTGAAAAGTATATATCAAGGAATGCACATTTTAGAATGGCCAGCATTAAAACATCTATACGTCTTGGGTTGTGGCAAAGTGGAAATATTGGTTGATCATCGTAAGGTATTAAATGAATAATTAAAATTGTCAGCAGAATATTCATTTAAACATATTATGGATTGGAATTGGGTGAATGCACGCATTATGTATTATTGTTTTTGTTGTTTCTACTTAGTAGTTACTAATTGATCTATTTATATATCTTCTTAATTACACTAGATTAAAGTCTCAAATGACAGCAGCCAACAGTATTCATCTATAATTCTTTCGTTTCTGTGGGCATTTCTTGATTTCTTCTAGAATGCTCTAAATCACCTTTTTTTGAGTTTTAAATTTGATATTTTATTATATAACAATTATATAATTTGAATTTATTTTAATCTGATTGAATTAATACAGACTCCATTTATTTTATTTTATTAATGCTTGGTAAATTTTCAGGTCGCATTTCCCAATTTGAAGACTGTCAAAGTAGGAGATTGTAATGGCTTGAGAAATTTGTTGACACTTTCCACTGCAGAAAGTCAAGTGACACTTGCAAGAATGGAGATATCTAATTGCAAAATGATGGAAAAGATCACGGAGATGCAGGTTGGAGAACGAGCGAAGGAGGATCCTATTGTTTTCAGCCAACTGGAATATATGGAACTTGATAGTCTACCAAGACTTGAATGCTTTTGTTTGGGAAATTACTCTCTTGAATTCCCATGCTTGGAACAAGTAATTGTGAGTGGGTGCCCAAGCATGAACACTTTTTCTCAGGGAGTCTTACTCACACCAAAGCTACACGAAGTGCAATTGTTAAAAGATGGCATGGAAAAGAGATGGGAAGGCAATCTTAATTCCACAATACAAAAATTGTTCCAAGGAATGGTATGTGTTTAATTATTTCCCTGCTAGCTTTTCTCTTGCTCTTGCACAGTTCTATTTTTTTATTTTCCCTTTTTAGCAGGAGCAGTTGATGCAGTAGCACAAACTATTATTCATTGCTTGATCCACTAGTCTATTCTTGTTACCATCTATAGATATTCCTAAAGCAGCAAACGTGCGTGTGTATTTATATGGGTTGTGAGCTTTATTATACATATATATTCTTGTTTCTTAACTGGAATAATGTTTTTGTTTCGATAGTCCCGATTCTGCGGGATAAAGCATTTGAAACTCTCAGAAGTTCCATGCCTGAAAGAAATATGGGATGGCCATACACAAGCACTTCCTGTCAGCTTCTTCAGCAATTTAAAATCGCTGGTGGCAAATGACTGCACGTTTATGTCGAGTGTTATTCCAGCCAATCTGCTACCGTTCTTGCCCAATTTAAGACATCTGGAAGTAAGAAATTGTGATTCAGTAGAAGAGGTGTTTCATTTGGATGACCACCCTTATGCTGATAAAGTTGAGGTGTGTCGGGAACTTTATGAAATGAAGCTAGCAGATCTTCCGAAAGTCAAAAGATTCTGTAACTTTGCTGGGAATATAATTCAACTGAGCAGTTTAAGTAAGCTATGCATTGAGAATTGCCCAAATTTGGAAACATTATTTTCCAATTCTACACCTGAACACATGACAGCAAACAGAGAACCTCAAGAAAGGACCTCAGAGGAGAACTTCCTAACTGATATGCAACCTCTCTTCCACGAAAAGGTGATTCTCAGTTAACTCACTCTCTAAAACGGCCTCTCTTTTCTGTTGTGTGTTGTCTCTGATCTAACAGCCTTAATGCAATTATTGACTATTTTTCAACGTGAAATACAATTATTTAATTGGATAATTTGAAACATAACGTGAACAACCCTATGCAATTGCATTACTCTTTTCTTACTTCGTATAGAATTTAGCATCTGATTTGACTAATATTTTAAGATTGTTGTATTTAATTTATACTTGTTGTCCTTCTACAAATTAAATTTCTTGAAAATGAATTATTGAATATTTTTCTACGAATTAATACGCTTGGTTTCCAGGTTGCATTCCCCCGTCTCAGGGTGTTAATGCTGTCTAAACTGCCGAAGTTGTTGCATCTGTGGAAGGAGAATCCTCATCCCAGCAACGTTTTTAAATATTTGAATACTGTGGAAGTATATCAGTGTGACGGGTTGATAAATTTGGTGACACTCTCAACAGTCAAAAATCTGGCAAACCTTACAAGGATGAACATAAATGATTGCAAAATGATTGAAGAAATCATACAACCGGAGATTGGAGAAGAAGTGAAGAAGGATTGTATTGTTTTCAAGAGGCTGGAATATTTGGAACTTAGTTGCTGTCCAAGCCTTACAAGCTTTTGTTTAGGGAATTACACACTAGAATTCCCATCATTGGAACACGTATTGGTGAGAGAGTGCCGAAAAATGGAGATCTTTTCACGGGGAGTGTTAAGGGCACCGAAGCTCCAAAGACTAAAACTCACTGAATTAGATTCAGAGGAGGAAGAACGTTGGGAAGGCAGCCTTAATTTGACCATACAAAAATTGTTCGAAGAAGCGGTATGTATATCATGTTCATCTTTTGTTTTCAACTCACTGAATTAAATTTGCAAATGTTATTATTTATTTATATACATAGTATATGTACAATGTGCAGAATTCTAAAGAGGAGAATTGAGCAAATCCAGCGCATCCTTGAAAAACAATTACTGTGCACGCTAGTCTCTTTATATATATGTATACAATTATTGTTGTATTTGAAGGGGGTACAATTATTGAGCAAATTATTTGTACTATTAACAGTACTTGGGACTTCCATTATGATGTTATTGAAGATCATTTCATTTGTTTTTTATGTTTAACTCAAATTAATCGTAATCATTTGTTCATAAGTGAAATATATACTATTAGTCAAAAGTGATAAATTTAAAAATGAAAGATAATGTTTGAGTTTCCAAAGATCAAATTCAAATGATGGAGTTTATTTTAAAAAACAAAACATTTTTCTTACTAACAGATTAATAAGCGAATATGAATTTCTGGATTATTTTATGAAAAACACTCCAAACAACAGTGTGTGTGTGTGTGTGTGTGTGTTGAGGAGGAATTGAGCCGTTGAGTTGGTTAGAACTACGATTCAAAGCTTTCAGATTGGTTAAATGATCAAGCGTTGAGGGTATATGGCCCAGTAGGTTGTTCTCATTCGGAGACAGAGACGTCAAATTCTTTAGATTTCCAACTTCTTGTGGTAGTAGACCACTAATTTGGTTCATACAAAGGTCCAGAGATGTCAAGTTGGCTGAATTACCAATGTTTGATGGAAGTGGACCATCAAGTTCGTTGCCGGATAGGCCCAGAACTTCAAGATCCTTCAAATTCCCTATTTCTAATGGAATGGAACCATTGATTTGGTTTGAGAACATAATCAAACGATTTAGCCGGGTTAAAAGACTAAGAGTGGAACGGATTTTAACAGCAAGGCTGTTATGAGACAATTGCAAACTTCTGAACCTTGTTAAATGGCCAAGAGTCGAAGGGATATGTCCTTTAAGGTTGTTACCAATTAGTCTCAAACAACCAATTTGTGAAGGGACAGTACCTGTGATCAAATGAAAAACGATCAATATGCACTGGTTGGAAAAGAATATGTAATGAAGTTTGATAGGTTACCTGTAAGATTATTCCAGGACAAGTCAAGAACCCGGAGTTTTGGAAAGGTCACCAATCTGTGAAGGAATGCTTCCAGAAAGAAAACAGTCCCAAATTATGAATCTTTCCAGGTTCGGAAAGCAAGAGAAGTTGAATCGGCCAAGCTCTCCTTTGACGTTAACACCCCGATGCAAGCTTATCCTGGTGATACTTCCCGCTAAATTAAAGGAGATGCCGGACCAATTGCACTGATCCGGATAATTGTTTGTCTTCGCCCAGCTATTGGTCCACCACCGGTGTTAGGTAAAGCTTCCCTACAACCTGTACGGGTGATAGTTCGGATGCCATTACAAATATATCAGAAATAACAGCCACATGGCATATGAAAATTGTAGCCCATATCATGACCACGTCCTCTCTGGAACCGGAGAATGCGGACACCATGTTTAACAGCTTTTGGTTGATTGTGCTATCAAATGCAGCAAGCCCGAGGTATTCTCTCCAATTTTCTTTTCCATTTTTCAGTTCTTTTTCCTGAATGATCTGCCTCATTTAGAATTTTACCTTCATGAAATGTCCTTGCTGTAATATTTTCAGTTCTTTTACCTAAGTTTCAACGTTCTCTTGTTCATTGTGAAATCAGAGAGAGAGAAGCAAACAGCAAGTTTGTTGACTGATGACATGCCAAAACGTTTATGAAGTTGAGTAAATGAATACATTACTGTCAACTATATTCATAGAAAAAGTTTAGTACAGAGTCAATACTTGGCATAATGCACTGCACCAATCAAATAGTCGACACAAGATTTAAGTACTCAGTTGAGATGACTCGAAAGATCCGTTTAATATAAAACAACTATCTATTTTATATGATGAAACAGTTTCAAGACTTGTTAAAATTAGGTAAACAAATAAATTTCTGTCCATTATAATCATAACAAAAGAATATTCCATGGTTGATTCATTGCAGAGTACACTCTGCCTTGAAATAATCATCAATAATATAAGAGTATAGACTGCCAATCAAATAATCAGTGATTTGATTACTCGGATGACATAACTTTTAGACATTGGACTTTGGTAATTATTATATATATTTGGAGTTATGAAAAATGTTTTAACTAAGGGTTTAATTATTTCATTTAAATCAATATTTTCTACATACTGTTAACAACATGAAGAGTAATAAGAAGAGAATTAATTATCATGCCATCAATTGTTTTCATGATTTCATCAGAATGTACCTTGTAGCCACCTTAACCAAGGAATGTATTTCATAATTTCATCAGAATAAATCTTCTCAAGTTTTCCAAGTGAATTTCAGTAGCACCAGCTTCGTCGGAGATTAATGATACAGTTTGCAGCCATACAGGGAGTGAGTGTGTCTTAATGAACCGAACTGTTGCGATAAAACCAGTGAGACAATTCATCAAACGTTTGATATGTGAAAGCAACCTGGGAAGTTTCAAACAATGAGCAACCAGTTCCCAAGCCAAGGACACAATCAAACAACAATATAGTATAATTCATGCGAGATGGCTTATCTAATTAATGCTTCTAATACAGGCCCTTTTCTCCCAGCACATCCACTTACAGTATACGTTCTCTCTTTTTCAAATAGAAAGTAGTGGCAACAGATAGATCACATAAGCATAGAATGATGTGCTTCATTTACATATAACACAAGTACTTGATATCCCATCTTGAGCTCCCTTCGGATCGTCTTCAACAGCTCCAGCTAACCCCATTTGTTTACGTAATAAGTTGGAGCTTGCTATGTACAGAGAAACGGGACCACTACTGCTGAGAAACTCCACTGTAAGATATATATTTTAGTTACGTGGATGTAGTTGGATGTCTCCTCAGTCTATTCCGTAAACTAGGGGACAACCTCTCTCTGTTAATTGTTAAATAAATTCTTTCTTCTTTTCTTTTTCTTTTGATTAAAAATTCTTATTGCTTATTAGTATCTTCGAGAATCTTCAATTTGAATAGTCTTAAGCTTTCTGATTGAGTCTACTTCTTGGAAAGATACTGCATGTGAAACAGTGGAGTTTAAGGAAAGCACACAGATTTTCTCATTTGCCTCTCAACAACACAGTCTGGCATAACAATTCAAGGTCACAATACAAATCTATGCTTTGCGCAGCTGAAACTTCATTTTCTCAAAAATCTGAAACACTGGAATGATTGCCTTCGACGTTTTGAAATCCTTTACAAACTTTCACATTCTTGATGCCAGTACATTTCTTGGTTTCTTAGCTGTGAAAATGAAATTTCATGGATAGGTTTTTGCATTGACATCTTGCGCTTGAGAAATTCCTGGGAAACACGACGCATTGAGGGTCGACATTTCGGTTGAGAATGCAAGCAAGCAAATGCCACTGTTGAAACAAGAATGATATCCTCGAAAACTGATTGATCATCCGAAGGCAATAGTCATGAGTCCAATTCATCAATTAGCCTTATCATTTTATCTGGAGATGATGATAGTGATGAGAGGAGTTCTCCTGGATGCTTTCCCATCCGTACTTCTAGTGCCACAACCCCAAAGCTATAAACATCACATTTCTCTGTCACAACCATGGTGTAGGCAAGTTCTACAAGAATAGAAAAAGCGTTAGTTTATGTTGTACTGAGAATTAAAGTAGAATGAGAAGAAAATTTGACTGGATATTACCTGGAGCAACATATCCATAAGTGCCTGCTTGCAAGGTTCTATCAGATGAATCAGAATGCAGAAGTCTAGCAGTGCCGAAACCAGCAACAAGTGCCTCCAATTTCGAGTTGAGTACAACGTTGTGGTGGACAATTTATGGGGTGCCGTCATGATGCATGTATGCCAAAGCATGTGCTATACTTTTCACAATGTTTACCCTCTTGGTCCAATTCAATTCAGCAGCTTCGTCATCATTGCGAAGGACACAGAACAAGCCTCCTCTCTCCGTGTACTCGCGGATCAAAAACATGCAATTCTTATGCAGACAAAAACCATAGAGTTCGACAATGTTTCGATGCCGTAACTGGGACAGCACATGAGCTTCATTTTGAAAACTCTTGACAAAAGCTAACTCCTCGGTTTCAGAATGGCGAAGCTTCTTCAAAGCGAAAACTTTGCCATCCGGTAGCTCTGCCCTGCAAACACTGCCATAGCCTCCAGTACCGATGCAATATTTGATGTCAAATTCCCCCGTTGCTTCAATGAAATCCTCACATGCAATTCTACCATCATAATTCCATAATGAAAACACGTTTTTATTTTTGGCTTCTCTTGTCTTGGGTTCAGGATGTTTATTCTTATATTTAAGGAGCACAAGGAGTACATGTATTACAACCCCGATAATTGAGGTGACAGGTGCCAACATATCAACAAGGAGAATCATGAAACGTGCATGCTTATGCCGTGTAGAGCAAGAAGGAAAACCAGCCACATGATCGCATAAACCCTTGTTGCCAGTAAAATTCTGTGGTGGATTAACCTGCAAATGAGTTGGGATTTCACCTTCCAAATCATTGTATGACAAATCTAATGAATACATTGGACGAAGGGATGTAGGGATGTTGCCTAAAAGGTTATTATGGAAAAGATTAAAATAATTTAAGAATATTAGCTCTCCAACCTCCCGAGGAATCATTCCGCTTAAATTGTTGTTGCTTAGTGACGCTTTGGATAAACCAGAGTAATTTCCAACATTTGCTGGAATTTCACCACTAAGTTTATTATTAGACAGGTCTAGATGTTGAAGGTTGTAAAGTTGTCCAATTGAAAATGGTACTTGGCCAGAAATTTGGTTTGAGGAAAGATTGAGATCAGAAAGTTGGGATAACTTAGTGAGTTCAACTGGAATGGTACCATGTATATTGTTGCTAACGTAGTTACATGCAATATATTGATGGAAAACAAAAACAAAGTCGATGTATATCCATGGATTACTATTACTTGCATTGACATCTAGTAAAGTTATTCCGTGATGAAATGTCAAAGCGCGTTTCTTGAAAAAGAGAAATGATCCAGGGTCCAACGCCGTGGAGTTATTATATAGAACAATAAACAATTTGAGTCAACGGTCTTCGTACATTTTTTCCAATACAATTAATTACAGACCAAGGACTTTTAAACGAAGAAAAGCACAAAGAGCAAAGGCCTTCGCTCCCTTCAATGACTGAGAATGACTCAAAAACAATTATTCACCCTAACCCTTACGCTTAGACATAACTTGAGGCTTGGGGCAATTTTAAAGAAGTTGTTCTTTCGTTAAATATTATTGTGATCCCACTTAGTTTTAAAAAACAAAGTTGAAAATATATTTGGTAATATTAATTCTTAATGGAGCCAACCTATTTTACACTAATATTTGTCATATAATGTTTCCCTATTCATTTAGTCCGCTTAATACTTCGTTGGCATTGGCACTAGATATCGTTTGTTTTTATAACATAAAGTGTTTTACTGGTGTGTAATTTAAGTTAATAATTTTCTACTATTTCCGGGTATGAATGTATACAATGTTCAATGGCAAGTTCAACATTTATTTTATAATACAGGATTGTTTTAAAAGAAAGTTAAAACAATCGTCATGGTGGTAGACCCAACCTAGTGCTGTACATCAATAACCAAACATCCACCAAATGCGTCCATAATTTTGTTTCCAAGAAAATTCTCATGACCATAATTTTATCAAGTACCTGAAGGTGCTTAGATTTAATCAAAGAAAATTAAGGACTTTTGAAATCACCAAGAACAGCTGTACACAATGACCAAGAGTTAAATTTCTGGTCAGCGCTTGTCGTGCAAATTGTAAGCATATACGTGTTTCAAGAACAGTGCTAAGTCAGGGTCTTCTTCTCTACCTTTTTAATTCATATAATGTAATAATATAACTCAAAATCACTGTAAGTGAAACGTTTCTGGAGGTGAGAGGCGTTGGTCTAAAACACTAACCAACCTTATTTTTGGATCGAATGATGATGAGGATAATGAAGAAAGAAGATCTCCTGGATGTTTTCCCATTAATATTTCAAGTGTCACCACTCCAAAACTGTAAACATCACATTTCTCTGTCACAGCCATAGTGTAGGCAAATTCTTCAAATGGAAGGGTAAAAAAAAAAGATGAAGAGATAAATGTAATATTGTTCATGGGTGTTACCGAAAGTGAAGATGATAAAGAAGCATGAGAATGAATCGAGTGTATGATCACCTGGAGCAATGTATCCATAAGTTCCTGCTACTAAAGTTCTATTGGACGAATCTGAATGCAGAAGCCTAGCTGTGCCGAAGTCAGCAACAAACGCATCCAATTCTGAGTATAACAGAATGTTGTTGCTTGATATATCGCGGTTAACAATTGGTGGTGTGCAGTCATGGTGCAAGTAAGACAAGGCATGTGCAGTGGCCTTCACAGTGTTCACCCTTTTATTCCAATCCAAATTAACTGCCTCGTCATCGTCGCGTAGAGCGCAAAACAAGCTTCCCCTCTCCACGTATTCATAAACCAAAAACATGCATTTTCTGTGCAAACAAAATCCATAAAGCCTCACAATGTTCCGATGTCATATACTGGATAGTACGCGAACCTCATACTGGAAACTCTTGATGAAGGTGGCGCATCAGTTTCGGAACGGTGAAGCTTCTTTAAAGCAACAATGTTGCCGCTGGGAAGCTGTGCTTTGTAAACGCTGCCGTAACCTCCAGTTCCAATGCAATATTTGATTTCAAAATTCTCTGTTGCTTTGATTATGTATTCAAATGCAATTCTGCCGTCATAATTCCATATTGAGAATATATCTCCGTTCCTGGTTACTACTGTGTTGGGTTTAGGTTCTTTATCCTTGTGCTTGAGAATCAAGAATCGGAAAATTAAGGTGATAAACATGGTGGCTGAGATAAACATTGGGATGAAGAGAACGGTTTTAATCTTTCGTGACTTCTCTTTCAAGCAAGGAGGGAAACCACTAAGGTGACCACATAAACCTTTGTTACCTATAAGGTACTGTGGTTGGAGAGTCGACTGAAAAGTGGCAGGAATTTCACCTTCCAACATATTGTATGACAAGTCAAAGCAAGTTCCTGTTCGGATGAGAGATTCTTGAAGTTTGCCGGAAATGTTGTTGTGGGATAGATTTAACTATTGTAAATGTAACTTGTCTCCAAGTATGGAAGGAATCGTCCCATTGACAAAGTTGTTGCTCAAAATCATATCATCAAGATTGGAGCAATTCCCTATCTAATTTGGAATGGAGCCACTGAGTTTGTTATTAGAGAGGTTTAGATATTTAAGGGAGAAGAGTTGTCCAATTGTAATTGGTATTTGGCCAGGAAATAGATCTGAGGAAAGATCCAAATTAGCAAGATCGGTTATATTTCCTATTTCTTGAGGAATCGAACCCCTAGTCGGTTACTAGAGAGGTTTAGATATTGAAGGACGAAGAGTTTTCCAATTGCGATTGGTATTTGGGCAGAAAGTAGATTTGAGGAAAGATCCAAAATAACAAGACCAGTTATATTTCCTATTTCTTGAGGAATCGAGCCACTGAGTTTGTTAGAATGAGGGATAAATTGATCAAACAAGTTAAAAGACCAAGAGTTGAAGGGATATGTCCTGTTAGATTGTTATTTTTCAGAGTCAGAGTGGTTAGGTTGGTTAACTGGAAGAGAGTTGAAGGAACTGGACCAACAAGACTGTTACAACCGAGGTCTAGTTTTTGCAACTTGGTTAATTGATAAAGAGTTGAAGGGATAGTTCCTGCGAGGTGGTTATTGTGTAGATACAGTGTTGCTAGATTCTTCAGGTCGTCAATTTCAAGAGGAATTGTACCTGCGATTGAAATACAGAAGAAAGGCGATGAATATCAATTTGTTGACTGATGATAGTTAATGAATATGGTGGCACCCCGAGAGCATATTGGCAGCAAAATTAAGAATGTCAAGAATTTTCAAGCTCCCTATTTCTACTAGGATAGCACCTATAATGTGATTTAAGAAAACATATGAATTTATATTCTCTGAATATATTCTTTTTTCACATCAAGAAATTGGTAATTCACCTTCAAGATAATTTCCTTTCAGAGAAAGATAACTGAGTTTCGAAAGAACACCAATTTGTGATGCAATTCTTCCAAAGAGAAGATTGGAACCAAAATTAAGTGTTTCAAGATTTTTCAAGCTCCCAATTTCTACTGGGATAACACCTGTAATATGTGATTTAAAAAAAACATGTGAAAATATATCCTTTGAATACATTTTTCCTGAAATCATGAAATTGGTAATTCACCTTCAAGATGATTTCCTTGGAAAGAAAGGCGGTTGAGTTTAGAAAGAGCACCAATTTGTGACGGAATGCTTCTCACTAGATTCTTAAAACCAAATTCGAGAATTTCAAGATTTTTCAAGTTCCCAATCTCTGAAGTGATAGCACCTATAATATATGATTTAAGAAAACATGTGAAAATATATCCTCTTAACATTAATTATTTTAAAATCAAGAAATAGATAATTCACCTTCAAGATAATTCCTTCGGAGAGAAAGGTATTTGAGTTTGGAAAGGGCACCAGTTTGTGACGAAATGCTTCCCACTAGATAATTAAAACCAAAATCGAGAGTTTTGAGTATTTTGAGTTTAGATAGAATGCCAATTTGTGAAGGAATGCTTCTCGATAACTTATTGAAACAAAGATGGAGCCGTTCCTGGTTCAGAAAGCGGGAGAAGTTGAGACGGCCAAGCTCCCCTGTTTTTCCTCTTCCACATAAGTCTATCTGGGTAATGCTTCCTGCTGAATTGCAGGTGATGGAATCCCATTTGCAATAATGATTTGAAGAGTTGCTGGTAAACCAATCGTTATTCCACCAACCGCTTTTAACTAAAGCATCCTTTTCTATATCTAAGTCGGATGTCCGAGTGGCTGCAGCAGGAGAAACTCCGCACAAAATAAAAAGAATAGCAGCCGAGGCCATCACCAATCTCGAATGAATAGTCTTCATTGATTCTATTATTAATTTACTACCAGCGGGCAACAGAGTGCCTATTTTCGAATGAATAAAACAATGATGATGTCTAGTTAAAATTTTTTCCAGTAATAACACAAATCAAGCTTGATCAAATGGAATGGTTTTTATAAGCTTTCTTCTGTGAATTTTGATCTCTACAACCATACTTCTGATGAACAAAAATATCAGAACATATATACAGACTAATGGCTTGGTTGTCCATCTAGAAACAAAAAACAAAAACTAAATAATGAAATGTCCTTTCTGATGCTGTACAAAATGGAGAGGTTGAGTGGCTGATTATTCCTTGAGTGAAATGCGCTGAGAGGTGCAGGTGTTCAATGCTGGAAACTACGGTTGATGAGGTGGAAGACAAAGATCATAACGGCTAGATTTTCAAAAGAGAACTTGGGCTTGTGTTGAGTAGAAGAAAGGAAGACTTGGGCTTGTGTTGAGTACCCCTGAGTTTGAGCCTATATCCTTAAAGTCCAGCAGCCTATCTCTTCATCTATCTTAATTGTCTGTAGACCGAAGTGGCAAGGAAAAATTCTGTTCACTCTGAAATCTAGAGGCTAAACCAATCACGATTTAATTTATTGCAATAACCCTTGTAGTGTAAGAAGAGTTAGTCAAGGTCTTCTCTAGCTATTTTTCCCTGTAACATGCATTTAGGGTTGTGAAAGAGACTTTGCACTCGTTTTCAGGACATAAAGAAGATGGATTACAAATTTGTAAGGCTAGTTGTTTTTATGACAATGGATTAAACAATAGTCAATCATAAACTCCTAAAAAAATAAAAAAGCAAAAGAAAAATTCATTTGCTGTCATAAAATGTTTTTAGTACTTTAAAACAAAATATTTTTATTTTTATTTAATTTTTTGAGTTTTGATGTTGGAAAAAACACAGAGTTGAGGTTTTCTCTCCCTTCTTGAAAATAAGAAGTTAAAGACTTGATTTTTCGATGTTTGAGAATGACACACAACCATTATCCACCCCAACCCCTACGCTGGAACGTAACTTGACAAGTAAAGCTGACCATCAGTCACCGGCGAGATTGACTAATAAAGTTGAAATTTCCGAGCTACCCTTTTATTATCCTTGAGAATAAGTTTATTGCAGTGATTCTGGTGCCATCCCATTTGCAGATGGTAATTAAATACATTGCCCCACTAATTTGTGTTAAGCAGAGCTTCCTTCTTTTCTAATTGTATGGATGATAATTCAGAATCTGCAACATGGAATATGGTAGAAAGGGTAGCCCAGATGAGCAATACTGGAGAAATGGAGGAAGCAGACACCAGAGTTAACATGTTTTGATTGATTATGCTACTAACAAATATCTTTTGGTATGCATCGTTAGTTTTGAAAATTATACGGCTGCTGGCATATATTGTTTTTCTTTACTGCTGGGATTTAAAAATTATTAATTTATGCAAATATGCTTTTCTCTAATTTATGATTTCAGTTTGATAATTCTTCTGCTGTGTTTGTATAGACTTGAGTCATTACCATGACTTAGGAAGGGTGTGCGTGAATTAAGGTGTTGTAGCTTCTAAATTATAACTTGTGTTTTCCGTTATGTCTATGTAGAATTATGTGTTCTGCCATCACTTCTTGCATTCCGGAGTAGTCACCATTAAATGTTAATTTTTCTCACAATGAGGGGCCTATGAAAGCGTCTGAGGACTTGAAATGGACAATTGGATTTGCACCAATAAGATTGAAGTTGAGGAGTTTTCCAATTAAAACTGGTTTCTCATGTTTATCCGCTCGGCTGGGACATAAAATCTTTGGATTGATTCTGCTTTCAACAAACATCTTTTGGCATGCGGGGTTATTCTAATGTAGTGTTTTTATTTTGAAAGTTAATTATCCGGCTTGCTGACATTAACTATTAATTAAAGTGAGGGTATGATGTTACGTTCAAATTGGAGAAAACCACAACCGCTGTAAACAATACCCTTAAATCAAACTTTTTTTCTCACAGTGAGGGGCCTACGAAAGTTTAAAGATTTAAGATTGAAGTTGACAATTGGAGTCTAGCTAAGGTATTTATTTATTATTAAAGTACATCTTATTCCAAGAAAACAACCTGTATGAATTTCATTACTCCTAAAAAAATGAATCTTCTTGTTTTGTTATAATCATGGCCATTGAATAATTTTCGTTGATTTAAGTGATAAGTTCTCCCCTGCGCGTTTAAAGTGTAGAGTTATATTGGCATTTTGCGGATGACTTCTTGGTTCAAAAAGAGACACAGTGGGTCAAATTATGTACATGATAGATTGTTCATTAAGGACAGCAAAAGCTTTATGCTTAGCTATTGAGCTGCTGATGGAGCATAACTTTTGGAGATGTTCTGCAAGTAAAACAGAGACATTTACAGAAAGCACAGAGATTTTTTCTTGACTGGGATTGAATCTCAACAAATTTTTTCGGTATAAGAATGGAAGGTGACAATCGATCGATGCTTAGCGTTATTGTGCTTTTGGTTCATTTTCCCACCAATCAGAAACAGTGGAATGCTTGCCGTCACATTTTGAAATGCTTACACACTTTTACAGTCGTCAACCCAATACATTTCTTGGTTTCTTAGCTCTGAAATTGAAATCTCTCGGAAACGTTTGCGCATTGACTTCTTGACCCTGAGAAATTCCTGAGAAATGCGTTGCATTGTGGGTCGAGATTTCGGTTTAGAGTGCAAGCAAGCAAATGCCAACGTTGAAACATGAATAATGTCCTGGACAACAGCCTGATCATCCGGAGGCAACAGACGTGAGTCTAATACATCAGTTAGCATTATCTTTTTATCATATGGTGGTAATGATGAGAGAAGTTCTCCGGGATGCTTTCCCATTAGTACTTCTAGTGCCACCACCCCAAAGCTATAAACGTCACATTTCTGTGTCACAACCATGGTATAGGCAAGTTCTACAAAAAAATAGAAAAAGTGTTAGTTTTATGTACTATTTATAATTAAAGTATCACGAGAAGAAAAATAGATTGGTTTACCTGGAGCAATATATCCATAAGTGCCTGCTCGCATGGTTCTATTGGATGAATCTGAATGTAGAAGTTTAGCCGTGCCAAAATCAGCAACGAATGCTTCCAAGTCTGAGTTAAGTAGAATGTTGTTGCTGGATATGTCTCGGTGAACAATGGACGGTATGCAGTCGTGGTGCAGATAAGACAACGCATGTGCCACACTCTTGACAATGTTCACTCTCGTAGCCCAATCTAACTCAACCGCTTCATCATCATTGCGTAGAAGACAAAACAAGCTTCCCTTCTCCATGTACTCATAAATCAAAAACATGCTTTTATTGTGCAAACAAAAACCATAAAGCTTCACAATATTACGATGTCGTATTTTAGATAATACACAAGCCTCGTTTTGGAAACTCTTGAGGAAAGCTAACTCATGAGTTTCCGAACTGTGAAGCTTCTTCAGAGCAAATATTTTACCGTTGGCTAGCACTGCTTTATAGACACTGCCATACCCTCCAGTTCCAATACAATATTTGATATCGAAATCCTCCGTTGCTTTAATCAAATCATCGAAAGCGATTCTACCATCATAATTCCATATTGAAAACACATCTCCAATTTTGGTCGCAATGGGCTTGAGTTTGAGATTTTTAGTCTTACGTTTATACAGTATTAAGAGCACGAAAACTAGAACGGCCAGAATTATGGTGACAGGTAGAAAAATTTTGACAAAGAGAATGCCGGAATGTGCATGCTTATGCCTTGTAGGGCAAGAAGGAAAACCAATAACATGGCTACATAAACCCTTGTTGCTAATAAAATTCTGTGGTGGATTATCTAGCAAATGAGTTGGGATTTCACCTTCCAAATTATTGTAGGACAAGTCTAAATAATTCATTGGACCGAGAGATTTAGGGATCGTGCCTGAAATATTATTGTGAGAAAGATCAAAATAATCTAACGACCTTAGTTTTCCAATCTGTAATGGAATGCTTCCGCTTAAATTGTTTCTGCTCAATGACAAGTTTATTAGGCTAAAGCAATTCCGAATCCCAATCGGAATAGAACCCTTGAGTTTGTTATTAGAGAGGTCTAGACACTCAAGCATTAAGAAATTTTTAATTGAAAATGGTATTTCTCCAGAAATTAGGTTTGAGGAAAGATTAAGAGATGATAAGTAGGGTAACTTGGTAAGTTCATCTGGAATGGTACCATTTATTTTGTTAGTGGATAGGTCTAAAATGATTAGATGATGTAACTTGCCTATTTCGGGGGGAATAGGTCCAATTAGCTTGTTAGCGGCCACAAACAATTTCTCCAAAGAGTTTAGATTCCCTATTTCTCGTGGAATCGAGCCACTAAATTTGTTTGAACTAAGATTCAGGAAGGATAAATTGGTTAAATGACACAGGATTGGAGGAATAGGTCCATCTAGGTTGTTATCTTCTACACTCAAGAATACTAGTTTCTTTAAATTACCTATAAACAAAGGAATTGGACCATGAAGATTGTTATTGTGCAAATCCAACACCTCAAGATTTCTCAAGCTCCCAATTTCTGCAGGGATAGTACCTGTTAAGGTGATTATTGAAAGAAGAATGTCAATGTATATTCAATGATTACTTTTTAACGAACAGCATGAATAGATGAAGTTAGAAGTTTTCTATAAGGATAGTACCTGTAAGGTTATTCCCAAACAGACGAAGTTCTCTGAGTTTTGTAAGAGCACCGATTTGGGGTGGTATGCTGCCCGAGATATAACTGTGCCCAAGATTGAGAATTTCAAGGTGTGGAAAGCAAGAAGAATTGAGATGATCAAGCTTCCCTTTTATATTGTATATCCTAGTGACGTTTAGAGGTTGAATGCAAGAGATTTCAAATGAATAGCAGGGATTTGAAAATTTTTCAACAATCCAGTTTCTCCAGCAATTGCTGCTGGGTGAAGATACAGAAGCAGGTGCTGAAACCAATATATTAGTAGTATATATAGAAGCAACACACAATATAGCAATCGCCGTGCAAGGAGTGCGGAATACTACTGCAGTAACCATGATTCAGATTTTCCTGGTAGATTCAAGGTATCTAATTGTGCTCAGGCAGGGACTTAAATAAGGAAGCATACGATGTTGTTTGATTAAAAAGTAAATTGAGTTATGATTATGATTATCACGTGGTTGATTCGAATTTACTTTCTTGAAACGCGTATGCTATCATATTTCTTGAGATTCGGTAATCCAGGAAAAAGACGTTGATTTTAAACTTCAGCGTCAACCCCTTGCCGTGGAAATTGTAATACGCGTAATTGATCACATCTGTCTTCCAAGGTCTTGTTCTTTAGCTGAGTCAATATCATTGTAAGGGAAAGAAGGTAAAACATCAGCGTCAATATCAAATGGCGACATGAACTACGTAATTGAAACGTTTCTGTAATGGGTCCGTGCTTTGGCAATTGACATAATATTTCTTTTTCAAATTTTGATTTCTACGTATTACGAAGGTAAACAATTTGAGTCAACGGTCTTCGTGCATTTTTTTCCAATGCAATTAATTACAGGACAAGGACTTTTAAATGAAGAAAAGCACAAAGAGCAAAGGCCTTCGCTCCCTTCTTTAAAAAAGGTTCAGGGCTTGCCTTTTGAACGACTGGGAATGACTCCAAACAATTTTTCAGCCCAACCTTACGCTAAGACATAATTTAAGAGGAGAATTTTAGATAGAATAATTTTATCATGTTATTATAAATAATACGATAGAATCATTCAATCAACGAACCCCAAGGAGAACCACGCGTAGAGCATGTAGAACATTTTGATAGAATACTTAATCAAACAGAGCATCCAACCACCAAAAAATATGAACTGCCGGGGGTAAGTTAACACTGCATATAACATGCAGAAGATGATATGATGATAAATAAAAGGAATATGAATATTAAATTACCTCTCTCTTTGTGGTTTTTGCTGGAACTTTTTATCTTCGGCCAAAAAATTTCAGAAGAATAATTTTCTTCCTGAGTCCATCGATGGCAGTTTATAAAAATAGAAGAAGTCTGGGTTGGAACGTGATTTCAGTCCACTTAGGCTGACATTAAATTTTACAGTTTGGGTCTTCGGTTGTGGCATGGGCCGAAGCCTAGTCCCAATATGAATATGATTGCATGCCCACCCGAAGCATGCACACCCCCCTTTCACATTATGGTCTAAATTTAGTGTTGATTTGGGTGTAAAATTTTTGAAGCAGGAATCCCTCTTGAGCCTTCTGGCTTTTTGCCTTAAATAAATAATAATATATAATATAATTAATAATAAATTAATTAAATTATAACTAATATTTTTTAATTTATATTATAAAATATAAAATTAAGTTATAAATTTTGTTAAAATATAATTTTAATCGTTCATTATTAATTATACTACACATCATTATTTTGTTATAAGATTAAGAGAGAATAGTTATAAATGTTAATAAAGGAATATGCAAGTGAAATTAATTGTAGAAATAAAATAAATATGGATGAGAGAACATAGATACTATAAAACCCATTATTTCGGTATTAGTTAATGAACCTCATGTAGTGTCTTTTCTCTAGCATTTATCAGTTGTATATCTGGCTTATGAAAAGTCTAGTTGATTCATGAAATAAACAAGCATAAAAATTTTAAAGTTTTTGCTCTCAAAATTCTTCAATAACTTGAAGTTTGGGGCAATTTTAAAAGTAGTTGTTCCCTCGTTGTATATTATTGTGATCCTACTTAGTTTTAAAAACAAAATTAAAAATATATTTTGTAATATTAATTCTTAGTGGGGATAACCGATTTTAAACTAATATTTTACATATAATGCTTCCATGTTCATTTAGTCAAGGTCTTCTCTTCAATAGCCAATACAAAGACATCAGCCAAATGCATCCATAATTTGGTTTCCATGGAAATTCTCATGACCATAATCTTATCAAGTAGTAAAAAATGCTTAGATTTAATCAAAGAAAATTAAAGGACTTTTGAAATCACCAAGAACAGCTGTACACAATGACCAAGAGTTAAATTTCAGGTCAACACTTGTCGTGCAAATTGTAATCATATAAGTGTTTCAAGCACAGTACAGTGTCAAGGTGTTCTTCTCTAGCTTTTGAACTCATATAATGTAATATAAGAAGATAACTCAAAAACATTGCAAGAGAAGATAACATAATAGTTGTTTTCTTCATTTAATTGAGACATTAATTTCTGTATATTAATTTTGGATTTGTACGTACTTAATATCTGCTACTGTAATAAGACATGAATCTGGGCTTCAAATTTTCCTTCCTGCTGTAATTTCCAAACGGTCGGGATTGTTTATTTCAAAAATAAAGGTTGACAGAGATTTAAGATAACTATAACTAGAAAAATAGTAATAACAATACTCGCAGCGAGGATCATCAAATTATTCTAAGCCTTGAAGTAGATGATACAGTGACCAATACATACAAAAATCGACAAAATAACCCCCAGTTAAGTACCACATTCATCTGACTAAAACATTTCTTAGTTTCTAAGTTCTGAAATGGTAATTTCATGAAAACACTTTTGCATTTGAGTTCTGCGGGGTAGAAATGCTGCAGACACCTGTTGCATTGTAGGTCGAGGCTTGGGTTGGGAATGCAAGCACGCAAATGCTATTGATGAAATAAGAACAATGTCTTCGACAACCTTTCGATTTACTGGAGGTGAGAGGCGTTGGTCTAAAACACTAACCAACCTTATTTTTGGATCGAATGATGATGAGGATAATGAAGAAAGAAGATCTCCTGGATGTTTTCCCATTAATATTTCAAGTGTCACCACTCCAAAACTGTAAACATCACATTTCTCTGTCACAGCCGTACTGTAGGCAAATTCTGCAAAAGGAAGGGGTAAAAAAAAGATAAAAGAGATAAATGTAATATTGTTTATGGGTGTTACCTAAAGTGAAGATGATAAAGAAGCATGAGAATGAATCGAGTGTATGATCACCTGGAGCGATGTATCCATAAGTTCCTGCTACTAAAGTTCTATTGGACGAATCTGAATGCAGAAGCCTAGCTGTCCCGAAGTCAGCAACAAACGCATCCAATTCTGAGTTTAACAGAATGTTGTTGCTTGATATATCGCGGTGAACAATTGGTGGTGTGCAGTCATGGTGCAAGTAAGACAAGGCATGTGCAATTGCCTTCACAGTGTTCACCCTTTTATTCCAATCGAAATTAACAGCCTCGTCATCATCGCGTAGAGCGCAAAACAAGCTTCCCCTCTCCATGTATTCATAAACCAAAAACATGCTTTTTCTGTGCAAACAAAATCCATAAAGCCTCACAATGTTCCGATGTCGTATACTGGACAGTACGCGAACCTCATATTGGAAACTCTTGATGAAGGCTGGCTCTTCAGTTTCGGAACGGTGAAGCTTCTTCAAAGCAACAACGTTGCCACTGGGAAGCCGTGCTTTGTAAACGCTGCCGTAACCTCCAGTTCCAATGCAATATTTGATGTCAAAATCCTCTGTTGCTTTGATTATGTCTTCAAATGCAATTCTGCCGTCATAATTCCATATTGAGAATATATCTCCGTTCTTGGTTGCTGCTGTGTTGGGTTTAGGTTCTTCATCCCTGTGCTTGAGAATCAAGAATCGGAAAATTAAGATGATAAACACGGTGACTGAGATAAACATTGGGATGAAGAGAACGGTCTTAATCTTTCGTGACTTCTTTTTCAAGCAAGGAGGGAAACCACTAAGGTGACCACATAAACCTCTGTTGCCTATAAGGTACTGTGGTTGGAGAGTCGACTGAAAAGTGGCAGGGATTTCACCCTCCAGCATATTATTAGAGAGGTTTAGATATTCAAGGAAGAAGAGTTGTCCAATTGTAATTGGTATTTGGCCAGAAAGTAGATTTGAGGAAAGATCCAAATGAACAAGACCGGTTATATTTCCTATTTCTTGAGGAATCGAGCCACTGAGTTTGTTAGAATGGAGGGATAAATTGATCAAACTGGTTAAAAGACCAAGAGTTGAAGGGATATGTCCTGTTAGATTGTTATTTTCCAGAGTCAGATCGGTCAGATGGGTTAACTGGACGAAAGTTGAAGGGATAGATCCTGCGAGGGGGTTATTGCATGACCAATTGGTTAAAAGACCAATTTGTGATGGAATTCTTCCAAACAGAAGATTGGAACCAAAATTAAGTGTTTCAAGATTTTTCAAGTTCCCAATCTCTGAAGGGATAGCACCTGTAATATATGATTTAAGAAAACATGTGAATATATAGCCTCTAAATATTAATTCTTTTAAAATCAAGAAATTGATAATTCACCTTTAAGAAAATTATTTTGGAGAGAAAGGCGGTTGAGTTTGGAAAGAGCACCAATTTGTGACGGAATGCTTCCCACTAGATTATTAAAACCAAAATCGAGAGTTTGAAGATTTTTTAAGTTCCCAATCTCTGAAGGGATAGCACCTGCAATATATAATTTAAGAAAATATGTGAATATATATCTTCTTAATATTAATTTTTTAAAAAATTAAGAAATTGCTAATTCACCGTTAAGATGATTGTGATGCAGAGCAATGTATGTCAGTTTAGAAAGAGTGCCGATTTGCGATGGAATGCTTCCCCATAAGTTATTGAAACCAAGATCGAGTCGTTTCAGGTTCAGAAAGCAAGAGAAGTTGAGACGGCCAAGCTCCCCTGTTTTTCCTCTCTCATGTAAGTCTATCCGAGTAATGCTTCCTGCTGAATTGCAAGTGATAGAACCCCATTGGCAATAATGATTTGAAGAGTTGCTGGTAAAACTATTTTTGTTCCACCAACCGCTTTTAACTAAAGCATCCCTTTCTATATCTAAGTCGGATGTCTGAGTAGCTGCAGCAGCAGAAACTCCGCATAAAATTGAAAAAATAATAGCAGATACCATCACCAATCTTGAAAGAACGGTCTTCATTGATTCTATTACTAATTTACTAGCTGCAAGCAACATAGTGTTGAAATATATCGAGTTTCAACAAAGGAAGAAAACAATGATGGTGTCTGTAGAAGGAAGTAGCAAGGAAAAATACTCGTGATTACACTGCAATAACCCTTTTCGTGTAAAAAGAGTTAGTCAAGGTCTTCTCTAGGTTTTATCTGTAATATTCATTTAGGATTGTGAAACAGAAAATAAGAGAAATAATATCTAATTATTGATGTAGAGATTTTGATTCAAAGGTCTTGGGGCATTTTTTTTTTTAAATGCATTTTATCCCAAGAAAAATAAAGTTGATTTTTCAATGATTGAGAATGACTCACAACCATTATCCACCCCAACCCCTACGCCGGGACATAATTTGACGGGTAAAGTTGATCATAAGTCACCGGCGACCTGACTAATAAAGTTGAAATTTCTGAGCTTCCCTTTTATTTTCCTTGAGAATAAGTTAATTGCAGTTGATTCTGGTACCATCCCATTTGCAGTTGGTAATTAAATACATTGCTCCACCAATTTTTGTTAATTAGAGCTTCCTACTTTTCTAATTGTAGGGATGATATAGTTCAGATTCTCCAATATGAAATACGGTAGAAATGGTAGCTAGCCCAGACAATAGGGTCAGACTCAATACACATGTTCATTATGAAGTTATAAGCCTCTTTTAGACAGACAGAAGCCACGATATCTACCATGGCACATGCTCCATATCATGAAAGTATTGGGGCCCATCATCTACCATTCCACCGTGACTGCAAGCACAAGAAAAGTGACGTAGTTCGGACTAATTGATGAATTCTTCATCATATTAGAAAAAAGTTTAAGAGCTTCCTTGGCATATTCATGTTGTGCTAATCCCGAAGTCATTGCACTCCATGTCCAAACATTTCTCTCCTACATCCTATTAAACAATAGCCTAGCATAACCTACAGCTCCACACTTTGCGTACATTTTCAACAAGGGCAGTACCCAATTTGCAATTCAACACCATTCCTCTCTCAATCACCTTAGAATGAACGACATTTCCCTAAGCTTAAATTTCCAAGTTCTATAAACGCAGACGACACAACCACCATCGTTGTCTCATCCGACTCAAAACCAAAATCTCTCACGTCAACAAAATACCCAATGACCTCTCCAAACCAAAAGTTCTCAATGCAAGAAGTTATCACCACATTCTACAAAACCACACTTGTATCACAGATTTCATCGAACACCTTACACGCATGCCTTTTTTTTTTTTCCTTACAGGACCGATAAAAATGAACCAAATTATGTTAATATACATGTCAGAATCCAACCCACACTTTAGAACTTCCGCTTGAACTTGCCTCCCTTCTTTAAGCGAAAAAATCTCCGCACACACTTTATAAGGGAACATAAGCACAGTGGGTGCTGAAACTCTCTTATTTTCGTATCAAGAAAAACCGTCTCTTGGCCTATCACTAGAGGCGTAGCCACTAACGAGCGTATTCCACGGAATGGGTACTGAATTGCGAGAACCATAAACAAGGGAACTCGCTTAGGATAAGTTTTTGGAGGAAGATAAGGCGCAGAAGCGAACGAGTTCTTTTAGAATATGGTCCGCGTTTTGGAGACCGGAGACTGGATTTGAGCATGTATTTAAAGAAAGCCGTTTAGCAGAGCTGAGAGTTTTAGTAAAGCCAGAAATTTGAAATGGATTTTAGAGCGAAAATTTTGAATTACAGTTGGTAGGTTTGGAGGGAAATATAGTTGGTTGTTGGAATGGAAAAACCAATCACAAAAATACTTAGGCGACATAATATAATGAGCCTAATTAAAAAAGTAAATTTATTTATTTAAAAAAATTAATTAAAAATTTTATAAATTTATCTCACTACGTTAATTTAATTATTTAATTTTTTTATTCACTATTAATAAATAAATTTTTATTAAAAAATATTATTATTTTAATTATACTGATTAATAATATATTTAGTGTAAAATAATTTAAATTCCGATGCGTTATATTTAAAAGTTTTCAAATTCCGATGTTAGCATTTGAAAACATAGATTAATTAATTTAATTAAAATATTAAAAATAATAATTTACATTAATCATGCAACTCTATTTTTTAAAAAGAAAGCACTGTACAAAAAATAATATTTTCTTTTGTTTTAGTTATGCTAAAGTTGTGTACTACAGTACATGTAATTACAATCTCTAAATTTTTTTTTTTTTTTTTGTGGTATAATTTAGGTGCTAATCATTTCACGGATGGGAGTTCTATCAATTTTCTGGACGGATACATCAGTAAATTCTGACAAAATCGCACTGAATTCATCTCTGGTAAGCGTTTCCTTCTCCAGCAGCACGTCCACAAGCTTATCAATGGCATCCCTGTTATTCCTTTTGTGATTCTTCGCACGCACGTAAGCACTTTCAATCATATCTTTCTCTGATGTATCAATGCCTTCTGCAAGTTTTTCTGACACGGGAGTTTCTCGCCATCATCCTCATCACTACATCACTGCTCTGCACGGCCGGATCTGTCAATGCCCACTGCCCGTTCTCCTACATGCCGAACCTTGTTACCATCTGGAACAAAGAAGAATTGTTGGCAGATTGGAAGTTTAGAAAATTTTGAATAAGTGGGAAAATTTTGAGGGAGCAAACTACAAACCTGTCTTGCTATTTGGGTAATTTGCTGCAAGTCCCCTGCTGCTCCTGTTGTGATTTCTGCTTCTCCGAAAATCACTACTTCTGCTGCTCTTCCTCCTCTTCCTCCAACCATCCTAGCAAAAAGCTGTTGTTTAGAAATTAAATCAGGATCTTCAACGGGAATGAACCATGTAAGCCCACGAGCTTGGCCTCTGGGAATCAGAGTAACTTTTTGTACCTGGTCATGCCCTGGAGTCGATGTCCTGGGAATAGCAAAGCAACACCAAATAATTAAGTCAAAGTGGCATTGAAAATTTGGAAATCACTTGGATGTAATAATTTACTGGATTGTATTCAAAATGTACTTGCGCACAAACAGCATGCCCGATTTCATGGTAAGCCACCAGGATTTTGCTCTTTCCTTCTGTCATCTTGGTTCTTTCAATTCCAGCCACAATTCGATCAATCGAGTCATCAATTTCCTTCAATGTAATTGTGGATGCAAATCTGATCTCAACCCGCGAGATTCAATCTAACAAGCACCAGGTGTGTGTGAGAACAGTTCTCCAATTTACAGCAACAATAAACTGTCAGTTTCTTCATCAATACAATGGTCTCAGTCAGCAATACAATACACCCAAAATGAAAAACTTAAAAGAAAACAGAATCAAGAAAACTTCACTCAAGAACTAACATAAAGATATCAGGAAACAAGACTTGAATTCCAGTTTTATTTCAACTAAGAAAATTACAAGATCAGTGTTCTTTAATCTCTCAAACTCACTCTTTCTTTTTACCAATCTTCTTTGTTTTTCCGACGTCCTTTTTGATCATACTTCCTGCTCCTCTTATACTCGGTTACCCCTCAGTTTCTTTCAGTTACAACTAACAACTAATCTTAACTACTAATACAGATCAGCACCAATGTATTTCTGCCACTTGCTCATTAACTAAGTTGCCACGTCATCTTCAACCGAAAAACAGTTGTACAAACTCAGCAGGAACCAAGAAATTTTGAAGTACTCTCTACAGTAATCTTGTCTTTGCCTCTCCTACCAGTAAGAATTGCAGCTTCATACATAAGGTTTGCTAAGTCTGCGCCACTAAATCCTGGTGTTCTCATGGCAATAACATTGAGAGAAACATCTTTTTCAAGCTTCTTCTTGTTGCTATGCACCTTCAAAATCTGTTCTCTTCCTTTTATATCAGACAGCCCAACAGTAACCTGATCAAACAATAACAATTTTTTTCGTAAATTTCTGGTTACAGTCCTGGCAGAAAAATATCTACCCAAAAAATTTGATATATAGTTTACCTGTCTGTCAAATCTTCTGGGCCTAAGCAAAGCAGAATCAAGAATTGCTGGACGATTTGTTGCTGCAATAACAATCACTCCACTGTTTCCAGTAAATCCATACATTTCAGCGAGCAACTGGTTTAAAGTGTGCTCCCTTTCATCATTTCCTCCACCAATGCCAGTTCCTCTCTGTCTCCCTACGGCTTCTATTTCATCAATAAAAATCAAGCAGGGCGAATTTTCCTTGGAGAAGCAGGAGTTCCATTCTTTTCTCTGTCAAGACCAGAGTTCATTGAAACAGAGTTCATCTATGTCTCCCTCACTCTCGAAGCTGCTACACCGACAAACATTTCAATGAACTCTGGTCTTGACAGAGAAAAGAATGGAACTCCTGCTTCTCCAGCTATTGCCTTAACCCACAATGTTTTCCCCGTCCCTGGTGGTCCTACTAAGGGTACCACTTCGGAATTTTCGCAACAACTGCAGCAAACTTCTCTGGGGTCTTCAAGAATTGACAGTGTCCTAAAAATCTTGCTTTGCTTCACCAACTCCAGCAACATCATCGAATGTCACTTCAGTATTATGCTCCATCTGAAATTTGGCTTTGCTCCTGCTTAAACAAATTACAAAAGCATGAATGACATGATAAACCAAGTCATATATGATGCATGAGAATTTTGATTTTATCATATCTGCCAAGCCCAAATGGCAAGTTTGGACCTCCTGGATTGTTTGCAGAAGATAATCGTAAAAACAAAGAGCCAATAAGCAATAATGGAAAGCCAAATTTTGCTAAGAAATCCAGTAAAGCCAGTTCCTAGTTCATTTCCATGGGATGACCAGCGAAATCAACATTCTTCTCTTTCATTTTCCTCAGCAACTCGTGGCAATCCTGGTAACTGAATCTTAACCCTCTGCATTTTGTCAAGTGTTGGATTATAGATCTCGGCGATCGCAACAGTTCCATTCTCAAACAAGTCTACTTCCCTCACAGCACCTTCATACAAGTACTGCAAGAATCTTGAGTAGGTGATTCTATTTGAAGTGGACTCGACGGGCCTCTCAGGTTGAGCAGATTTTGCAGGCTGAACAAGAGTGAGTCCTCCTAGAAGCCCCAAGGCAGTGGAATTTAACAGCTTTCTTTTACTGAGTTTGACGTCTGTGGGTGTTTTTGGAGATGGGATTTCTCTAAAAGTGCTTGTTGGAATGTGGGTTTCCTTTGAAACTTCCCAAGACCTGCAGATCGGAAGGTGGGAGATGGGCAGAGAAACTGCAACAGACGTTGCTTGTTCCCTTTTTTAGTTGAAATTATTTCTGGTTCTGGCATCTCGGTGCTTGTCTCTGTTCAATTTGTGTATCCAGCAACTGCTTTGCCGTTAAATTTGTTGTGGGAAGGGAAGTTAAGAATAGCATGTTTTAATAGGCGATACAGAGGATGTATCCAGCACTTCCATTTGGCTTTTCCTGCAATCTTACATCTTGAAGGATCTAGAAAAGCACTTCTAAGCTTCTATTCATGAACCAGTTACAGGTGCTTCTGCAATCTGTATCAGCCATTCAAAAGCGCAAGGTGATTATGGCATGTATAAAAGCCAAAAACCGTAAGAACATCTTATCCCCTCTTTCTCTCTCTCTCAACCCTACACTTGGAAATAAAGAGTTGGCCCTTGCAAATTTTGACCCTTCTTGGAGCCTAAACAACTTTCTAATTGATGCCACGCTATCGGATTACCCTGTGATGTGCAATTTAATTGAAACCATCCATTTCCAAAGCCTTTTTGCACAGTAATGAGGTAAGTCTTGCACAATCAAAGACTTTAAATCCACTTCAAATTTTAGGTAAGTTTTGCACAATTTCAAGGGGCAAACACTTGAAATATAAGCATCAAAGCTAAAGGAAGAATTAGGAATAGCTTTCTTAAAAGATCAAAAAAGAAATGATTCCAACTGTGACTACAAATATTAAGACTTCGGTTAGGTATCACAATCTATGTCAACATGTACTATTGTAGTCACATTCATTGGATGCATGAGACACATGGTTATCACTAGTCTAAAGAATATGTTATGGTAAATTAGTTGTGATCATGGGATGCATGACACACATGGTTATCATTTGTTACAATTCAATTTGGTAGAATTAGGTTTTAGTTTAGATGCTAATCAACATTGATTCATGTGGATTAGATTTCTATCCACTAATTACAATATAAATTTGATTAACCCTTTGATTTAATTATTATATGAATCAAATCCACTAAATTTTATTAATTGATTTGAATTAATTTATCTTAGTTAGGTTGAATTTGGAAGAATTCAATTCAAAATTTTTGTATTGGCATCAAGAAGAAGATAATTATTTCCTAAGATAATATCATTTGTGATCAAGACCGGGTCAAAGTCAAAAACTGCAGTCGAGGCAAACACAAGTCAAAGTAAATGAAAAATCATTTTAAAGTATTACAATCGAGTCCCTTTTGTTTTTATTTTTTCAATTCAGGATGTAGTTTATTCATTTATATCAAATAAGTCTTATATTAAAATGCCCTTAGTACCCTTCGTTTATTTGCAGCTCTGTAACGATCAAAATTTAATAATATAAATGTAAATTAGTCATTTCACAGATGATGCAGACCTATTAGTTACAAATGAAAGATTCGTATTTATTTAATAAATATAACAAACTAGGGGCAGCTGAATGTTATTGTATTTATTTATTTATTTGTTTTGAAAAGTCAGCAAACCCGGCAAGGCGGCAGCACTATGTAAACCGTTAATAACATGGCAGTTTTGTTCCGATCGTCCTAGATTATAGTCACCAAAGACGGAAAACTAGGAAGAAAGCAAACTGAAAACAACCATCAGCACCGCTTTAAAACTTTGGCGTAGACTTCAAGTTCATTGATAATATTAAGCTTAAGCATACAAACAACAGTTACACTTCACCAAACAACACAACAGAACTTACTTTTTTACTCTTTTTTTTTTTTTTTTCCTTTTTCCAACTCATTTTCTTGCTTACCACGAACCCTTCTCAGTTTCTCTGTCTTCTTCTTCTTCTTCTCCTCCGAGGTTTGCAGAACAAGTTTTGAGGTATATATCTGTTTATGAATGCATATGAAGTTGGTATGTGCTTATTTTTTCTGGGTTTAACGCGTAACTGCTTTTTGTTTTTTTTTTATTTCAGTTCATTTATGTTCCTCTGTTTCTCTGATCATTTTTTGTGGCATAAGTATACTTTTGTGATCTGGTTTTTGCAGTGATTGACTGTGATTTATATTTTAGAGATGGGTTTTGCTGCTTTTCCGATTCTGTGGTACTGAATTTTTTATTTGGTGGATGTTTTAAGATTAGATTTATGAAGCAGTTTGGTATGTTTTGGGAATTATAATGTGTTTGACATTTTTAGTTTGATAGTTTAAGTAACTTGTAGCATTAAATTCACATTGAGGTTGTCAATTTTGGAATCTTTAATGTCTAGCAACATTTATGGTACCTTCTTAAAACAGATAATATTAATACAAGTGATTCAAGAATAGTGTTGTTCTCGGATTACAGATCATCTTTGTTAGTTTAGTCGCTTGGGTTGTGTGGAACACAAAACTTGGGCGTGGATGTGGTTAAATTAACTAGCCGGGCAGAAACTTCATTTTTATTTTTATTTTAATTTTTGGTGGTGAGATTTCATAACTATTTAAGATTTTTGATGTAGAATTGTCTGGTTTTGTAAAGAGTCCGGACATCTAATGCCTGGTAGTTTCACTTTTGATGTGTTTGCAGATTTTGTGGATCCAGATTGTTGTGAATAGAATATCAGATTGAGAGGCACAGGAGAGACTTGGCAAATGCGCATGTTCTTCCGAATTTGATATGACTTTGATTTCTAAAAGATTGATTTAAAAAGTGTTAGAGAAAAATGAAGAAATGGTTCAGCGGCGTTTTGGTTGGATTCTTTTTTATACTGCTAGTACTGAGATATGCTGTACTGAAAAGCCCATTTGGGGAGAGTCCTCTTCCGGTTTCTGTTACTGTCAACTCAACTGATCATCTTGAATCGCGTCAAGATGCAGTTCCACCAACAGTTCAACCTGCAGAATCTACCAACCAATTGATTTCTGCTGACACATTGGTGTCTAGTCTTTTTCTGAAAAGAAACTTCTCTCAGGAAGTGCAAAGTTCTTTGCTGACATGGAATCGTATGAAGCACTTGATTAACTACTCGCACGGTTTACCTAATTCAGTGGAGGCTATTAGAGAAGCTGGAGTTGCGTGGGAAAATCTTATGGATTCCTTTGGAAAGGAACAAAATGGTGAAGTAAATGGAAGTTCGCTTCCCAAAGTGAAGGAGAAACAATGTCCGCATTTTCTTAATGATATTAATGTCACGGGATTTGGTGATAGTGGTTATAGACTACGAATTCCTTGTGGCCTAATTCAGGGTTCTTCCATTACCATAATAGGCATTCCAAATGGCCTTCTGGGTGATTTTCGGATTGATCTTACTGGTGAGACTCTTCCTGGAGAGCCAGATCCTCCCATAGTTTTGCATTACAATGTCCGACTTCTTGGTGACAAGACAACAGATAGTCCTGTAATTGTCCAAAACACATGGACTGCAGCTCATGATTGGGGTGAAGAGGAGCGGTGCCCCATGCCTGATCCCAGTGAAAATAAGAAAGGTACTGATATCTGTCACGAACTGTGTTAGAGTTTTGAAATTTGAAATAAATTACGGTCTGCCATATCAGTTCTAGGTGTATGCCATTAATTGGAAAGTTTTTCTGGCTTTATAGGTCACCTAGCACATTTTTGCACCATTTTTAGAATTTAGTTGTGCAGTTTCCTATTTGGTAAATGCTTGGTTTTGTGCCATTGGCGCATGATTGTTTGTTAATAATCAAGAGAATAGTGAGCTTACTGAGATCCACTTGAAGATTATAGTGTAGAATTGCAGAGGCATGGTCACAAGTAGAGCTTTTTGTTTCTTCTCCCACAAATTCTGAGGCTGCTAACATGTCCGTTATGCCTCGTAGCTAGTTAAAGTGTTATAATAATTGTTTTCAGCATATCATGATACTTTCGCGAGATGTGTGCTATATTATTTAACATTCAGTCTTTGCTCTGCACCAAAAACAGTGGATGAGCTGAACCAATGCAATGAAATGGTGGGTAACAATGAGGGTGGGAAGGTAAAGGAAAGTGGCTCTTCATACATTTCTTTGCGCTCATCAATGGCAAGGAACAAATCCAGAGCCAATCAAAACTTCCCATTCAAGCAAGGCTATTTGTCTGTTATGACACTGAGGGTGGGAGAAGAAGGAATTCAGATGACAGTTGATGGAAAGCACACAACATCCTTTGCTTTCCGTGAAGTAATTTCACTTATTTCTCTGTTAACATGATGTATGTTCCCCTGTAATTCTAAACTCATGCATTTTTTCATATGTGATGATTTCAGAGTTTGGAGCCGTGGCTTGTAAGTGAAGTAAAGATATCTGGAGACTTAGAACTAATTTCAGTCTTGGCCAGTGGCTTACCAACATCTGAGGGGTTAGATGAGATTGTTGATCTGAAAGAACTGAGATCCGTTCCACTCCCGCTGCACCATCGACTGGACCTATTCATTGGTGTCTTTTCTACAGCTAACAATTTCAAGCGAAGGATGGCTGTTCGGAGAGCATGGATGCAGTTTCCTGCTGCGAAGGCTGGAGTTGTTGCAGTACGCTTTTTTGTTGGTTTGGTGAGTGCTATTTTCATTCATTATTTGTCCGTGGGAACTGAATACTTGTTTGAACCAAAGAAGTCAAAGATTTGCTCTATGCCGCAGCATAAAAACCAGATGGTGAATAAGGAACTTTGGACTGAGGTACAAACATACAGAGACATTCAGCTGATGCCTTTCGTTGACTATTACGGTCTTATAACCTGGAAGACGATAGCAATCTGCATCTTTGGGGTAACTTCTTACCATCTCTTTCAAAGGCACAAGTGTTTATCTTGATGGCTTATATTGTGGTTTTGACAGACAGAAGTTGTTTCAGCGAAGTATGTCATGAAAACGGATGATGATTCATTTGTTCATGTGGATGAAGTACTAGCTTCCCTAAACAGAGCAAATGTCACACATGGCTTGCTGTATGGTCTTATCAACTCTGATGCTCACCCTCATCGGAGTCCCGACAGTAAATGGTATATTAGCCCTCAGGTAGTTTTCTCTACTTCATCCACCAATTCCTAGGATCTGTATGTCAGATATGATATTTCTTTATTATATGATTAGTTCTTCTCCAAACACTCTTGCTTTCTGTAATTTTGAAGGAATGGCCAGAAAGTATTTATCCCCCTTGGGCACATGGCCCCGGTTATGTGGTATCATATGACATAGCTAAGGCAATTGCTAAGTTGCATAAAGGACATTTAAAGGTAAATATATCCGCCCCTTATTCCTAAATTTTCATCTCTCTCAAACACACACACAAAAGTACACCTACCCCTGCACTTGCAAGGCACATCAATGTTGATTAACACGCTTAAGTTCATGAACCTACTTGAATGTGCTTGCTAGGAAGCCATTAATGCTTTCTTGGTGTGTGCAGATGTTCAAGTTGGAGGATGTGGCAATGGGGATCTGGATAGCAGAGCTAAAGAAACGTGGTTTGCAAGTAAGTTACATAAATGAACCACGAGTGCACAATGAAGGGTGTCAGGACGGGTATGTAGTTGCACACTATCAAAGTCCAAGAGAGATGCTCTGTCTTTGGCAGAAGTTGCAACAAGAAAAAGTAGCCAACTGTTGTGGGGATCGATAAGCTAATCGCTATGGCCTTACCTATGGTATAACAGTTCCCTCTAAAGTTCTTCCAGTAAATACATAGACAGTATACTACATGAAGAAATCCAGAAAAGCTAGTTGAAGAGATGGTTACAGATTGAGTTCATAGTTTATTTTGACATCCTTACAGTAGTCAGGAATCAATATTCTCCTATAATTCTTTTTCCCGAGAGATCAGATCAATTCCATTTGTTGTGAAGAGACACAGAATGACAGATTTATGTGCATAATTCACGGAGTGATAAATCATCATACAGAGGGCATAGAGTGCTCATTACGTTTGTAAAATCTCAACCAGTGGTCTTGTTATCCTTTGAATGAATTAACAGAGACATTTTTCTTGTAGCCAATGAGAAATGATATCAATGTGAACTATTATTCTTCATGTAACAAGAGGTAGATACAACAAACGAGAGATTCTCGATTCGGTCGAGAAACTTATATTCTACATAAAAATAATTCTCACAGAACTAAGACATATCCTACTCTTATTACTTCCAGATAGTAATTTTCTGTTGTAAAAATATGAAACCACCGAATTTTCCCTCTTCATGCAGCCATGCATCCAATTCCGTACCTAGTATTCGGAAACACAAGGAACAAACCACTGCAAACAACTCCCACCATCAATGGAAAACTCTCCATAACTTGGTCCAACTCCTTCTGATGCCCCGGAAACAAACAACTAGTTATCCGAAAATCTGAAAACGCTATTGCCACAAACACCATGACAGACATCATCGCATGAACAAAATCCGTCAACCCCACTTTGTACCTCTCATCTTTCGGGATCTCCACGTCCAGTCCAGGCTTGAACACCGCCAGCCCCTTCGGCGTCACAAAACCGTAGTAAACTTTGCCGTCGGCAGCCCGGAAACTGTCGGTGAAGTGGAAGAAGAAGCAAGAAAGAGTGCAGAGTCCCAGAAGGACGTGAATCATCAGCGTATTGACAGGAGAGCAATCGCCATTGCCGTAGACCGAAGGAAGGACCATTTCGAAAGTTAAGAGTGTCCCTGTGGGTAGGAAGTTGACGAGCATGGAGGTTTTTGATATCGTTTTCTGCACTCCTTTTGCCACCGCACGCCGTCTCTTGCCAGGGGGATGATGAAGAGCCGGCGATGAATATTGATCGGGAAGAGTGTCAGCGGTCTTTGGAGCGGTGCCTTCGGGCGGGGTTGCATTGTAGATTTTGATTCCGATTCCTTCTTCAGTTCCCTCCATTTTTTTCAGCAAACCAAACAAAATACAGAGAAGAATGACAATGGATTGAAAGGAATTTGAAGTGTTGGTTTGCATTGGATAGATATAAAGGATTTCTCAAGGAGTTTGAATTTGAAGTATGGGGTAGTTATTGACGGTTAATGAGTGATTTCCAACAGTTATTTTGTAGGCAAACATATTTTTCTAAGCACACCTCTTCTCAAGAATTTTCATTTGACAGGATCAGTACTGAATTGGATTATGAATAAATAAAAGAAAAATTATATATGAATGGATAAAATTATTTAATCTAGTAGAAAAATATTCATTTTATTTATCAAGAAACCAATTTTTTTTTAATTAATTTGAAATAACTCGACAATTTCTCTCGACTAAATCTCTGACAGTAGGTTGTAGCATGTCATATGACATGAACTTATATTATTTTAGATTTTGTTTGAGATTGAGATATTATGTTAAAATTATAACCGATAAATAGATAGTAAATACTAACGAGATCTTCTTTAAAGGTTGTGTAGGCCAAACATTGCCATTGTTATCCTTTCAAACCTCAACAAAAAATGTATTAATTGACATCCAACTTGCAATTGTTTACTCTTCCATTTCTTCTTTCTCTTTTCACCCTACAATGATAATAATATAATAACAATAATGATGTAAGTGGTGATTTACGTGCACAAAAATTTATACGAGATAATTATATAATATTAATATAAGTAATATAATAAAATTATTTAATTAATAAAAAAAATTTATTCATTAATTATAAATAAAAAAATAAAAATATATTTTATAAATTAAAAATAAAATTTATTTTTAATTTTTTTATTTATATTTAATAAATAAATTTTTTTATTAATTAAATAATTTTACAGTAACATTTATACTGATGAAATAAATCCAACGCACTTGAGACTTTTTAATCTCTGGAAGTTGGTGAGATACTGGGTATGAAGTTACGAGCGAAGGTTCATTGACTTCGACACGATTATGTACTTGTGAAGTAAGAACTGACTTCAATCATGACGTACGTATTACCCTACATGCTTCCTTGAAAAAGAAAAAAAAAAAAAGTATATTATTACAGAACCGTTAATCTGTGTCTTCAATGTTTCTGGCATGGACAAAACCAAAGCAAATCTGGTAATTATTATGTGATAATTTGATGACATGTTGGCAACATGTGTGATTTGCGAAGAAAGTTCAGGTTAGTTGAGGGCTTTAATTAAGCAAGAAAATGCTATATCGACTCGGTTATGGATAGGAACCAAGTAAGCAAACGAGTTATAATAATGCCAGTCAAGTTCTCTGCAAAAAGTATATTCCAAGCCAAAGTCTTGTCTGTCTGTCTTGGAAAGATAGTGAAAGTCTCCCAATAGTTAATCGTCAATGACCCACAAGAAATTGTATCGCTAGCGCTCGTGCTAGAATTTTCCAAGTTGGACTCTTTCGTAGAGATTTCAAGTGTTGATCAGTACTGAAGTTTGTAGATAAAAACTTGGTGCTTTTATTTTATATATCGCAGATGAATAGTTAGAAGTTATGGAAAATTTTGTCTGAAATCAATGGCTTTCTTGACATCCTGTTGGTTTATCGTTGAATCCGTGATAATCCCAGATGGATTTGTGAAGTGGTTTTATTTGAGCTTCTATATCCATCCTTTTTTCCTCATATTTTGCCAGCTTTTTCTCTGGCTTAAATTGCTGAACGGATGGATTCTATATGTGACTTTTTATCCTGTTAGAATCATCTGTTTTGTTGGTTTGTGTGTTTTCAGGTTTTTCAGAGACTGTGTCATGTATATATTCTCGTTTAGAAGAGTGGTTAGTGCTGCAGTTATTACAGAAGATGTAGAGAAATCTTTGGTTATGAGAAATTGTAACCAGCAGAACGAAATTGGTACTTCGTATAGTTTTTCAAGCATTGGACCTGCGACATGCAAGCTAATAGTGTTCGAATTTCAGAAAAATGAGCTTCTAGAGGACATTGAAATTGTGGAATTTGATGTTCTTAGCGAAGAAGAAGAGATCAATACAGAAGAACCAAGTTCTTCTCCGGATAAACCCGCCGGCATGCATGAGTATACATCTTCCAATATTTGCCATTCCAAGTCATTGACAGAAGACGTGGATGACCTAGACGAAGAATTGGATTCATCATCTTCTGTTTATAGCTCCAATTCACCTCCTGCCGATGGCGAAAATCTAGACATGAATATTGAGCACTATCCACCATCAGAAGTACTTTGTATCTCCAGTTCATCGCCTGTTGTGGAAAGGGAGGAAATTCGTGGTGATTATGATCAGCAGCAAGAAATATCAGATGCTTTTTACAAGAAATACACTGAAAGAATGAGTTGGTTCGATTTACTCAATTATGATAGAACGTGTGGAATAAGTAGATACTCATTTCTCTCTCGCTATCTCGTATTTAATAAATGTAGATGTCCAGACCTAGAGGTTTTCATTTCATTATTAATTAGATCTTGCTAACATTTCCAATTGGTAATTATTTCAGGTGCTGTCATGAACAAGCAATTGGGAACACCTAGTTCATGCGAGAGCAGGGACCAGTCAGCGGAAATGTTAACTACCCCAAATATCTCATGGATCAAACAGACCAAAAGGAGGCTATTAAGAAGCTTAGAGAGTGGTCTCGAAATGGTTTATGTGGCCCAGTCATGTTTGTCCTGGGAGGCTCTCCAGTATCAATACACAAAGGTCAAGACTATTGCAGAGTCTACCTCTCAAACTGGCGCATTCTATGGTAATGTATTTGGGGACTTTCAGAATTTCCAAGTATTGTTGGAGAGATTTCTTGAGGATGAAAGGTGCGAGGGCAAGAGGATTTGGAATTATGTTAGAGGAAGATTTGCCCGCAACAGTCTTCTACAAGTTCCTCAGATTTCTGGTAATTATTTCATTACAAAATTATAAAATTTTTGAATTTTACCAAAAACAGTGCGTGTGAAAATAATCTATGAGAGCTATTATATAATTATTTTTTATAGAAGTAATCATTCACTGTAGTTTATAATATCAAGTTGGGATGTTGATGTGTGTCCTCATCGACCAAGATGGACAGATATTGTTAGTTAATATTTGGTAACTTGAGATCCTGGCAACCTCCTTAGTCAATTGTAATTAAGAACACAAGTCCATATGTATGACCAGGTCATCGGATGGAAAGTGTGCATTGAATTTCCTCTTCAATTTACTTTGATGTTTTTCTATTCTGCCATCAGGTTTTTCGGAGGAGGTAAAGGAAGAAGTAAAAGTAGAAGCCATTAGTGTAATAGATGTGTTGAAAGTCATTGAGAAATGCATAGAGGCCTTTGGCACATTTGTAAGAACAGACAACAAGAAGCCGGCTTGGCGGGAACTCATATATTCCTTATGGACTTATCCTCCCGTCGAAGACCCTAGAGATTTAGAGCTCCTACGTTATCTCACTAAACAACTCCACAAGGTAAGAGTGATAATGAAATAGAATTCTCAGCTGATATTTTACTGATTGTCTTAACTCTAAGTAGACTCGTCATTTTATCTTTCCTTCATTTTTGCAGAAAGAAATATGGTTGAAAGATTTACAAGGGAAGCAAAGGTGTTGGTTTAAGAAAGTTGTAAATCCTGTGGAAGAATCTCAGAGAAAAGAAATTTTATTCACAATGATTGATATGAAGCTAGTATCAAGAGTGATTCAGATGTCCACAGTATCATCTTCTCAACTCAAATGGTGCCAAGAAAAGTTAGACAACATAGAGTTTAAAGAAGGAAAGGTCTTCAGAGCTTCTACTGCTCCATTATTTCCACCTTAAATCTTGATTATGATCTGAAAATCAAATCAAATTTCAGGTTAATTTTCTCACTTAGCCATCTACAATCCGTCATGTTCTCCATAAAATGTAGCTCAATCCTACATGGGTTTCTGTAAATTACACATGGAAATCATCTAATATGACATTGTGTACAAGTACAATATTCTGAATTACATATTTTACCCATCATTCCTGGTCTGTGTGTATAATACAATGTCAAAAGCTCTTTTGGCAAACATGTTATAAAATGAAACCAATTTGGTAATGCATCACTTTCTGTTAGTAAAAACTTTGTCGTACTCCTTCCTAAGAAGAGCTCCCCAAAATCACAGAAGCCACTAGCTTTTCACTCAAGTTAATGAAGATAATAAAAGAAAAGGAGGTTTGGTGAGCCATTCACCACAAACCAACAAGATATCTTGCAACAACATAAAAATTGAAGTTGCGGCGGCCATCACACATCACAAAAACTCAAGAGATCTCCACATGCTTGACACCATGTTTTAAATTAATGCAAATGACCTGTACATAGCAGAATGATAGGTAAAAATGATTGTCATATAATGGATCATATTACGATGCATGCAATAATATTGTACATTTTTAAAAAAAAAATTTTGTTGTATTTACAATTTTATCACTAGCAAATTTTGGACCTCAAAATCCCCTCTAAGGTTTCCCATTCTACTGGACCCACTTCAAGGAATTACCACTTAGATTTTTTCTGTTCTCACTGTTGTTTCTCTGTCCATGGTTTCTCATCCATTTGTGGTCATAAAACTCTCTCCTTTATGTCTACTACATAATTTGCTAATCATTAATTGCTCATTTCTGTCTCATCCTGTTGAAATATCCTCATTTGTGTTTCTTTATTTCTTCATCTGGGTCAATCTTAATTTTCAGTAAACTCAGTTGTAAATCCTGGGCGCATTCGTAAACTCTTTGATCTTCATTGCAACAAGTCGTCAAATGCTCGATGGCCTCTGTTGGATCTCTTCCATTTATGGTAGAAACGAAAGCAGAGACATATGGCAAAAATCAACATCGACTCAGTTCTTCTTCTGCATCATTTAGGCCAAAAACTTTGCTGTTTTCAAGAATTCAACATCTGGGTTTTCTTCGTGCTTAGATAACAGGGGGCATTTATCGAGTATTAAGCATGTGAAAGCAGCAGGAAAAGGATATAGTGAAGGTGAAAGTCGTAATGAATTAGAGGATTTGCTTCAGGCTGCTTTTGAAAAGAGCAAAAAGTTCCTGCTATGCAAAAGCAACTTCTTCAACTGGTCTTTTCTTTTTCCCTTTAAACAAAAATATCGATGGTTATTTTTTGAAGTGATATATGTTGCTTTTTCTAAGAAAAAGAAAATTTTATTGTTCTTATAGAGTTAGACGTTTCAGTCCTGGTGTTGTGATTATTTGTTTCATTGGTGGTCATATATTGCATTTTGAATGATTAGGGGATATAGGAATCAATAAAATGATTAGCTTGACAATGTCTCATTAGAATCGCGGTAATCTAGGCCAATTTAATAGCTGGAATCTTCCATGGAAACAGCATTTCTGCAAGCAAATATGACTCTGATTGAGGCGAAAACAATTCCATAAGAATTGGAGAGCTGATATACACTTGCAAGTAACGTTATCAAAAGTATATTTGAAATATTGTGTGATTGCCTCCTTGGCTCGATTACAGGTATATTATTCTGAAATAGCTTGGGGCATTGTTAGTACAATAAAGTGGTGGTGGAAGCTTGATTATAAGTTGCTTTGCTTACATGTTTGCCAAAAAGTTTTAAACTTGCTTTATTTTGCTATATTCATGACCTTTTTTTTTCCTTTGCTACAGAGTATCATATTTTATCTTTTATGAATTATGGTCCGTTGACATGACTAAATTCTGTTTTGCAAGAATTTCGAGGTGGGTGTAATGTTTAATTTTTCTTTTTTTTTTTTTTTTTTTGTAGATTTCTGAAAGAAGGAAATTGGTCTAATCTACAAAAAGTAGTGTTTCTAATTCAGAAGAAGATGAAGTTTCTTATGAACAAAAGGGAGAACTCTTTTTCTGATTTGGATCCCGCTTCAACCGGTGGCAGCAAGGTAATTGAAAACCAAATTGGCAGTATTCCTTCAAGCAGCTATGTTCACTCAACTGCGGATGCGAAACCGGAAATCCCGCCTTCAGCTGTTATCAAAGGTCCTGATGTTGGTGGAAAGGAATCTGAAAACAGGTTGCCTCCTGAAAAGGCATCCGTTAATTTAGATTCCCCGAGACGGTTGAAAGATTTCAAGGAAAAGGCATCCTTCAAGATAAATTCCTCCAAGCAGTTGAAGGATTCTTATGAAAAGGCATCGCTCAACATTGATATCTCGAAACAGTTGAAAGATTCTAATGAAAAGGCATCCTTCAATGTAGATTTGTCCAGACAGTTGGAAGATTCAAACCAAAGACAGCTTGGTCTGACAAACTGCCATCTTTTCTCTCACATGCCGCTGAAATTTCCAGCCCAAAGGATGAACAGCATGAGAAAGATTTGAAGTCTGAAGAATTTACTAGTGACGCAACTGATGCTAACATTGAAGATGCAAAACCCCCTCCATTGGCTGGAGCAAATGTCATGAACGTCGTATTGGTAGCCGCAGAATGTGCTCCATGGTCTAAGACAGGTATATACCCTTGCTCTGGCATTGAAGAACTGTTTACATGAAAGATTTTCCTTCCTGAAGTGGCTTGTCCTTTTTTTTTCATCAAAGAAAAGAATAGAGTAGTAGAATTATATTAAAGAAAGATGGTAGGATTTTTCTCATTCCATTCAGAAGAAAGGTATCTCATAATTGTCTGTACTGTTTATGTATTGCACGGCCGCGTGATAAATCAAAGGCTTAGAGCTTGATGTACGGAGAGTTTTTCATGGGTGGGCTTGGAGATGTTGTTGGGGCTTTACCAAAGGCTTTGGCTCCGCATGGACATTGAGTCATGGAAATATTATTCTTCCTTTAATATTATAAGTGAAAGGGAGCTTTTTCTGAAATTTTCCCTTTTTGCATAAAGCGAAAGCAAATGAGCTGGAAAATTTTGGAAATTATGCTGCACTGAAAGTTAGGGTTTCTTCTTCTTTGTCCAGGCAATCTGCATGTAACCCTTTTATGTTGTTCTTTGTACTGTGAATTTGATAGCATCTCAGAATTGTTATATGTTTTGTCATCAGAATGGGAATATAGATGTCTTTTCTGTGTAATTTACATTTCTAAGACTTATGAGCACCCATGACAATCTTGACAATCTTAATCTTATTCGACCTCCTTTGGTTTTTGGATTAAAAACAAAAAAATTGTATTTTATCGGCTCATTTTATTTCTCATTTTCTTTTTGGTTCTCTCCTTGGGTCATGGCACCATGGTATGGCAATTATGCTGCACCTCAAGATACTGGAATCCAGAGAAGGTATAGGGTGGATAGCCAGGTATGATGCAGCTAACTTTTGACTTGTTCACTATCTGATTCTTTGGTTGTAATAGGATTTTCCAACAGCAATTGTGTATATTTGTTGTGCTTTGCAGGATATGGAAGTAGCATATTTCCAGGCCTATATTGATGGCGTGGATTTTGTTTTCCTTGACAGTCCTCTGTTTCGCCATATAGAGAATATCATATGTGGAGGAGGTGGGGAGGTTAGATATCCTTTCTTGCAAGATTTGTCTGGCCTTCTTAAGAGTTGAACATATTCTTACTGATGAATATATTTTAGTAACTATATTTCTCCTTTTGAAGTCTCAAATTGTTTGATGTAATTAGGAGTTTATTTAAATTACCATTTGTAAGCATTTCAAGTCTTACACATCTTTAGTTTTGTGGCGCAGGGTATTTTGAAATGCATGTTTTTGTTCTGCAAGGCAGCTGTTGAGGTACAATTCCATAGCATGCCTTATTGACAAACTGAAAGAGCGCCCCTTTTTAGTGGAGTCAAACTTGACATACTTCATTTTGTTAAATATATTGCGTAGCCTGACAAACATTTTCTATAACATATGTTAAAACAGACATGCTGTCAAAATTGATATATCAAGGCTCATAGACATGTTCTCTAATGGAAACCACTATTAATTTTGTTTGGAATGGGATTGAAGGCTAAACTGTATAAGTTATTGGTCATAAATTCACCGTTAAACGTACAATTTGTTTCAGTAGCTTGTATGTCCTTTTAATTCTCGCTTCACTACAGGAACCTCATATAAGGGAGTTGACTAATGCGTCTCATGTGTACTGATTCTTCTTAGGTACTCAAAACTTAGAAATCTTCTTTTACTGTCAACATAATAGGCTTTTTAACTTTTATTGTATAAGGTAGAGACGTATATATAAAGTTATTGTTAGAGACAATGTGGGGAAACTAAGTCCTTCCTCTTTGTATCCAATCAGTGGCTTGCACCATGGAAGTGAAACGAATTCCCAGGCGGATAAAATTACAATGTTAGTAAGATTCTGTTGGTATTTGGATATGTGCATGCACAGTGGATAAACTTACACTCTTCTGTTTTTCTATACCTCCCACTCTGAGCTATCTTCTGTTTGAATTTAATCTGTTTGTTATCTTAAAAACTCAGGTGTTGTAAACTAGAGAAGTTCATGATCACCAGGTACCTTGGTATGTTCCATGTGGCAGAATCTGCTATGGAGATGGAAATTTGGTATTCATTGCAATGATTGGCACACTGCATTACTACCTGTGTGTCTGAAGGAATACAATTGGGACAATGGTTTAATGATGTGCACAAGATCTTTGCTAGTTATTCACAACATAGTCCACCGGGTTTGTTTCTGTTTTTGTTTTAATTTGTTTGATATAATTGTCATGTCTATGCTCACATTTGTCTATGTATACCTAGTAATCTAAGTCAGAAGTTTGAATATCTTCGTTTGGCCAAAATATGTCACATAGAATGTAAATGTACGGAGTTTTTGCCAGCTTATATTGATTCAATGATATATCCAGGACCTGTAACAGATTTTGGCTATGCAGATCTGCCAGAAAATTACATAAATCTTTTCAAATTTTATGACCCCATTGGAGGTGAGCACTTCAATATTTTTGCAACTGGTTTAAAAACAGCAGGTAGTGTGGTCACTGTTAGTCATGGATATTCCCGGGAACTAAAAACTGATGAAGGTGGTTGTGGTCTGCACAATATTATAAATGAAGTTGACTGGAAATCAAATGGCATCGTGAATGGGATTGATACAAAAGAGTGGAGCCCACAGAATGATGTCCATCTAACTTCAGATGGTTACACTAACTATTCCCGGGGCACACTGCATACTGGCAAGCCCCGGTGCGAAACAGCCTTACAGAAGGAGCTCGGTTTGCGTGTCCGTGAAGATGTCCCAGTCATAGGTTTCATTGGGAGGCTTGATTACCAAAAAGGTGTTGATCTCATAGCTGAGGCAATTCCATGGATGATGGGTCAGGATGTGCAACTAATCGTGTTGGGCACTGGCAGACATGACTTGGAAGAGATGCTCAGGCATTTTGAAAACCAGCACCGCGACAAAGTCCGTGGTTGGGTATGGTTTTCTGTGAAGACTGCTCACAGGATAACCGCCGGTGCAGACACTTTGCTCATGCCATCTCGATTTGAGCCTTGCGGACTGAACCAGCTATATGCTATGAACTATGGGACAATTCCAGTTGTTCATGCCTTTGGAGGATTAAGAGACAGTGCAGACTTTTGGTCCATTCGGCGAATCAGAATTCGGATGGACATTCGATAGTGCTGAAACAAACAAGCTGATTCATGCATTAGGAAACTGTTTATTGACTTGCGGCGAATACAAGAGTTGGGAAGGACTCCAAGGGATGATGCAAGATCTAAGTTGGAACCACGCCGAGCAGAAGTACGAGGATATCCTGGTCACTGCAAAGTACCAATGGTGAGTTTGTAGCGTTTGATCTCTTTAATTTTGACCTTTTTTCACTGGTTCTCAGTAGGCAGATAGAATTAGAGGTCACTTCATCTTGAAGTGATTCCAACACTAGAGTCCTTCAGTAGCTTTTCAGATATAAAGATGTTCAAAGATTTTCTTCCTTTCGTTTTCTCCCTTTCCATTGCAAGGATTACAGGGCCCTGCAATGTTCTAATTTCTAGTACTCTTTTTCAAATTTATAAAATTAAAAATGAATTCATTGTTTGCTGAAATTTTACTCTGATTAACCCAAAAACAACTGAACAAGCAACCTGTTGTCTTGGCACTGCAAAGGCTAACAATGGAGGCTCAAGTACTAAATTATAATCAGCTCCCGTACTTGGACGATAGGTTTAAGAAAACTGTGGGTAACAACTGCTTTTATTGATATTATGGATGACAAGGGGACATGGACATGAAATACACAAAGAAATCAATGAAAACCCCACAACCTTTGAAAAGAGAAATTAGAAAAAGGAGGAAAAAATCTCACTGAACTATTTAAAAATGTGGGGCTATTCAAAGAAAATACTAAACCCAACAAAAATATAGCAAACTGCGGAATCAAACAGATTTTTCTATTAGATTTCTTACTCCATTGGTGCTTTCAGTTTCATATATGGGAAAGTCTCCTTTCCTGATCAAGTTGCATGTAAGAACGAGAAAATAGCCCTGCAAAGCCCTTTGATAGGCAACGTTCAATGGTGCAATGAGATTTGGAGGAACCTAATGGCCAATTATGTCTAACTATTTCCATGCAGTCGTCGTCAGAATTCCCCGGTGGATTCTCTTCCCACTTTAATTGTCTGTGAGCAACTGATTTGCTTCTCTTGGAATTCAATATGTGATTCTGATCTGTGAAGTTGGGGTAATGGATATCCGAGGATTCCATTTCATCTTTTTCAATGTCAGATGACTTCCTCTTCAAACCTGGAAATATTTTCAGTCCTGCAAAAAGATCTGAGAGCTTATACTCCATTGTGCAAAAGTTTGGAAACTTGAACAATGAGACTAGGCTAAAATTCTTGTGTAGTAGTTTATATACCAGGAAGAGGTTCCTCATATACACATGACTGCAACTCTGAATCACCGCAGCTACGGAAAAAGTTAGGATTTTTGTTAGATCCCAATATTCTGCAATACAAAAGATGCCTTAGCATATAATCCAACAGAAATGCTATGTAATACAAGCAGAAAACATGACGGTTACTAAGTTAAAGGAAAAGGAAACTCCTTGCAAAACACTCGCATCAAGTTTCTCTTTAATTTATCTTCAACAAAGATAATCTAATGTAGATGGCTTTTCTCGAAGAAGACATTGTAAAAGATTCTAGATCATAATTATATCAAACACATCAAGGTATGATTATAGCAACAGCAACTATATCTTTAGATATCATGTGCAGACATAATGGATAAAGAATTTGAAACAAATAAACAATAGTAATAGAAGGAATATACTGAGAATTCCAAGAAATGAAACCTGTACATATGCTTCACAAAGTCATCTATTAGGACAGGCCATGCACCTGCAGAAATAATTAATAGAACTAGCATAACTTCAGAGAAAATTATATGCAGAATTCGAAGCAATATATGTCCTAAGACAGAAAATCTAAAATCAAACTGTGAAACTGATCATGTTGTGGACATAACATGCAGATTTTCTCACCGACTCAATAGTTTTAATTAAATACATGAACCTGATGCTGAAAATTGTCAAAGGTTAATCTTGTTCCTTGACCTAAATAACTACAGCTCCTCAAGGAATTAATACCTTCAGGATCATACCCTTCCAAGTTTTCATGTACACACCGGCTGAATGCTAAAACTTGCTGCCAAGTATCCTCGGAGATGTTATGTCGCTGATTTTTCTAAAACAAATTACAAAGATTAGATGGCTATATAAAGAAAGCATATATATCCAGAAGTTATATATTTTATGTTGAACTAGTAATGAGCTGACATATATAAGCATAGGCATGCTACAAAAACACACACCATATACAAGCATATTTAATTGAAACCTTCACCAAGAAACTCTCTAGTGCAACAAATGTAATAATCCCAACTATGAGCATTCTTATGTATAGAAACACCAAGCAAGTTGCTCTCTATGAAAAATTACACCATAAATTAATTCATACGAGGAGAAGCATCCTTCTTTTTATTGTGCTATTGCAATAAATTAGCAAGCACCATTTGATACTTAATCTATGGCAGAGATCTTGACAATCACAAATCGGCGCTCCTATGTCACATACCCTAAGTTCACAAGATCTCCACTGATAGATCCTCCATGATTTCCATACCAAATAGAGAGAGAGCTAGAGGAGAGAGACATTAATTCCCATAGAGGTGCATATGTCAATCGGAAAATCACAAAAAGATTAAAACATTTATCAAGAATTTAAGCTACGTAGCGAAGATCTTATGTCTAATGCAATAGGCAACTATAATGAAATTTTGGAATGAAATTTTGAACAGAATAACATGCTCTAACTCTTTCTTGTAACTATCTACACCTTCGGTGAAAAACAGTAATTACACTTGATATTTAAGAAATGATGACATATATCAGGCATTAGTAGCTTAGCATCAATAATACCTCAACAAAGTCGCACCATTTGTTAAGTAATCGAAACCTCCCAGCTAAAACCAACCTCCAGGCAGTAACGGCTCTGCTTACAGCTGTAAATCATTTCAAAAGAAAGAAAGAAAGAACCAACAAGATCCAAAAGATTTCATTATGAGTTGAGTGACAGTATATCATCTATCCTAAATTTTTGGTATGTGGGAAAATTAGTAAAATCACTATCTTAACTTTACATAAACGACAAAGCTTACTGATATTCTTTTGACCATTTTCACGGCAAATGAAGAAAACAAAATCATAGAAACGCGAGAATTCAGAAAAGTCAGCCTGCAAAAGTAGAAATGTCTGTTAAAACCACAATAGATCATGGTACCCATAAAAAATAAACCAACATAAAGGAAATGTGAAAACACTTCATAAAAGAGTGACACCATTTATTACAAGAAAAACTACGGCAGGGCAAATAATAAAATTCTAATCAAGTGAAGGAATTCAAAGAGATGAAATATCACCATTAAGTCTAGCTCTGACATGAGCTTGCAAAGTTCATCAAAAACCAAAATCCTGTCAAGGAAACATATAAAGGATTAAAGATTCTAAATGCTGCAACAATTGCTAGTATATTAGCAGAAACTAGACATTTGGCAACAGAAAATGGAGGAGGATTATGTGTGCATATGCCAAATGGAACATGTATTTTGCCAAATAGAAAAAATGCAGCTACGGAGGTCAGGACCGGAGCACGGCTTAAAGATGCAAAGAATCAGATGTGTTAAAATCAATATTCTTTTTGTCTTTGTACGAAACAAAGAAAGATGTATTAAAAAGGGAAAAATGGATGAAGATATAGATATGGAACAGTACCATAAAATTACTTGTAGTTTATATAGGCATATACCTTGTATGTACAGTTGACTCAACCAAATTAAAGAGCTCGGCCAACGCCCCCCTTGAAAACTTGACTTTTTGGGATTCATCATCTTGTCTGTAACCTTCTGCACAAACATCTGCATTTTGTGATTTAATATCTGCATAGAAGTTTCACGAATCAGCTAAATGACAACTTCTTTATCTTTGATAAGTACAAATCAATTAAACAACAACTGCTATTAATTTAATGCATAATACCATGCTAGTTCTTCAATCTTTAAATTAATAAACCATATCAAAAATTGCCTTATATTTTCCTTTTTCCGAAAAAGTCGGACAACCAAAAGCACAGGTTTTAGCAAAGATACACAAGCTACTTCCCCTCATACATTCCACACCAAAACTATATATATACACAGCAAGATTCAAACCCAAGTCCCTAAAACTCCATTAAACTCAACATCAGAACAAAAAGCATATAAACTCTCAAATTTCATTCATAAAACACAATAAATTCCATCATAAAAACACCTTATCAACACTAAACTTGAGCAGTCAGTGTCAACAGCCCCAAAGAGCGAAACCCAAAAACCGGCTAAAAAACAAACCAATATCAAACCTTTCACACAGAACGCTTATATACATACATACATACATACATACATACATACATACATGCATACATATATATATATATATATATATATATATATAAAACCTTTACACGAATTCATCAACGTCACATTACGAGAAACAACATGCAGAAACCACATCAAGAAAACAAGACTCCTATCACATATAAATCCAAGATTCATAAGCGAAAAGTGAGCGAAAAATTATGATTTACCACAGTATCGTCGGTAAATGTCGAAGATGTTAAGCCGCCTAGAGGAGACGACAGGCGAATCCATGGGTTCGGGGTTTTCGGAGCCCCGAACAGGCAGGGTTTAGTTTGTTTAACTCCTTCCTGCGAATCAGTTTGTGAATTCTACGCAATTGAGCTCCAGATTTTGTACTCACAAACTGCCGTGCGAGAGGGACAAGGAGCGACAGGAAAATGACGGAGAATTTCTTAATTTTTTATAATTTTTAAATTATTTTTTAATTATTAAATTAATATATTTTAATAATTAAAATTTAATTTAATTTATATAATTAATATATTATAATATAGTTAAAAATATAGTATAAAAATTATATAAAATTAAAAAAAATTTCAAGACATATATATAATATAATTAAAAATATAGTATAAAAAATTTTATAAAATTATAAAATTTTTGAAAACATAAATATATATGTGTATTACCTACCTGGACCGAACTATAGTCGAGGTCTTATTTTTCTTCTCTTGTATTATATTTTAAATTTTTAATATTACTTAATGACTAGACGATGTAATTAGTAAACCCATCAATTCAATGGTATTTTAATATATATTTTAGAGATTTTAAAAAATAAATGAAATAAATAGAGTAAATATTCATTATAAATTTAATACGAATTCAAATGCGAATAAATATTTGTATATGTTTAATTTATATATACATACACACAAAAATACCAAAATAATATTATTTTAATTTAAAAATATATATTTTTAAAAGTACCAAAACAACTTCATTTTGATATTAAATTGTTATACATCTATAATTTTTCGACATTGCACCTATAACACAAAATATATAAACAATTGAATTAAACTTGGAGAGTATTATTTTGAACTTGAGAATTTTATCATAAATTATGCTCTTATAAATTTATAATGGATTAACATAGAGTACTTATGAATTTATAAAGTTTTGTTTTAAATTTATGATATTTTATATATGAATTTCTAAAATAAATATGTTATTATTTTCTAAAATTGTTGTAGTCAATTTTATTGAATTTGAGATTTTATATAACTGATATATTTTATTTTAAATTAATGCTAAAAATATATAATTTTTATTAGATAAGTTATAAGTTTAAATTTAATATTTTATAATAATATAAATATAATTAAAAATATTAAAAATGCTAAAATCTTAAAAATATTTGTACAAATTTAGTAAAAGTTAAATATTAGTTAAAGCATATTTAGTGATGAAATATTAAATAATCATTAAATATAAATCACAGTTTTAAGGAGTATTTGATATTAATTTTTTGTAGCGAATGCATATGCGATTTTAAAGATATCCATTGCCATTCCTAAATGTAATAAATAACTTTGCATATTTATATAAATAATGGGAAATTTGGAGAAATATTACTAAAACTAATATTTAAAAATAAATATTTTTATCCTACATTAAATATAAAATCTTAATATTACTTAATAAATTAATCTAATAAATAAATTAACGTATTCATATAAATGATGAGAAATCCACAGTATTATCATCAACAATGAATATAATAAAAATAAATAAAATTTTTGCTACGACATTTATAAAATCTAAATTTTAATAAAGCTATTAATCATTTAAAGATAGAAATGAAATTTAAATGTATTTTAATCACACTTTAAAAGAGGGAACAAACATAATCCACCCTAAATCTACTAATATTATTTCCATTTAACACTAGTGTATATGAGAGATAATTATCACTTAAATCTTACAAATATACAAGCAAAATGGCACACACAACATGTTGCTAGTGAGAATTGACACAAGCTTTAAATGAAATGAAATCCACTTACACTTACCAATTCCTTTGGTTTTTGAGAATCTTGATCCATGTCAAGCTCAATTTCAACTTGGTGCTAAAAAAATTCTGTGAGATTGTCTACAATACATATATATGTGTGTGTGTATTGTTATATTTATTTATTTTAATTTTTGTGTTAATATTTTAAATTTTTTTATCATATTTTTAAGTACTATTTATTACATATTTTAAATTTTTTATTGATATTTTAAGTATAATTTATTATTTATTTTATATATTTTAATATTTTTTAAAAAAATTTACAAGTATTATAGCTGTTCCAAATTTTGCACTAATTGTCAACACAATCATCATGAAAAATTGAGCCACTAATCATAGGGTGGTGGGAGGGGGGTTGTTGGTTTGCTTTTGTCAATTGAAGGCCAGCCACGAGATACAGGGCTAGCTAGCTAAACTTTTCCTTTAATTTTGTGATGAATTTAGAGCCAAAGTGGGCAAAGTTGGTTAAAATGTCCCATCAATCAATGATCAAACCTCTTCTCTTTTTTAATCTAGTGAGAAAGATGTGAAAGAATTGAAGACTGGATTTAAAGGTATATTTGAGCGTGTCCTTAAAACTCAAACATGGCATTTTCCATCCATCGAACATAAGACTATGTAATCATATTAATATTATTGCAATCTGCTGGGAAAAACTCAGCCTGAATTTTCTGTTTTGTATTCCATGATTCCTCTGTTTAACCATTGCTCTGTGTTCTGTAAAGGTTCTTCCTTGGAAATGAATATAACAAAGAAGAAAGACCAATCATGAAAACACTAGATATCACAAGAACCAGACAAGATGAGCTAAATTGGAATCACATTTGAGGCCATGCCACTGTTCTTTTGGGCAGCATCCAATCTGCACTAAAAGTAATCCATTTTGCTTTACTACTACTCAAATCATAGCTAGCAGTAGATTTCGGGTTAAGTTAAGGGCCATTGAATGGGACAACTAGCACGCGAATGACTAAATTATCTTCTCTATACAACCACAAGCTGCAAACACTCCTATGCAAATTTCATATACTCCTATCGAAGTGTAGATATACAGAACTACAAGTGTTTGATGCAGGAAGAAGAAAAAGAGCAAATGAAAAAAAAAATCTAGTGATGTCCCACCAAAAAATAAGTAAATTGTTGCAATCTCATGGAACATAAAATTGAAGTTGGCCAGGGCATCATGAGAAAAAACCTGTGCAAGTTTGCATCTGGGAGTCGTATAAAATTAAAAAACGAAAATAGAGGATGGTGAACAAATGGAATTAGAAGACGCCCTAGCATATGAGCTAATTTTGACGCTAACATGAATTTCCAACAGAAGAAAATTTTTGGCTACGATGGCTCCTCCGTTCTGCAGAAAAAAATCGGCAGATGATTATAAGATCCTTGAAAGCCAAAGATGCCATAATCAATTCTGTTCAGAACCTGTTATCCGATATGGTGGTGCAAAAAGTAGTTTCTGGCAAAAGAATCTTGTTTACTTATTTTTCAACATCCACCACATAAAAATTTATTCTCTCCATTTTGTTTCCGTCAAATGCAGAACATGAAAGAAACATTGTCCTCACCTGATGGCACAGAAAAGCTCCATAAAAAAGAAATACATCCATCACAAAATGAACCCACTGTACGAACAAATCCACAACTATATTCTAACAATCTAAAGAGGTAAAGATACACACACAGAGACACACAAAAGTAGAAATACATGGGTTTTATTGACATATATACAAGCATTTGTGTGCTTCACTAGTTTATTTTAGCTACCCACAGGAAGAAAGAAAGGGGAAAAGATAAGCGCTTGAGTTCTGGTAACATGATGCCTAATCCAACAATTGACAAGTTGAGAATATCTAGATTGCAAAAAAACTGATCATATGATAAGTTCAACAGAATAGATCTCTATCATTCAATTAGCACAAAGGACAAACTCTGTTCTCCATCAATATCAATAAAAAAGTTATAAAAAATCACTAATTGAAATGCTAAACAAAGTGTCAAGCAAATTCCAGCACTTCCAGATGCTTTATTTCTTATGATGACTCTACAGTACATCCAAAATTTCATGGTTTTTAACAGATACAAAATCATTATCCAAAGCTCTGTGACTTTGTGATCTACAGTTAGACAATCATTATCCCATACCAAAAGTAATTACATAAATACAAAGATTGAAATATCAATCATCCCAATGCAAAGAAACGAAAAAAAAAAAAAAAAAGGAGAAACTTTCACCTTCCTCACACACTCAATTTTTAACTATGTTTTCAATCGTTTCTGCATAACCACACTACAATACCAATCAAAATAAATTATGACTGAAACACCAATCAAGAGGATCAAGAATAAATGAAGTGAAAAAATAAGATCTATTTTACAATTCTTAACTTAAAAAACTATCAGATCCTATAATCAATTCATAGACTGTGATTATAAAGAATGAATTAAAAACTCACAACCGAAAACACAAGCTTTAAGCAAGCAAATCATAGCAAAGTACGTGATAAAATATAGGTAAAAAGATTCTTATATTCCCCAGTATAACTGTGTATAATCCCTTACAACATATTGCCATGATGAGCTTATTTAAGAACAACATAGTTTTTCAAATAACTAACCAGAGAAGCAAAAGTCACACCTCTCTGCATTATGACTACATCTGTGCTGGTTTACCCTCCCTAATCATTTTATCTCCTACTTCTTGATCTTTCTTTGCTTCTTCGGCCCTGGCACCTCCAATCTCCCCACAGAACATCCACATCTTGCTCGAAAAATAAGCACCGCACGACCATTAGGCGGCGCCATCTTCTTAAGCTCAGCTTCTAATTCTCTATGGTGATCTCTAGGCAATTCAAACAATCCTTTTTTGACACCATCTTTAACAGAAGGATTAGAATTCTTGACACACTCCTCAGTCTCTAACTGAATATCAAATTCTGCTGCCTTTCTGAGTCCCTTACAGCTCGGATTCCCACATCTCCTACATGTAGCCAAAAGTACAGCCCAAACAGCTACTCCAACAAAAGAAATACTAATCCCAATTGACAAATAGATGATTGGATTTCGAATTACCTCCTCTTTAACAAGATGAAAAACTGCTGCAGACACTTCAACGAATTTAATTGAAACAATTCTAATATAAGGAAACAGCAAGAACCCACAAGCAGTGATAACAGCTATCAATAATACCACATCAATAGCTGCAGACCCGAACCTTGATCGATCACAAGATGGAATTTTGAGACAATTAGAGGAACTGAGTGTCTTTTTATTTCTTTGCACATGATTGTTGTGCCTTGATTTTGGATACAACGGATCACTTGAATTCACAGAATTTGCCATGTGGTCAATCGAGTTGCAGACCGAGATTGAGTTATGGATATAGACCATTTCAAATCAAACAAACCCAGAAATCAAAATCCTTTTTCGATCAAAACCCACCAATCTTCACCACAAATCAGATCGACCCACTTCATAAAAAGCCGAATAACAAACCAAACAGTCGGTGCCAATATAGATCAATCAAAAAAAGGAAAAAAAAATTTGAGGATTTGGCATTAAAGGGCAGCTTCAGAGGAAAACAGGAAGCAGAGAGGACAACGCAAGTACATTAATTTTTTTTCCTTTTTAACACCAAATTTCGTTTCTCTATAAAATTGATTGATTCTGTGACATCTATGGATGCTTCTCCTCTGGTTCTCTTATAGGAAAGGACCGTACACTTTACGGAAAGTGAAGACGATGAATGGGCTAATTTATATACGTAATGGGCTTTAGATTTGTGGGCTTTTTGTGAAATGATTTGTGAATGATTCGGCGGTGGGGACAATATATGGGCCCGTGGCCCACCGATTTTTCTAATAGTTAAATATTATATCAATATCGGATAATAACATCCGAATCTCTGAATTCTTATATTTTACTAAACAATGTCATAATTTATCTATTTATGATAAATTAATCCCTACCTTTTATTAAAATATCTAAGTATCCTTTAGTGCCAAGTTACATAATATGATTCTCATCCCTACGCTACAACCTTAAAGTCATGAGTTTAATTCTACTCGTGCTTATGTGAGAAAAGATTTCTTCACTTATTCGGTGTTGCACATTTCTTGTATACAAGTAGATTGAGTAGATTTTCAAAATTGATTTCCAACGGCCTGAGAACAATAAAAGCTTCATAATTTGACATCGTGAAGGTCAAAATTGGCTATTATAAGAATGATTTTGTCATTTAATAGAAATTAGCTTTTAGCTAAGGACCTCTTTGTTATAAATAGAGAATTATATCTTAATTTAGAAATATAAAAACTCAGGGTCCCTAATATTGTTACCCCTTTTCATGGTTGTCAACTCGCAAACTTCTTTAAAGAGTGTGGTCTTCTAGGCATGGAATTACCATGGAACAAAGGAATAAGCACGAGAATATAAAAAGTAATACACAATGAAGCTCCATGCACACGCATGCACGATGAGACCTAATTCCATTGAAGGAAGTAATAAGTTACATTTACGTTACGTCAATACCAATCTTCTTCTTCTTCTTCTTCTTTCCAATGCTATGGCTGCCATCTTATTCGGGTAATTATTTCACATTGCTTTGAAAACCAAAACCCATTTCATTTACAGTCTTTGTGATATAATCAAACAGCAGAAATCAAGGATATAATCTTTCACCGGGCAACCCTAGAATGCGTTTACGCGTTTTATAAGTCAAGATCATGACACATGTATAAACATATATATGCCGTCAACGCTTGATATTTTCTCGACAAGGAAGAATTTAAGGAAGGTGATGTGATGAGGATGACTCCATTTTCAACTTATCCATCAAGGCATGAGGAAATCACCATTTGGGTGAACCCCATAAATGATATTCTCATGGAGGATTGTTTCTTGATTCTTGCAAGGTCAAGAGCATGACGCAGCCCCTCCCATATGCTTATATTCAACCTGAAAATTTTCAAGTTTAGACTTCTTCTATGTTGTAGACGCGTACAAATTGTCCACTGTATGTGAATTAAGAGATTTGGGTACCAAAAATTGCACATTGCAAGCTAACTTAAGAGATTTGTAGGCTACTATGAAATTTATAAAATGGGTACATATAAAAATTTAGGTAAAAATTTGTCACATTCTATATTGTTATACTGAGTTTATACTATAAATTATATAATTTTAGTTATCTCAATTAAATAGATTTGTTTTGGCTATAAATTATATAACTCGAATAATTTGAATTCTCCCAATTAAATAAATATACTAATAAATTATATAGGAAAATAATTTAAATTTTCTCAATTTAATAGGCATGTAAAAACAGACTTGGAAAGAAAAACTACTTAATTGTTGATATATAATTTCAAACATTGCGCATCCACCAACATGTCAACTTGAATCCAAAGGTAGAAAAAAGAGAATTGAAAATCCTCATGATCGATCAAATGGCTACAAATTCATATTATTTTATTGCGTTGAAGTGATGTCTTATGAATATGTAGAAAGTGACTACCACTTTTAATTTGTGCATTAAATTAAAAGAATTGTGGGATGGGTCATTTCCAATTTTGTTTATGGACTTTGTATGTGAAGTGGTTCTACCAAACTAATCATTGCCCAAATTTAAACACCGAGTTTCTTGCACTTTTAACGTTCTTGAATTTTCATACGATATTTCAATTAACTAATAATATGTCAAATTCAAACTACTTTTAAAGTCTTTAGTTATTTGCTTATGGAAAGATCCATTCACCATAACCCATTATTACAATATCAATTAGAGTCTTTGTTCTTAATTCAACTTACCTAACTCTTATAAATTCTTTGAAATTTTTATTTTAACTACCAAAATATACATATATTTACTTGAATAAAGTTCATATCAAAATAAAATCTTAGTGGATATAATATATATGTATTTTATAAAAAAAAATTAATTAATTTATTAATTACATAACTCAATTTTTCTCGTAAAAAGTGAAACAAGATAACAACATATACCAATTAAACCTTAAGTTAAGAGTAGTAAATGAGTCGGGTTGGTTGATTTAACCCATGAAAATTGAGTTCATGTAAACTTGTAAATTGATTGGGCTTTTGTAAAAAATAAAAGGCCCATCTTAATCCACCAAGCCCAATCCACGAGGGCCCGAATTTGGGACAATATGCAACCCTACATGAGTCTTTTTTTTTTTAAAAAATAAATTTATAATTATTTTATATATTAAAAATAATAGTAAATAAACTTGTGGCTCATACCGGGCTTGACTCGAGTCCGAGTGGTGTTAGACTTCACTATTTAAGGCAAGAATGATTAGGTCATTTTCCTTTCTCTACTTAAACATTTAAACATTTACAACTTTTAAATTTTACTAGTTGAATTAATTAACACCATTTTGTGTAGTCTACAAATTTTTTTAGTAGAGTGGCAATTACATTCCAAAAGAACCCATAGAGGAAGATCATGGTTGAAAGATGGTAGTGATGACATGGGCTCAAGTTCATGTTATTGCCCCAAATAAGAAAAAAAATATTAAATACAATTTACTTGTGGACTCAGGCCCAATAATTTATCGTAAGTTACCTCAAAGCTTAACACAATTGCTTAATGCCAAACGGACTTAGAAATTATAACATATAGATCCATAAACATGATTCCCAAGCAGGTGAAAAGTGAAAGACAAAATTACAAATATATTTAATTATTCAATCATCAATATTCCCAATTTCCGACAGATAAAAGATTCAAAATTTTAAACGAGTTTTTAAATTATAATTTTTATTAAATATAATATTAAATTTAAAAATAATAATAATAATAATTTATAATTAATTTTATATTTAAAATTTTAATTTTTAGATTGTGGGTTGTTTCAAATATTTAATTATTAATTTTTTTTCTGACTTTTTTTTTATATTTCTCTCTCTCTCTCTCTCTCTCTCCCTTTCTTTTCAACCAACCATCATTCAAACATAGAATGTTTCCATCAGACCCTCATTGCAGGTACAAAATAACAAAAATTAGAAAAATATAATATAATATCCTAAGGAAAAAGGTGAAATGTGACCTTTTAAATGTGTCAATGTGTCACCTCCAGTTGATTAAAGAAAAGGTTTTTGTATGATTATGTGTTAATCACTTTATTATCTTTTTATTAATCTTATTTTCCTCAATCCAACACGATTAAAGTAGAGTTGCCCACCATTTTGTCTGGGCACACGTGTCAGCATCAGGGTAAATCTCTGTCTATCAATGGAAAAAGCTCGGCTAGACCGCAGATTCTCGGTTTTCTGGAACATGCTTCACACGTGTAATACATTCACCACGTGTGATGTCGCGAGATTAGAGTTGTTGTCGTGCAATCCCAGCAGGCTCTTTTTTTTTTCACTTTTACTTTTTCGTGGTGGGACCCACGTTTTGTCTCTGACATGGCAGATAGCTGGGTCCGATCCCACGTGGGGTTTTGACATTAGATGCTGATGTGGATATCTGATTGGATTTTAAATCATTATTAAAAGTGATCTTTGTTTCTCGATATGTCCGTCCAAACAGTAAATATTCGGCAAAAAATCGGCAAAAAAATCGAAAAGTACAATTTATAAAAAAAAAACACCAAAAATTTTAAAATAAAAATAAAAAATAAAAGTGCCTTTGTTAAGATCCATCAAAGCCCTATGGAAATGTTTTCTTAGGGGACAAATAACATTATTAGCATACATAAATAAATTCTTTTATATATATTTTCACGATATTCATAAAATTAAAATATAAAAAATTATAATTATGACCGCTGCTGTCGACGATGACGATGTATAATATTACAGAGTACTATTATGTCACTTTTAAAAATGATACGTAATTTATTATATAATTAAAATATATTTTTTTGGTCTAATTTTGTAAATAAAAGTATTTTTTTAGTGTATATATTATATTTATATGTTTGGTTTTTTAAAATTTTTACAAATATAAATATGTGATTATTAATTCATTGAATTAATATAGCATACTTAAACTAAATTAGAATAAAAATGAAGTTATGGATAAAGGAAAGAAAATACTCCCTTGTTAATTAATAAATTTTTTTTTAAAAATTTAATTGAGCTTGTTTGTCCTTTTAATTTTAATTATTTAATGTGATTTTTTTTTATTATTATTTTAATAAACTTGATTAGACTATTGTTAAGATTTTAGAATTGTGTAAGTGGTTTGAAAATGAACTTAATTCACATTAAATTAAAGGGATTTAATTTTTATATATATAATGCATAAAATAAGAAAAGAAAAGACATGTTGTTTAGTAAAGTTGATAAATCAATTTTGAAATGGAGTAGGGTATGATGAGTTGTTGCCCCAACATAGTTATTATGCCCACACAAAAAGATTTTGATAAGGCTAGAAATGGAAGAAATGGACCAACTTAAAATGTCATCCACAAATATAACTCATATAATAATAATAATAATAATAATAATATCATAGAGAGGACAAATATTATTGTAATATAAACAAAATTATACACGTAATATTATTTATTATGTTTTGTGAATAAGAGTAAATTAATAATTAATTAGATAATTTTGTGTAATATTAGGCGTAACATGAATAAATATTAATTAAATTATTTATTATAAATATTAATTATCATAATTTTTAAAAGTTATATTTATTGTTAAAAAAAATTGAATAAAAATATGGATATTTCCCAACGCCGAGGAGAGGGAAAAGTAAAGGATGTAGAAAGAGAAAAGGAAAAAAAGAAAAGAGGGAGAAGAATCGAAAGATATCTTTGAGGCCACAAAGCAAATTTGTGGCTGAGAATTTCCCTTGTTGCTGACGTGGCACCAGCCCAACTGCTCAACCAGATCATAAACGTAGAATCCACGAGACGACAACCAAAACAAGTAACTGCAGCAGAAACACAGACGTCAAGCCGTCAAACACACACAACAGTCTGAACAAACATTACATTACATTACACAACTCATAACTCACTCACTCACCCTCTTGTCAGATCTCTCTTTCTCTCCCTCTCTCTCTCACTTTCTTACAGCACTTTCTCTCTGTCTCTAGTGAGTTTTATTTCAGTTTTTTTTTTCTCTGATCTTCTGAAATGACGGAGCTAAAAGACCAGGGGATCAAGCTCTTTGGGAGGACGATACCTTTGCCGGAGGTGGCTATACCAGCTGCTGCGGGCGGTTGTGGTGGTGGTGCCTCTGTTGATGATAGAATCGATGAGGATCGGACTTGTTCGACAAATTCTTCTCCACCTGAGGAAGATAAGAGCAGAGATGGAGAAGAAAGAGAGCTTGAGAAGGTACGAGATTTGGTTGCAAAATTTTGAATTTGAGGATGACCCAGTATTGGTATGGAAAAAATTATTAATGGGTCGATCTTGGTTTTAGCTTGGTTTTGGATTTTGTTAACTGGCGTTGGCGGATTGATGTATAGGATTTTTGGGATAATTTTTAGATGTAGGAGCTTCTTGTATGGTATTGATTAGATTTGTTTAAGTATTGTAATTTGAGACTTAGGTGTTTGTTTTTATTGGATAAGGTTAATTTTTGCATTGGATTTCTAATTTGAGGTAGAATTCAGCACCTTGTGATTGGTTTTAGTTTAGGTTAATTTTGATCAATTCGTGGTTGCTATCGGTCTTAATATGTATATATATTGGGGCATAATTAGAGCAAGTAACTCTCCGATTTACTACCAAATCATGTTTGAATTTTCGCCATCAAATTTGCTATCATTTTTTTTTTCTTTCCCTTGATATCCTCTGAGATCTTATTTTTGCTTTTACTTTTCCATTTTGTCCGAGAAAAAAAAGTTCAAAGTTTCTCATCAAATTTTGAAATTTGGTCTTTGAGTTATGTTATAGAAGTTGCCTAATTGAGTATTTAGGATTGACTTTGTTTTTACTTCTTCTGTCTGTTTTGTTCAGTGGTGGCAGATGAGAATTTGGTGTTATGGTAACTTGTTATGTAGTTTAAGTGAGTTACTGAACATTCAGTGGATTATTTATAATGGTCACGGATTCTCAAAAAAGTCGTGTCTGATTTACTGTTGCTTCATCCTCCTTAGGCTGTCAAAGTAGAAGACAAAATTGTTTAGTAGTTTGATATATTATCTGTAACTCTGTTATGTGCAGTAAACTAGTATGGCTCCGGGTTCGAGTTGAATTAAGTCATAGTCTTCAAACATAAAAGTGATGAAAATTTGCAGTCAGTCCACATTTTGTATGATACTTATTAGTTTTCTCAATCATGTCTCAATCATGTTTCTTCTTGCTAAGCTTAACAGTTACTATTTTTATTATTGTTTTTCTGCTGGTTAAGAATCTGGTTTTGATGCTTATCTTACTGAATCAAAATTATGATAAATTCAGGAAGTGTCAGAAGACAAGCCTGCTGAGACTAAACAGGAAGATGGAACCCTGCCAGCAAATTCTGAAGAGTCAAATCCCGATTCAACCTCAGGGATCAGCAAGGATCGTAAAACAACATCTGTTGAGAAGGATATCACCGCGGTAGAAACTTCAAAGACAGAAGAAGAGCATAGTGAGCAAAGTACTTCACAAGAAAAGACCTTGAAGAAACCCGACAAGATCCTTCCATGCCCCCGTTGTAATAGTATGGACACTAAGTTCTGCTACTACAACAATTACAATGTAAACCAACCGCGACACTTCTGCAAGAACTGCCAGAGATACTGGACAGCTGGTGGGACAATGCGAAATGTACCCGTAGGTGCAGGTCGCCGAAAGAACAAGAATTCATCTTCTCACTACCGTCACATAACTGTCTCTGAAGCTCGCCAACATGCTCGAGCTGACGTTCCAAATGGAGTCCTCCATCCTGCACTAAATACTAATGGTGCTGTACTCACTTTTGGCTCCGATGTGCCTCTTTGTGAATCAATGGCTTCTGTTCTGAATATTGCTGATAAAACGATGGGAAATTGCATGAGGAACGGGTTTCATAAACCTGAAGAGTTAGGAATTCAACTTCCTTATCAAGGTGGGGAAAATGGGGATAATCAATCAAATGGATCTTCGGTGACAGCTTCAAATCCAAAGGATGAGGCAGGCAAAACTGCATTGCAGGAGCGAGCTATGCAGAATTGTCAAGCCTTCCCACCTCAGGTGCCTTGCTTTCCTGGGATTCCATGGCCGTACGCATGGAATTCAGCTCAGTGGAGCCCTCCGGTTCCCCCTCCAGCATTCTGTCCTCCAGGCTTTCCTATGCCATTCTACCCTGCAGCCGCTTACTGGAGTTGTAGTATGCCCGGCACTTGGAATGTCCCCTGGGTTCCTCAACCATCTTCTCCAAAAATCCCGAGCTCAAGTCCCAACTCTCCAACTTTGGGAAAGCATTCAAGGGATGAGAACATGGTAAAACCAGGCAACTCTGGGGAAGAGGAGTTGCAAAAAGGCAATAATGCTGAAAGATGCCTCTGGATTCCAAAAACGTTGAGAATCGATGATCCAGGAGATGCTGCAAAGAGCTCCATATGGACAACACTGGGGATTAAGAATGATAAGGCAGATTCCATTGGTAGGGGAGGACTCTTTAAAGCATTCCAACCAAAGGGCGCTGAAAAGAATCATGTAGCTGAAACCTCTCCGGTCTTGCAAGCCAATCCGGCAGCATTGTCTAGGTCACTCAATTTCCAGGAGAGCTCGTAATTAGGTAGGTGATGAACCTGTAATTGCTTGAGGTGGCAAAAATGTCTTGTTGGTGTTTGACTGACCCATACAAGTTACAAGTCTCACTCGATTTTTGCACACAACCCAAGGTCGTGTCATATGCATTTGCCATCCTCATTTGTAACATGACCTCTTAAAGCAGTTATGCTGAGAGGAACGCAGCAGGTTATCTTCCCTTCTGTCTTCTTAGGAGAAGAGAGCTTAGCTGAACTGGTAACTGGATTTTTTTTTCACTTGTTTCTTTTTGGTGCCAGTACCACTAGGTGCTCCTTTTTTTTTAACTTTTTTTGTTTTCAGTTAGATGTTTTGCTAATTAATGTATATATTTATATATGAAATACTGAGAGATAGAACAGAGTGAGTTGTGTACCATAAATCCCACTTGTAGTAAAATAAATTTGGGAATCAAATTCAACTTCTTGTCATTTGTATTGTATTTTCAGTTTTCTGGTACCTTCTGTACTTGCCCTCCTCAGATCAAGATTTCATGGCTTATGAATAACAGGAGATTCATCAATTCTGAAGCATGGATATCTAATCCATCAAAATGTAACAAAAAAACGCTACTTTTCAGCATAATGAGCAACAATATCAGGCGATGGATTTGAAGGTTGGTTTTTGTCCATTTCTGATAAAAAGAAAAATCCAAGAATTGATCGAAGCCAAAGAAGTGAATATATCACAACTCACAGGTCTGCATATGCAAACAAATATGGATGGGGGTTCAGGCTGCTCAATGTTCATGGTGGCTGCCACCGGCCAGTGAAAAAGACAGGAATGGTTGAAGGTAGGCCCCTATCCTTTTCTGCCAAGACTTTAATTCTTATCTGCAAAAGACCAAATGCCTTACTTCTTCGCACCATCCAAAAAGAAGAGAGTTTAATAAACATATTTATTAAATTAATAAAATAAAAAATATATTTATTAATAATATTTAAAAAATTAATAAAAAAATTTATAAATTTATTTTATTATATAAATTAAATAATAAAATTATTTATTATTTATTATTAATAAATATATATTTTTTTATATTT